>CM032178.1:7334278-7409158 GCA_018908115.1 Anopheles rivulorum
GGTACAAAACCGTTTGGAAGCTGAGTGTCCGCCATTATGCTCTCTCGCACATAACGGCTCTTAGGCTCATAGGCCCAGGTACACAGTAGGTCATACGATGGGCTCAATACCACCCAACACCACCAGTGTACATGGTTCTGTTCATCCTTGTCCTCGTTAGTTTTGTGTTCGTTTGCAGACCAATGTGTTTTTCTGGTCCAAGATGCTTCGTTACCCGTGGGCCCGGTGGCGCCATCTAGCGGCCGCGACCATCACTACTTACCGGATTGGCAAAGATGTCCTCCAAGCGTTGGCGCGGTGATTTGCCCTTCTTTGCTCTGACTAGAAGATAGATCTGGCCAATCTCCGGACAGCATCTGTAAGGCAACGGAGGCAATCGATTAGCACGTGCAAGTAGCCGTCCCATTCGCGTCGCTGCTGACACACTGTCCGCTCGACGCAGGTCACCGTTGGTCAATGATGAAGAACTGGAATTTCCCTTGTTTTCGCAGCCCGCCCTTTCATTGCGTGACGTTTACTTACCGGAGTAATTTTTCAATCAGCGCTTTGCCGAGGAATCCCGTCCCGCCCGTGATCAGCACGTGGCGATCTTTGAACATTGGCGCGATACGGTCGCGTCCGCCATTCATATCGACGTCCATCGTGGTTTGTGTTTTGTTATGCGATCGATGAGTAGCGTACCGGCTGCTGGCGGGTTGATTCTAGAGGAGTGATTGAACAATCACAACAACTGGAAAAGATTAATAGGCGAAAAAAGAGAGAAATATATTTAACAAACGTGAGGACATGAAATCGTATCGTTCTTTAATCGTCTCAAACGATCGTTACATTCAGGTGCTACAATCAGCAATGGGAATTCCGGGAGCTCCGATGAGAGTGAAGTTAATGTATTCGCTGTCAGGGAGATTATTTTATTGCTATTTACACAGGTTGATTGCATAATGTGGCAGTAACTAACGAAATGATCATACTCGTTAGGTGACAGTTTGTTGCGATGTTCATCATGAGCAAACAAGCGTCATGAATGTTTAAGTTGTAAGTTATCGCGAAACGTGATGACCATACCACATCGCACTCCTTTCAATGGATATTTTTAATATCCACAGGGATGGGTAGGTATTAGAATAGGCACAAGATTCAACTTTTAACATTTAATGTCAGCTCTAAAATAATTTTATATTTATTCGTTTAACAGCAAAAAGAATTGCTCTAAAGTTTGATAAAGAGTGATATTTCTAAAATATAAATAGAAGCCAATTTTTCTTCTGTTCCCCTTCATCGTCAGTGGAAAATTGCTATTCAATTGAGCACCGTTCCATACGTAGAATGTCCCCTGTGTCGGTGGCCGTTCATTTTCAGCGGACAGCTTTTTTCCCATAAAAGATGATTGTAGGGCAAACAAACAGTCGGTGGAAAACCGGTGACATGACGTATTCACCGTTTCGTAGTTGTCGTCACTAGGCAATTATCTAACAAGATCAAGGAAAGATCGAGACACATCTTGGCATAGTGGAACACCGGTGTGCGATTAAACTCCCTTATATGTACAGCGAAGTCGAGTTTGTTTTGCCGACACAGATGAGCCATCTTGTTTTTTCCCCGCTTTGCGGCACAGGGTCTTCTTGTTGGTGGATTAAACAGTGACTTCTAAAACCGTAGACATTCGATCTAGATATGTTGTTCGTTGATCACTTTCGGGTAGATACGTGTCGATAGCTTTACACACTGTCATACCTAACCTTGACGACATTCACTACAATGCTCCAATTTTTTTAAAATTCTCCTTTAACCGTTTGTTAAGATGCCAGCCGGGCTACTACGGTCGAGATCAGTGACATAGTGACAGCATACCGCTACTCGGTGCCCTTCACCATTTGCTCTCATACGATATCTAACGGTTAATTGCGGAATATTTCCATTTCTAACCCGACTCTGCGACAGATCCGGAGTCTGAGGCGATGAAGTAAATAAAACTCTACGCATAAAACAGAGGTACCCAAGCCACCCGAGGCGAGAAAAACTGACCCTAACCATGGAGCTAACCTTTTTTGCTTGCCGCTAGTGTTTGATGCTTTTTTGTTTCACGATTTCGATAGCATGACCTTCACTATATGCGTAGGGGCTTGTTTATGTTCGGTGGTTTGTACGAAGGTCGGGCATGGTATAAACTGGTAGGAGTATATTAAATTTCGATACCGGTATTATGTTGTGGATGAAACAATAGTTTAAAGAAGTTATAATTTATTGATTTAGTTGCCAATCTTTATTTTTATAATACATTCGGTACGTAGAATGTATAGACAAGCATAATAAGTAGTTGGTAATAGTAGCCTAGATTAGAATTTTGGTAGAAATCCTTGGAGAATTGTAGAATAGAAATTTTCAGAAGAATGTGTTCCAATATCCAAGGATCACTGAAGCTCTCTCATAGAACTTCATTAAACTCCCTGTTGAAATCGATAGTACACTAAAGAATATTAAGTATGTCTGGTAAATAGGACAACTTGTCTGAATAGCATCCTTTCTTAAACCTGTTGAAAAGTTTAGATAACAACGCAACGTAATGCATGATTCGTTTTCGGCAAGATCACGCACCGATGAACAACCGGTATGGTAATAATGGGTGAGTTAAATAAATATACAGCTCATTCGTAGCTCATCCCACTGCCCGTAATGGTAGTTTGATATCCTAATCGCGAGTAAGCTAAACCGCCACAGTGTCGTAACAACTTTCATTTTCTTCATTCGCTTTCAGTTGCCTTGAATGATCGTTTCATTATCAAACATCCGACTACAGCGGCCACGGAATGGCGAAGTTTACGTGATTTTGCCCCATATTGCATTTCCATCCTAATTGGTAAGACGCGACTGTAAGATATTGGTAAGACATTCCCCAGATACTAATGATATTAAGATTTGCAATATTTAACGCTGACCTACTGCGATGTATGATGATCTACTGGGATGGCGGTGTGCCAGGATACGTGTAGATCCTAAAATGGTACATAGCACGAAGGTCACACGGATAGCGACTGTTTGGCAAACACAATCAACAGGTGGAAAATTAATTATTCCTGATGAGCTATCGCACCGGTCTACGAATCATTGAATATTATCTCATTAAACAAAGGTGGTGGTACCGTGGTACGATCGTCTTCATGGTTCGTCTATAAAAGCCTCTGACGTAAGCAATGGCAAATTGGTATGCTTGAACGATCAAGAAGACTCCATCAAAAACTGTAACCAAAATCGAAGGGTAGCGAATTAAGTAAAGATACAACGAAGGAAGGTTCATGATCGGACTCTCTTTTGGAGGATGAGATGAGTGAAAAAACTCTAAAAGCAAAAGCGAAAGAGAGCTCTTTGATCACCAACAACCACCGACAGCTTCCTTTGATCGTCACGAAATTCGCCCCATCAGATAGTTAAAACGCCATCTGGAACAGACGAGAAAATGCGCGCCAGACGCAGGTGTAGCACTTGCCAAACATTTGCCACCAAACACCGTCAAGGTCAATGTCGGACGGGTTGAGCGGGGCCAAATTTTCGGTTTGTCTTAGTCACACTCCCGATACGTTGAAGGTTAACTGCCGGACGAAAGTGGAGCAATGTCTCACCGGTGAGTGATCAACGTGCAGAAGGTGATGCAAAAAGCTACTAGCACTAGGCGTGGGCAAGCGAATCTGTCGGAACTTCTAATTAATCATTTTGATGGCGGGGTTTATTTAATTCTTTCCTTTTAATTTGACGCATCGAATATGTTTGTCTAGAAGTGACGGGTGAAAAACGAGCGATGGAGAAACTTTACAAGGTAGGCTTAATTTTCCTTCGGATTGCTTGAAGGCGATGGCGTTAAGCAATCAATAGATGGAAACGCGGAAAATGGTAATAAAATATTGGTTTTTTAATACAGAAATATGTGACAACTGACTATTATTAGTGGATCAAAGCTTAACGATCACCTACGGGACATAATAGAAGCATCCACATACAACGCTTCTATGCGATCAATCCGCGATCAGTATGCTAGATCGAACGATAGGATCAACGCCCCAAACGCGATGAAATTAATTACATCCTGAAGACATTTTTTAGTAGAAAACTAATACTAAAGCTAAGGTTTGGTAGCATATTATTTTAAACAAAGCTTTATCTTTAACCTTCACCTAGTGATGTCCGCACACCCATCTCATTAACATATTATACTCCCAGCCCACCATCGAAGGTTGTTGACACATCACTACGAATAAATGCAGTGTTTTAAACAAAAATAGAAAAACTAGCCCGACAAAAAACAAAATCTTGGGAGTTGTCACTATCTCGGACGGTATCACCTTGACAGTGACAAACGTCTGTTTGTCGAACGAATGAACGCATCTGCCCTCTGTAGAAAGGAAGATAGTTCCCAAAAGGAGAGTTAGAAAAACTGAGAAACGAACCGGTTAAAACGCTACGCCCCATCATCGGTCGGTCATCTAACAGCGTTTAAGTTGCACCGTTCGGCATCGAAACTTGTTTTTGGAATGATTTGATTGTTCGAATCGCGACAGGTAGACGCTTAGACGAAGCATTAACCTTGTGCCCGAAGTTACGAAATCTCTCTTCAATGGGACAGTTCTTTTAGGTGTGTATGTATGTGTTTGTGCTTATAAATCAGCCATCAAGCCATCGAAGGTGGCGACTATCGGCTAAAGGACGCTACGATACGGAAATACAAAAATACGGATGCCGGAGTGCAGTGTAGCTTGCAACCGACAAAACGTGCCAGGAAGCGTGAATCTTTAGCCGGATACGATCGGACAGTCGTAGAGGTTAAAACAAAGCAACTCGTTAAATAAAAACACTTTAGGTAAATGTAAACATAAAACAGTATCGTTTGGGTAGGAAACGACACTGCGAGGTAAATGTTAGCTCGAGCAAAACAAACGAAACGCACTAACCACAATGTTGTTTATTCGTCGATCAGTGTGGACAAGGTTAATCGAGAAACGAATTAACGTCACCGAGCAGACCAAACACGCAATTTATCAGAAATCAGTCAACAAATTAACGATCGTACGCCTAGACAAACCTTTCACGAATGAGGAACTCGTGCTTCGGCCCATGGCTAGATCTTTCCCCGATGGTGCGATGGCGAAACATCTCCTCCAAATGGCGTAGTTCAAAGAACCAACACGCAACGGAAGAACGTCCTTTCGCAAGAACTCTAGTTCCCCGCGAAACAATGAAAACCCGACGCTACCCAGCGCGCTGTAACGTTTTCCCATTTCCATGGCAACAGTCACACATGTGTGTGAGAGCCTAACGATTCCAACTCGGTTCGAAAGTGAGGTTGGGAAACAGTTTACTAGCCGCTCGTTTTGCTCTTACCAGCAGCACACGTGCGCGTGTGGTGGGATGCAGAAGCATTCCAAATGGCGTGCAGCTGGTACGAGTTCTGCTTTCCACTTGCGCCTTCCAGTGGGAGTTATGTCTTCGGTTATGTTCTAGTGGCTTGTGCCATACGCTGGGTGCAAACGTATTTCGTGGGCTTCATTTGCAATGGTTCGCGAATAGAAACCGTTCGCGAGTTCGCTTGCGATCTGTCTGTGTGCTTGTTTGGGTTCTTCGGGTACCCTCACCCAACTCAAAACTAGCAAAAACCCGTAACACAGTCACAGACAGTACGTGAGGTTAAGATTGCTTACAAAATCCGGAAAACTGGTTATTCACACCAGGGCAACCACTGCGTTAGACCTGTTGCCGAAGGTGTGAGATGGATTCATTACGATTTTTAAGACGTTTTTTTTGTGTTTCGTCGTGGTAATCTGTGTACACTTGCACGTTTGCACTTGCCCTCCCTACGTTCGACAGCAGAGCGGTGGTCGATGATGATGACATCGATGAGATTCAAGCGGAGGCTCTAATAGATTCCTCCTGCTGCCATTTTCTCCATTCATGCCGCGATAGAGAAGCGGCACACATAACCTTCACCGACGGTACCGACGAAAGTGAAGATGTGCGTGTTGGTTGGTTACTCGGTGATGAGTATGCGCGCCTTGTTTGCAGATGGCGCAAGTTCCCATGGCACGATCTTTCATTTGCCATGTGCCATGTTGACCTACCTACCTACGAGCGAAGCAGCTGAATACTGCGCGAGCGTTTGTCGGGTTTGCGCCTACCCGCGCAATCGATGTCGACAGAAAAAAAAACAAAACCAAAAAATTAACTCCAGATTCACACTAACAACACTCTAACGAAATGGTCAAGGACGCACACACCTCTAGCCAGTGGTGATTAAGTTTGTTCGGTGTTTTGGGAGAATGAAGCGAACAAAAACCCGAACTTGAGAAAACAGACGATCGATTGATCATTCGCTAATGATGCTTTGATGCAAAACTTCACCATCCGACGCGTAGCTTTGCTGCCAGTGAAGAATTCTAGATCTTCAGGTAAGTAACTTTCACTAGCAATATTACACCACCAGCACCAAGTACACCTTGCGGGCGGTTCGACGCAAACCGACCGCTTGCCCGATGACTTACTTCTTGCCGCAGCACGTTGGTTGGAATCTGTACCCAAGGCAAAGCACTCGTGAAACACCGTGTTTGAAGCGTAGAAGCAAGATCGCCGAACCGTTCACCAGCTAATCTACCGATCGACTGACCCACCCGTACGGACGCGACCGAGCTTCAAAGCGACTTCTTGCACGCCGCGAACCGCCTTCTAACGTCTTGCGTGATGCTTCTACCGACTTTTGCTCGCCATCCCTACCCCAACGGTGCATTGGGCTGTGCGGAAAGCATGCTGCACATAGACATGCTTACGGGCGCAATACCTCCAAAAAACCTCGCACGAAACATCAGACATCGGGTTCGTCGCTTCCACTCGCGCTTTCCGTTAAGATCGCTCGGTCGTGGCGCGCAACCGGTTGAGCAATGCGCAATCGGGTCGGGTGTTAGACGCCTTTGGAAAAGCTTACCGTCGCTTTGTGAGCGTGGTTTTCGTGGCTGCTGATCGTGGTGTAGTGAAGGCATTACTGTAGTTGTGACGTCTTAAGAAAATTCCACACATTCTCTCATCGAAGCAGGTGGAGAGTTGGTTTGTTATGTTTGCTTCCAGCAAAAGCTTGCTTCTTAACGGAACTTTCGAGGTGAGCTTTCGACGATCGCACCCCCCCCAAACTGGGTGGGGAGGGTGGTTTTCCAACGCTATTCTTTCATTGCGGTCGATCAACCGTGAAGCGTTAGCGCATTATGAGGGATGTTTTTTGGGCAGCGGTAAGCATAGGTAAGATCGTACACAACACAAAACCTTGAAGCACAAAGTTTTAGAATTTCCGGAGCTTTAACTATTTCAAGGCTTTGGACAATATTTATCAATTTCATTCTTTGGCATTTGTTTGATTTTATCATACATGAATGGTTGATTTATAACCATTCATTTTATACTTAAAGCTTACTTTAAGCTACTTAATACCTGTTTGTTTTTTTAAATCTTTTTTTATGTATCCGTTTTGCGTTACTTTTTGCTGTTTCTACATCGATTTCCTTCATTCCAAACATACTTCTTTTACTTAAGCAAAAATGTGGTAAAGAAGAAACATAAGCAATATTTCTACCTTTCAATTAAATACAATGTTAGGATAATTTTCTTCTTTCATTTTAATTTTTCTAACACTGAAAGAAGATGAAACAAGTTTAGAAGAACGTAAATCATCAACCGCTTATCAAAAATAGACGAAAAGTGAAACAAGAAAGACAGCAACAAAAAGCAGACCATTCCAGGCCAACGGGACTCAAATGCAAATATTCACCAAAACACCAAAACACGAAACCGGATAAGCTATGCGAATCACCAGCATCAACATGAACTTCGTGAACCAGTGCTAGCACTCCTTCAAAAACCGGATGACGTGCGACTCATCGTGCCGTTGGGCAGAAAACGAACCGACCGATGCTGATTGAAAATCGATCTTTCTACCAGCAAAACCAGCCGGGCAGCTGCTTCGTGTACGTTATGATGCCATAGAGCACTGAAATCGCAGCAAGATAAGAAGTTTATCGCCCTGTGTAACCATAGAATCGCACTGAACTGGACTTGGATTCTTTTTTCCCCTGTTCGTCCATTCCTTTTGCGTCGTACTCACAATTCTGCTTATCGGTATGCTGCGTCTGGGTGGGAAAGGCTTTTGTTGCTGGCACACTTCCACGGGCGCATGCCAAAGGAACACCACTAGTTCTGGGTGCATAATTTCTGCCCCATCCCATCAAATCCCCTTCTTGTTCGGTACAATGTCGAGCAACGTTAATGATGCGTGTATGCTTGCTGACTTTCTTTGGCGCGAAGGTCGTGGTCGATATCTATCGAAGGCTGAAAGCTGAATTCTTGTGCAAGAAATCATCGTTTATGTTGGATTGATTGAGTTTTGATTGTTACTTAAATCATAGCGAGCACTTTTTGCCAGCAAGATGAAAGATGAGCATAAATTTGTGTGTTGGCGTTGTGATTTTGGGGGCAATTTTTTCCCCTTTTTTTTTGGCACGTAACGAAAAATTTTACACCCTGCTTTGGAGTTGTTATGGAAAAACGAGCGATTGTGAAATGTTACGGTCTCAAAACACATATTTATGAAGCGTTCAGTATGTCATGTTTAATTTTCCCGAAGCCATTTGCTATCTTTATTTATCATATTTTTGCTCATTTATTTATTTAGTTTATCTGTTTAATGTACTTTTTAATTATTTTCATATTTCAGTAAAAAAATATATTTTTAAAAACCATTAATGTATTCATTAAATTAAACCATTAACTAAAGTAGACTTCATGCTACGGAAAGTAAATACATTCCCATACATTTCTTCCTTTCAGTCGCGTTCGTCCACGGACTTTGATCGGGGAACAAATTCTCCCATTACGCTACGTCAATGACCTTTTCCGGGGTTGGTTCACTTCGGTCATCCTTGTGGGATTTGCACACACATTGGCGGGTACAGGCCGATTACAATCGTTACTTAAGGATTAAGCCTCAGTGCACGTGCTACGTGTAATGGACGATGCCTTTGCCCTCGAGCATACTTACCTTTGGCAACCTTCAACTCCCGTGTGACTTGAAAAAAAAAGTAAATTAAGCTACGGCGTGTGGCTTACGTCACATCATTGAGGGATGAATAGTGTACGTTTTCGTTATTTTTTCAAATGGAGAAGCACAACATTGGTTCGAGCATGATAAAAATATGGTGCGATTAGTTATTAAAATAAAAAATTCTCTTATTATTATCACTCCCAAAAGGGCACCATTTTCATGCCCTTCACTGCAGTATGCGGGCTGTAAAAGCAGCACCAACGGTCATCTAAATGATTGCGGTCAATTGAAAGATTACGAGTGTGCAGACACCTGCTGACGGTGATAATGCCGATAAAACTTTTTGGTCACATACTCTAACACGAAAAATATAACTTCCACGAAGCTGATGAAGCTACAACCAAGGAAAAGTGCTGCTCCACCACCCAGGGAAACTGAAATTTGGGAATGAGAAAAGCATAACTTTAGATCATGGTGCAAGCACAGCAACATTTAAGCAACAAAACATTTGAAGAAAGTTGGCAAAAGTGTTACTTTATTCAATAAAAACATTTTTTTTATTTCAGTCGAAAGAGAAGTAAGTAAAATTAATCGTATACTATGCAAAGCAATTGTGCATGTTTCACTCACCAATTAAATTGCTGATGTCGAACAGTACGTCACGCTTCATCCGCATCCGTGGGTAGATAATTTGTGTTTCCAGCTTACTGTTTGCCTGTTCGAGTACCTACGGAAGGACAAAAAAAAACACGCACACAAGCGGTGGCCAAAACCGGGCAATGGAAGTGTGTGAGTGAGTGAAGCAAACTTTCCTAATGACACACAAATTATGCTACCGTTTTTTTCACCAGCACCTGCTTGAAGGAGACGGACTCGCAGAGTGGCTGACAGGTGCAGTTCGTCTTGTACCACACCTTGAACTGTTTCGCCAGGCAGTAGAGTCCGGCCGGTGTGCAAGAAGTTTTTCCTGTGCAGGATGGGAAATGTGCGATTATTTGCTAGTTACTAGGAAAACCGACAAACTATTACGTCCCCTTACCAACATTGTAAAAGAACGGAACACAGCCACACAACTGCAGAGCGGCGTCGATACGGCAGCTTATACGACACAAATTAATCGTGTAAACCTGTGACAGAAAACAACACGCGGAAAAGGGGATAAAAGTATAAATGGAAAAGATATTCTGTTTAGACAACCTAACCGACAAACTTACGTTAAAATAGTAAAGCCGTTCGTTTGGCAGGCGGCACTTGCGCCTTCGGCGGGATAAATGTTTGAGCGCTTTCGAGGCAACCACCTGTTCGACGGAGAGCGACGAGCTGATTATGTCGTGCTGACCCAACACGTAGTGAATGGAACTGTCCGCCGTCATGACGTCCTGTTCGATATGAATGTACTGCAAACAGTACAATATGTATGTTTCATTACAAACATTTCCATTCGATTTTAGTTGAAATATTTCGAAATTAAATCAAATAAACCTGCAACTTTTCAGCAACAACAACGAGTTTGACCTTCAATAATGTTTATTTTTGTTCCTCGCGTACGAAACCGCCTCGCATGTTTTTGCACAGCACCTGCTATCAATTAGTGCATACCTTGAAGTGAATGTAACACTGTGAAACAACATGGAATGGAAAGAATGTAGCTAGGGGTAGACATAAAAATAGCAGAACCGAATAAACTTGGGATCATATTTTTAACCAATTTCTAACTCACGAGTCGTTCATTGCAATGTTATGCAAAAAATAAATCGCTTACACTCAGCTAATTCCATCGTATGCAACGAATTGTCGTTGAAGTTTGATGAAATTCCTTTCCAAACAAAAACATCTTTTATTCATTCACATATTTTTATAGACATACAAAAAGGGACAACAAAACCTGTCTAAAATAGATTTGCACACGCGATGGAAGGGAAAGATAAAAATAGTTTCAATATGGTCTGCTTCAACACTTGTAAACTGTTTCCTTACTATGTGCAGTCGTGGCCGAGCGGTTAAGGCGTCTGACTAGAAATCAGATTCCCTCTGGGAGCGTAGGTTCGAATCCTACCGACTGCGAAGTTTGTTTTTGGATTAAATCGCTTTAATGGTCGTTGTTAATGATAACATAACATAATATGAGTTTATCAAACATGTTAAGTATTGAAATGAAATGAGAATGTTTACAATCATCTTTAAAATTAATATTGAATTACACTCACCACATCATTTCTTATGGAATCCATATGACTCATCGCTACCATCGTACGACAAACGTCCAGCGTGAAACAATCTGCCGGGCGTACCTTTGTGTAATTTTCTTGTGATCTTTTTATTGAAGTATATTGAGAAGAAAAAAAGATTTGTCATCAGTTTTTGTTTGTTTAAGAGTGAAATAAATCACAGCAAACTTACCGTTCATTGTAGGGACTTTGATAGGTGTATAACATCGTGGACGAGTAACAAACACCAACCTCCGTCAGAACGGGCGCAAACGTTTTCCACGGTGACGTCAACGGAGACTTTAATTCGCGGGCCAAATTAAGCACCGAAACGGAGGCAAGTCTCGTATCATTGATAAATTGCTCGAACGTCATCAAGTTGTCAAATCGTGCCCGATTTACGGTCAACAGAAACATTCGGAAATGCGCATAATCGCTATGATTGCTGTCTACTTTCCAGTATCTTTGCCAGAAACACACACAACCACGCATTACCATAAATAAAACATTTTGCAACCAAATATTTCTGTTTCGCCTTACCTTTGCAGCAGTTCGGTCAATTTTTCCTCATTCACATGATCGGAACACACGGTAGCCGCCGGTGGACGAAACACCCAGCTGAGATAATCCGTCTCAACGTTCAGCACGGTTGCATCGTTTTGAAATCGTTCCCAGTGCATGTTGCAGATGCTGACCGTGCACACAATCGAGAAGGCAAGCATTGCCAACCAGAAAGCTTTCTCCAGCCAGTGCTGGCTTCGCACCAAATGGGCCAGCCCATGGATGGACGATTCGCTTGCAAACGTGCGCAACAGATCCATGATGACGAACTGCCAGACTGGCCGGTACGGAGCAATGTTAGAATTTCTGAACAAACACATGAGCGTCTGATACCATGGGAGTCTTTAAGGTAAAAATTGGTGATTGAAATTAAATGAAGATAATTTTGCAAGTCAGCTAGTTAATAAATTATACTGTTAAATAATTCAGCTTTACGTGTAAAAGTTCGCTTTATAGTTATACAAGTAACAATGGAAGTGAAAAAGTGATTATGACAAAAGTTAAGAAGAAACTAAAAACTTGGTAAACATATGAAAGAATAAACATATAAAAGATATTTTTTAATTAAAATCAATGTTTAATGTTACTTTTACCTTTAAAAAACTGCCTCACTGTGTTTCAGTCTCGAAGTAGCAAAAAAAAAACATTCGAAATGCATTAGCTCAACATCACTCTTACGTGAGGTTACGGTTTGATGCAGGCTAATCGAAAATGCATGCCACTGCTTCGGGGAACATAATTGTCTGAACACACGACAATCATGACCATCCCCTCTAATCCCACTAATACGAAGCTAAGATCATGCCGGCCTAAACGCCCTTCACACTGTAGCGGATCCCAGATTGCTGTTCGTCAGTTATGTTGCTGCAACACGTTGCAATTGCAGTGCAACGAGCGGAACTCATTTTTTAATGACGATTTCGCCGGTAACGACCGCAGAACAAATTGTTTTTTATACCCAAATAAATAAATTGATTTTTGTTGGTGTTGTAATAAACTAGTTCTTTAATTTTGTAAGCAACTGAAATTAAGTTAGATAATAAAGAGATGCAAAAAAAGATTAAAATTGCCGAAATAAATAATTTTTGGTTAGCTAACAATCAGAATAAGAACAAAAAAGGTAATAATTATATAATATGAAAATAACATGAAATACAATACAAAAAAATTATAACAAAAACATATGAAACATACAAATACATAAAAAAGACATAATAAGAACTTAACCACACTGTATCCTTCACACTCACACTTCTCTGGTGCCGACAATAGCGATAGTAGCTAAAGCGACACCCAAGTTGTCATCATTATGCCGTTTTCCCAGATAATGAACACTTAACACAGAAAACCACACGGAACCACACGTTCAACCAGCACTCAGTCGGACGCTTCGTGCGATTGTTAGTGTGATGATGATGATGTTGCTTCCCTTTCCGCACTAAACATTAGTACGACAACACTCAAGCACTCGACCTGAGATGCCTACCATTCCCCTTTTTTGGCTGATCCTCTGGCGACTAAAAAGTTATGTTGCTCTTGTTCCAGGAGAGGAGCAAAATTCCTCAGGAATCCCAAATTCTGGACTTACGAGTCTGGACCATCCAATGCTCGCTAGTGTTCAGTTGCCACCAGGTTTCTTGTAACGGCAAAGGAAATCTTGAGTATTTTAAGCGTAAAAGTCTAGTGATGGTATAGGCTCGGTCTCTCTGCCACACCAAACAACAGGAAAAGGTTGAAGTCCTCGTTATTGAAGAACTCCTCCAACTAGACGCCACTGGTGTGGCCATATATCTTGTCTTTTGTACACATGTTTACGCCGTCCCGACTACAATGCCATCCATATGGTCGAGGATAACGCAGCAGCATAACTTGAAACTTTGGTGGAGGCAAAAAAATACATTCCCCGGGACGTCGACGGGATTAAGCCACCGGACAAAGGTCACCGGAACGCACAAAACCCGGGCGTGTATGTGTGTTTTTGTACGTGCGTCTAAGATTATACTTCCCAACGCCGGATCGTCTTACCGGAACCGGATAAATCACTTCCGTCGGGTGGCAAACAAGAACAACACTGGTGTTAGCTCCGATGTCCTAGCAGTATCTGTGCTGCGGAACCATAGCAGCGGCCGCATTGTAGGTTGGGAAAAATTAAAATTAACTTCTTTAATTACAAACCACCAACCAAACGTCGTGCTTTTGCTGTTGCTGTATCAAGCTACCGAGACACGTCGGCCGATGGTGGCGTAGATTCGCGATACTGACATCAGCAGCATGATAGCATGGTTGTAGTTATTATTGATAACGGCTCGGATAACAATGATAGATGATGTCCAGCAAGGATTGGTGGCGCTGGGTAAGAAATTAGCCAGGATCGTGTTTCCGGTTTTAAGCCTGTGTTTAGGGCGTTCGAACGCTTGGTGGGCGGATTTTTTGTCAGTTTTTTTTTTGGGAAGCTGAACCTTGCGTGTCACAGGGAAGATGAACCTCTAAAACGTTTGACCAGTCAGAGGAGCTTGCTGTGGGCCTAATTTTCTTCATGCGATTTAGTTGCGTGGGCACATGTGTTATAAAATCCATCGAATATGGCGGTGAGCCTTCCAGAAGTTCCTCGCTATCGGTACAGGACGTGCGGTTCGGTGTACGTCTTTCGGGTAACGATATGAGTTCTAGTATTTCGGTGCTTCAACCCTCAAGAATCGCAGAACGGTCCTAACGTTTGAGGGCGTAGAATAAAGCTGGAAATTTTATTTCATTTCTGTGCCACACCTTTTCATAAAAGTGTCTGTATTGTGCGTATGGTTTGAGTACACGCGAACATTTAGTTGAGACAATCATTCGGATTGTGCTTTGAGCATGAATACGGCTTTTGGTGAAACGTTTGTTGTTTAATTTCGCATCGGAACAGGGTTGCAATAGTGTTTCGGAGGACACAGGATATTAATTTATCTTACCGTAAGTAAAAAGCTGGTCACAGTTACACCACGTTAAATATTTGTTTTAAATATTATTATTTATTAATTATTTCAAACATGTTTAGTGTTAGCTTTAATGATTCACTTATATAAAATAATTCTAAAACCTCATCGTATACTATTGAAAATAAATCGCTCAAATAAGTCAAAACAAACCAATTACGAGCCTCATCAAAAGAACGTTAAGCACTCTCTCCCGCTTTTGTGCAATGAAAAATTGCCCATGGAAAAGAGACCTTGACGCAGAACCGAATGCACCGCAGTTACATGAGCGAATGCATGATGCAATTCGCCTTTGTCTGTACTTTACCGTCCGAGTGCCTCCCATCGGAACAGCTACGCCAGAAGGGCAGAAGAAGAAAAAGAAAACAAGCGTACCCTTGCTCCATCGCAATGCATCAAAATTGTGCATCAAGTGCGCGTATAAGTTCATGCGAAAAATTGGCCCAAAGTCGAAGTGCATCGAAAGTGACAGTGGGAAATGGGCGGACAGCAGCGCTAGGCGAATGGAGCCGCGCGAAACTTATGCTTGCAGACCTACTTTACAACTGATACCTGTGCGCGTGGAGTTGGACTTTACCAGACCAGCGTCACAATCTTCCCTCGAGGATGTTAAATCTTCATCGTACCATTTTTCGGAACAAAGCGAGACAAACTGCACTCGAAACGCAAGCATGTTCGAGGCATGTCTTCGATGACCTCCGGAGTCCGGACTACCCTCCCCACGTTGGGGAACCACCACCAGAATGTCTCCATCGTCTCGGTTCACATCTCGTGTACTTGAAACTTTGCAATAAAATTATAAATCTCATCTGCACATACACTCTGGACTAGCAGTAGCAGCAGTTTTGGTGGAATGGGAAGCAAATGAGCTGCTGGTAGAGAAAGTCAGAGGGCACAGTGAGCCAAACCAGCCCACATATCCGAAGGCCCTAAGGCAGAACGGTTGGCAAAGGCAAGTATCAGGAAAAAAGATTGACTTTTCCAACAATGGAGCAGGAACAATCTGCCGTGCTTTGGGAAGCAAACAGAAAACAAGCAAAGCCGAACGCGGGGAGATGTAGAAACATCCCTATCCGATGCCAACATGTAATTGGAAGGTGTCCTTGTGCATGTCCAAGGTTGCACTAGAACACCAAAGTTACTTGGTCGCCAAGTTTTTCTACCGCCCAAACAATCCCACGTGCCGTTCGATGCGCCATCAGCCAAAAGTGAAAAGTTTTGTACACCGAGTTCCGAGCTTTATGGACGTACATCCCAACAAACCATCCGGTGCGTTGGATGAAAACTTTCTGTTTTATAGCTCCATCAACTGCACATATAGCAGCGTGACAAACACGCAAATGCCGGACAGATGCGAGATGTGCAGTGAAATAAATATCCATGAACATTCATAGACTGCACGATTTGGTTACTGCTGGAAGGTTACACCATTATAGATGGTTAAAAAAACACCAAGGAATAAGAAAAAAAAGCCAACACACTTTTTATTAACACCATTTTTATGAGCCAATTAGAGAGACGTGTGCGAAATTTTGGCCATCGTTAAGTGGTGCTTGATATGGGCGGAATTGGACATAAGGAGTAAATCTTTGTTCATTGAATGACTCCGTGCTCCACGTGCGCACGAGGAGCGTACAGCTTCTGGAAGATTAAACTGTAATAACTAGAGTTTTATGGATGTGGGATGGAACTGTTAACAGAAAGCCTAATAGATTTAAACTAGTGGCAGCTAGTTAAACAGCTTTCTGTATTGAATTACATTCGAGACGATGCTGTTGGCCTTGTGTCTAATGTGCTAGTACCTATGGAAGACCTCGTGGTAGTTGGGTATTTTGGCAGTTTTTTTCTCCCTTTACTGCACCTTCTCTTACTCATATGCCACTAGAGCCCTGAGGGGTTAGCTCAATCTCGCTTACCTAAGCTTTGATAATCGGTACCGTATGTAAGCACTTTGCATGACAAGAACATCTTGGGATAACAGTTGAGCTTAAAAGCCTCCGTTAATCTTCAAAGTGGTTTCAGATGATCATCTCTTAATTAAAGCTTTTTATAACTGTATCAAAACATCAGATTGATGTTTTGATTTCGAATTGGAAGACTAGTCACAACTGTCTCATAACGCCTAAAGATATGCAAAAGTGACTACAAAAAGAAGTGTAAATAGAAAGTGTAATTTTAAAAGGTATATGTTTTAAAATGAGAAACCAGGTGTTATGCAATATTTGTTTAAATTGATTAATAAACTAATAATAGATCAGTTAGACTATGGGAGCTTTGCGAAGCTTTTTCCAAAACTCAATTTACTTATCACTAACACGCACATTTTCCAACAATCAGACAGGTTAAACACTGCATTCAAACGTATCTCTTCTCCAACCTTCACCTTCAACTTTATTTAGCTTTTTCGATAATAATCAGTGGCAACCGTGACTCGAGTCCGCGTTCGAGACGTTTGACATTTTTCACCCCGCACACGCTTACGCCACAATTTTCCGATACGCGGAAGTACGCAAAACAACACGCTCATACGTACCGGCACGCTGCACAAAAAGCTGTCAAGAGTTGGCGAGTTCACCATTGCCAAACGTCAACATACTGAAACGGCCAACTTGTGAGCACGATAAAGTTTCATTCCTTCACTGGCACGCGCGCCAGAGAAAATGTGAAACAAGTTGCAACAGTAAAAAAAAGGAAAGAAAGAAGCAAGCAAAAGCTGCATATTACTCACATGTGCGTCCAGGTTTTGCCCTGCTTGGCGTCCGTACTTATAGGTGGAACTTGTTCCTCATCCACGGAACAGGCAACAGGTAAAATCGTTTCGGAGATGAGTTTTCATGCGCAATTGTTCCTGTTGCTTCCTATTTTTTAATCTGTTTTCTTTTGTACCAAGTTCACGTTTGCTGGAAAGGTGCTTGATCCTCTCGCGAATAATCTCCATCCAAAGCCGTGCTTAGACGCGACCCAGTCCATAACTGTTTGCGACAGTTTTACTTTTTTCGACTCTTTTAAAAAAGACTTGCTCCCGTCACAATCTTCCATGTTAATAATTTAGTTTGCCCAAGTTTGGTTCGCGCGTGGAGGAGAAAGAAAATCCACAACGTAAAGATGATGTTGATAATGGTGGTGGCGTCCTTACGTCGATAGTACTATGGTACTAAGCTAATAACATCCGAGAAAGTTGAGGTGGTGAAAATGGTGAAAAAATAGGTTTCTCGTTGTACCTTCTGTTGGTTTGATTTTAGGTGCGTAGAATGCGTCTGAAGGTAATATCCTCGCATTAGCCAACTTTAGATTTTACCATCAAACCATCGGCACCATTGGGAAGGTGGACATCATCCTAGTTGTTGATAGTACTTTTTCCTAAGCTCGTTAGAGGATGATCAAATTTGTTTTGGCACTGAGCGCATGCCACACTTTTACTAGGCCAAATAACCACTGGATACGCGTGCTTTCCATTCCTTGGAGCTAGCGAATAATCAAAGTTGTCAGCTAAAGCAAAGCGGGTTCATGAAATTTAACTCATTTTTGGCACATTTAGAGAAATAAACGGTTACATTGACCCGCAATGCACGTAGCTAATTTTGTATTTTGTAAGAATTAGTGGCCTAAATCAATTGGAGCAGCAATACGTGAACATTGTCGTCAGAAAATAAAAATACAATGCATTGCATACATCGAGGCGCACACTTTGACTGACAAACGCCTTAAAAATATTTAATTGTATACAAAGTGCGGTTTGCATGAACAACCACGAAAAATCGTCAATTGGCATTTAACGACAAAAAACTTGATTTGAAATTCGATCACATCTGTACCGAAGCAAAAGCTACTCAAAAAGAAACAAACATGAATAACACTGCTGTTGCTAGACAAAAGATTAGCTCACAGATATCGTTCAGCTTAACTGAAAAGCCTTTTTTGACGCTGCGTCTGAAACGCTTCGTACAGTGTCTGGTTACACTTCATCCATCGGCATGGCGGGCGTATCCGAACAACCAAGAAACACCGACCATGGTAAAAGAACGCTAAAAATCCATCAAACGAATCCTTGTACGTCTTTTACCTCGGGTTTTGTGAAACAAGCATCGCTCGTGCTCGCGTGAATCGTGTGCGGTAGTAGCATGAAATCGAGGAAGCAAAAATGCACACAATTCTCTGGCACAATGAAACGGACAACAGCATGAAAATTAACCCAACCAGCTTCATCCAAGCCGTAGTTCAAGCCGCAGGCAATTGCTACGCTTCTTAGTGTATTAAAAGGTCGCAAAGCCTGCCACGCTACTTTAGCGTCAGCTAGTACACCGGTGAAGTAAATCTCCTTCTTAAATACATTCTCCGACATGTCTATTGCGTTATGGTGCAGGAGAATAGATGGCAAAGGATGTGGGAAATTTAGTGGAAGGAGCCAAAACAGAACAGTGGAATGGGATTCTACTATTGCCTGATAACGCGATATATTAGCAACATATTACCTCGCTTTTGTTACTTGATCTAACCGGAAAAATATTTCGCTGTTCAGTTCTATTTTACTTTTTCCTCAACAATGCTTTTGAAACGTGTGTTACATCGTAGCGAATAGTATTATACGTTTAGCGTATACCTTAAAATCACATAATAATTCTTAGTATATCATGAACACGTATCAAATCTAATAACATTCAAAGCCTCCTTGTGTTTCTTTTCAATTACTACTAAGTGTCATTTGTAATCCGTCACAACAAGACAACAACGCCAAACGCGAAAGTTATACATATACTTAATCTAGCAAAATATCGCTTTTATTCTTATTTAGCATGTAAATAGGCAAGAAATTTAGCTTTATAATAAAAAATACACACATTTCACATATTAATAGGTTGTCATGTACCCTTGAGATCACTCAAATGCAAGTGGCGGAATATTGCCCAAATAAAATAAATTCCACTCACATACGAACATTGCTCGCGGAACACCCAAGAAAGCATTACCCTGTCCCCACGAGCTGGTACTTACACTTAGAGAGTGGGAAAACTCATACATACCCATTCACGTACACACATTTTCCTGCACCCACACGGTCACACTGTTGTGCGCTTCATTAATGGCAAATTGCTAATGTCGTAACAGTATCATCGATCATGGGCTGCACTTGCTCGGGCACGTATGACAATGGGCGAAAGCGAAAAGTTTTAGTAACACATCTTAGGCCACCATATTGCACTTGACGAACGATGGAAAGCTACTTGGATGAAAATGATAAGAAACTACCCATCTTATCCGGACCGACACTTATGATTGTCATTTCGTCGTGTGTGTGGAAAACACCAACCGCAATTTGATGATTGAAAGTAATGTTCGTGCGTGAATGGCAGTTGGCTTTATGCTATCTTGCAGGCATGTACACAAGACAAGATCGTGCAGCTGTGTAGGTAGGCCATAACGGATCAAGGAATGCAATTAGTGTCATTAGGAAGTACGTGTGAATGATGCATCAATGGGACGACCTTGTTCGTTGGAATCATGCTAGCAGCTATCAGGAAAGTCACTTAGGAAATTCCTTGAAGCTTTCCAATTTCAAAAATTGTTTTAAAAGTTTATAGATTACAGATTTTTATGTTATTAATATTTTTCTATCAGAGATCACAAACATTCATTCCTCAACCTAACTACACAAAGGAGCACGTTACATGACGCACATTAGTTCACCAGCTAATGAACACACGTCGCACCTTTTCAAAAGTTTACACCTACACTGCTTGCCGTTTTCGTGCATAGCGGATTATGTGAAAATAAAGCATTTTCCTTTTCCGGATCTAGTATTACGTAGGAAAACCCGCTGCCAGAAGCATCTAATAGGAAGAGAGCATTGAAATGTACCAGAAAGCGAAAATGCGCGAATTTCCCGGTTCTGTATAACCCGTAGATATGCTCCTACAATACCTTCCAACCTAACCGAATCAATGCCTTTTGGTGTTGATACGGTTCCTGCAGGTAGTGCCGGTCGTTGTTAATATTATTCTAAACTCGATTACTTGTGAAAATGGCCAGACAAAAGCCACACATTGCAACGGGTCGCTTTCCACTTTATCCATTCGGATAATGTTTGCGTAACGGTTGAAAACTCGCACTCGCTGGCGAAGGACTGCTCAGTCCATCGGGACCAACACACCATCTCGTGCGACCTGTTGCATCGGACACAGCACGGCAACCGTGCCGAAGAGGAACTTTTCCAAAAACCAAGCTCGAACACCCATGGTACCAATTAGGCGGCAAAGGTCGTGAAAAACCCACCCCGTGTGCGCACTAACGATAGCTGGGCTCACTTTTCGGAGACATTAATTTTGGAAAATTATCCTTGCCGTGCCCGACGACGTTGATGGGTTTCGGGTGCAATACATATCGGTGAGTCCGTGGTGAATTTAACTAATGAACTGTGTCGCATGNACAGCACGGCAACCGTGCCGAAGAGGAACTTTTCCAAAAACCAAGCTCGAACACCCATGGTACCAATTAGGCGGCAAAGGTCGTGAAAAACCCACCCCGTGTGCGCACTAACGATAGCTGGGCTCACTTTTCGGAGACATTAATTTTGGAAAATTATCCTTGCCGTGCCCGACGACGTTGATGGGTTTCGGGTGCAATACATATCGGTGAGTCCGTGGTGAATTTAACTAATGAACTGTGTCGCATGGCTTAGGCACTGTTGAAAGGACGGAAATGTGTTCTGTGCCGCAGTATGTGCAAAACTTGTTTCAGAGCGAAATTTTACAGTGTGGTAAAACATTTTAATAACTGGATGTTACATTTATTGTTGAAAAAAACGCTGTTGCTAAACTGAAACCAATGTCAAGAAACATTCTTCCAAACTGTTTTTATCAATAACCATGGATCATGGAACAATGAGATATAATAACAAGGAATTACACAAAATATTTTAAAAATAATTGTTTAAGAGATTAGAACCTATCAAGGATGCCAAAGATAATGCTTTAATTACCCATTAACTCTCCAATACATTTTCATTGCATACTGTAAGGCGTTTCAATTACATGAGTGATTTCTCAAAATCATTTGATATTTTTTAATGAATGAATGAATCAATGAGAAATAAAAATGAAAATTACGATGATTTCGATTTAAAATGTAATAATAACCTTTTTCGTCATACACTTAAATCCTTCACTGTGTTCCCAACTGTGGCTTGCAACAGACCAACAACATGGCTATCTATCGTCTACTACAGTGGAAAAACATTTTAATTAAGCCAAAATGATACACAAGATTTTCACCGATGATGAATCGGTGTGCCTAAACCCCGGTGTAAACGACGAAGTAAAAAAACACACAGGTACCTGTGCCAGTGTGTGTGTGTGTGGTACAGAGAACCCGAACAACAGTAACCATGATCGTGCCAGCTGCGTAAGAGCAAACAAATTCACCTTCATTCGTTATCTCCGACACCTGACTTTATCCGTGAAGGATTTGAGATGAAACTGACCGTTGCTGTGTTATAAGCTTAGTTTAGGGAATTATTCGTTTTGCTTCCTTTTTTTAGAATATGTGATGACCCACATGTAAAGGGTATTACAGAATGAGGAAAAAAATAACCTTAAAATACGATAACATTGTAAAAATACCAGAAAATAGTTTCAACCAACGATAACACAACCAAGGATAATTTGAGAAGTTTGATTCATTAAGGAAAAATAATGAAACATCAAAACTATTACAGCGATGCATCGATATATTCATTACTTTTGCCATACGAACGTATTCCGTGTGTGGTTTACAAATTGTTAATCACAGTTTTGCCAGATCGTTGATAATGCTCCCAACATACTCCCTTCTGCCAACCAATCATCCCTTGATCGTACCACGTGAAACCAGTGGGTGTTAAGTAATATTTTAAAATCCTCCCCCCAATGGTACGCCTCCATAGCCCTGCAAGGCCGCACGCAATGAAAACTTCCGTTCATAAACTGTTGGGATTATACTTAATTGGCAACTAGCCGATGACGATGGAGCATAGTATGCTGCAAAACAAAAACCCTCTCCCTTTCACCGGCACATCCCCGCAGTCCATTCCGGTGATTGTGTGGTCGAAAATTGTCCTTAAACTATGCTAACTATACGTCCTATTCCCACAAGCAATAAACGGCAATGTACTAACCTTGCCCACAAACCCCTTCCCACTTTAACTCAACCTAACTGGTTGGAAAATAGAGGCGGTTTACCGATGAGTTCCGATGGACAAGCTTGTAACAGATTAAACCAGATCCTACTCGTTTTTTTTTTTGCGTTTCCGTTTTTTCAAGGTTTTACCATCAAAGTTCTGGTGGCAGATTTTGGGGTGGCCTTCGATAATTGATTTTTGTTTTAATAGTTTCGCATGCCACTTTCCCTGTCTTTCCTCTCATGTTTGTACACACCCATTGAGTTCGTTTTTTTACTTGTTTTGAATATTTTTTTACGAGAAGCTCCAATCTTTTTCTGTTCTATTTTCACTTTCTTCTTGCTTGGACCTAAAAATATTTGTTCAATTTCTCATTTCGAGCTATAAACTTCACCGGATATGGTGATGTACATTGTTTTGTGTATCAGTGTGTGCATGTTTTCTTTTTCTTTGTTTTAATTCGTTGGCAGTTTTAAGCTTCATCGATTGTTATTATTATTTCACTGTATCGCTTTAGCTCTGTCCCTATTTTCTTGCATATTTTTATTTATTCACCCTGCGGCACGTTGAACTTTTGTGCCTTCTGTTTATGCTATCACAATGCAAGCCATTCCCCGGGTGGAAATTTCCTACTCACCCCTCACCCACCCTCTTCCTCTCACAAAATCCGGCAGTGAAAGTTTATTATGCCGCCTAGGCTTTTGTTCTAAGCCTTAGCGACGACGAATCCGTCACTTTCTCGTGGACAGAAAATGCCATTGATAAATGAAAATGAAACAGCTCATCACGCTCAATGACTCACGTTCGAGGGAATGATGGCGAGAGTATGCATCTCCCCCAGACACGGGGCGTACCGCGTTTGGGACGAGCGAACGTTCTCATGGCACCGACAGACTTATTCATCCGTCTGTCTGTCTGTTTGAATCACGTAAAAACTCTCCAAAAATGGAAACTCCCTTTTGTCAACGGCCAATTCTATATCTTTCCACAATAATAAAGGAATCCACTTTGACGCAATCACAGTATTTGTGATATTTGAGTCATATCTAATATTCGCATAATATAAAGAATGATAATAACGTTTATTTTAAAATTTAGATATAGTTATACACATAGTTGATTCTTTTTTCGTCTAAATTCGTTTTTAAGGAACGTTTTATTCAAAATTTACCATATTTCAACATCCCTGCAACTCTTCCCAATGTCCTTACGTTCTAATAACCCACAGTATATATGTCATTATCCATTATTTCCTCTTAACTACCCACGCCAAGTGAAAACATCCTTTAAAGCGCCAACAACATCCCTTTCCACCTCGAGTGATATGGCCACTGCGGCTAAGCCTTTGCGCTTATTACGCTCCACAATCAATCGATTCTAATGATTCTAGCGCAACGGACTGCAAATGCGACCGGACCACGGAATCTGTTTCCGTGTACGCGGCTACGAAGGGCCAAATCCCATTTTTATTGAGAACTGCATTAAAACGCGTCTCGCAAACATGGCCACAACGCACATGGCCCTAAACGGATGTGTGGACGGATGAGAGTTTCCACCATTGCCGAACCACCCGGAGGAAGTTAAGTTCATTTTTATGTGCTTTTCTATGCTATATCCTGTTTTTGGAAAAAGATATTAAAAAGAAAAAAAAACAGCAGCAACTCCCACGACCACTAAAAGTGGACAGTTTGGGCCATTTCGGCATTGTCTCCCGGTTGGCGCCTGAAAGTATGCAAGTGCTCGTACGGGTGGGTGTATTGCATTGCTGAAACCGGAAACTCGTCACTACCTATTGCATTGCCAGATGGCAAACGAGGTCATTATGTGGCGCTGTACTCATGGACGTTTGTGGGTAAGTAATAGCTGAGGATAGCCAGATGAAAATATATAAAGAAATAGAGGAATGTAAGTGGTGTTATGATGTGGTTATATGTACAAACGTTTTTTTTTTTTTAAAGTGAATCTTTAAATCTCACTTACTCGTCATAGGTGCTCAATATCTGAAGCTATTACGCCATTCCATTTTTCTATCGTAAGTCGTCATAAAATCGGACAACGGCGAGAGTCTCACGATCATCGTTAGACAGCAAGGATCATTCGTACGAGAGATCAGAAAAGAGCTTCAGTTCGTGCGTGAAAACTTCATCCGGCATATACCACCTGATAGAAAAGGATACCCACAGACTTGTGCTACAAGGATACTACCAACCAAGCAAGCAATCAAATAAAAAGGAAATGTTGCAAAAAAAACTAACCATCTCCCAACCGGCTTACCGAACAGGACCAACTTGTACCAAAACTGGCTTCGTGCAGTTTCGATGTGCGTATGTATAGGTAGCCATAGCGGATGGAAACGCATACGCAACCGACCCGAAGCGATTTTTTATTCCTTCGGAACGACCCGACCAGGACCCGACGTACCAAGCGTGCTTGATGGCGGAGTTAAAAAGCCACGATGGCAACCGTACCGCTTCCAGTGTCGCACAGCATCGCAAACGAGGAAAAGTCGGCAAACGCAGGATAACAGTTCTTGAGATTGATGCGCGGATGAGTGGAGAACCGTTGCGAACCATCGAAACCGTTGCGCGGCTGCACGTGGTTCGGTCGAGGTTGCAATCAGTAGACTTGGCGTCTCCATCGCAGGCGAACGCGCCTTTGGTGCGAGCCGTTGCGAGAGCAGTAGAAAGTGTGGCGTGATCAAGGACAGTGTGCTTCAGAGTGAACTGTTTGGCTAGGAATTAAGATTCCGTGCAAGTGTTTAGTGGATTTCATTAAACGAGGAAAAGCGAATAGTGCAGTTTGTGTGTTATAAAAATTAAAATCAACATGAAACAAATCCCTTCGGCACCTCGCTGAGGTGTATCAGCCTGTTTGTGACGAAGAAAAAACGGTGAACGGTGTCTTGGTGTGCGGAATATCTTCCTGGATTCAAGAATCAAAGGGGATATTTCCTTCCTTCCCTTCCTTGCTTTCCTCCAACACGCAAATGTACACCTTGCGGTCGAACCACTGTGACGGAGTTTCCATTTTCGCGTACCCAGGACGTAATCGGAGGATCGTGCGAAATGTTTCCATGCGCTGGTAAAGATACAACAATATGCCTCGAGGACAATAAATAGATAAAAAACATGATGGTGCTCGTTCCTATCCTTCCTTCCTGGGCGGTTTACTGTCGTTTCCCCAATTACGGATTCCCGCTTTCGAGCAGCAAAGTCCACAAAACTGTACAAACATTCCCCACTGCTTAATTGACCGTTGACAGCATTTTTACAATCTTTGCTCGGTCCGGTCGTCGATTTGTCGACCTGGGGATGGAAAATGTGTAGTGTATGTGTATGGCTATAAAGATATTGGCTGACACCCAAATTTAGACAGAGTTTAGTTTGCTTTTACAAGCCAACGGGAAATTGGGACAATTCCTTTAGGAAGGTCTAATGGAAGGCATATAGTTTGCTTCAAGAAAAGTATTATCACAAGAAAAATGTAATATTCTAGCAAATCGAAATGAGTTTTTAACTGTTTCATCACTATTTGAAAGTTTTGTATTATAAATATAAATTTGAAGAAGGATTATTTGGAAAGATTGTAATTCTTGTTGATATTTGTAATTTCTATAAATTTTTCTATTAAAACTCCTGAAACTATGCAATAATTTAAAAAAAGCACTCTTGTTGTTTTGTCTTAAGCATTTTGCATATCTTTAGGCGTGTTCATCCAACAAACTAACAGTTAGCCGTCGGCAGTTTCTGTCATATGAAATCCCAAAACATTAGTAGATATGTTAGCCAAATAAAAGACGAGAATATGATTACTATAAAGATAACACGCTTGTTTAGAAACAAACTAAACTTGGAGTTCATTCCAAGAAACACCAGCACTTCAGCTGTATTCATTGCAATATCCCATTCAATACGACACGCACTACACAATTCCCAAAATGGTCTCATGAATAAAATGCCTATGACTTTCGCGTTCCAGCAATATCTGCTTGAAAGAAGTCCTGCTTGCCTTCTTACACTGTCTGGAGCATGACCTCCAACGGCGAATGCGTCACACCATCCCCAATGAAACAAGGAAGTGAAATGTACCGAAAATCAGTGCACCGGTTTCGTGTTGTTCAGTTCCGGTCTAATATCTTTCTGGTCCATCCCTTTCCTCACCGGGCATAGCACACCTACGGATGGTACGGTTGTGAATGATTTATTGATTGCAAGTCCGTTGGCAGTGGTTCAAACGGAAATGCTACCCCGGGACACACGCACAGCTTCCATTTCAGTTTTGCTTTTTTTTGGCAGAATGCAATTCTCTTTCGCCAGCACGCGCTTATAGAGAACTGGACAATGTGGCGTCACCATGGTCGGTGCTGTTTGTCTGTGTGATGGACTTATGCATGTGGAGTGTGGGGTTTTTGGAGTTTCAACCGTCTGAGGGTTGAAGCGGTGTGTATTTTTCCTTCCTTCCTTGTCATAAAAGCCGTTAAAAATCTTCCAATTTCCGACTGACGCACGCAAACTCGCTGTGCCCGGATGGCACTGCCGGAGGGATGAAGGAAGAACGCCACGCGGAAGCACGATACATGTTTTAGCAGATTAGCACAGTGATTCGTATTCGTGACCGGACTAGCTGCGAGCTGATTTCTTTGAGGGGTTTTTTGGTTTTTTTTTGCGCGAAGGAAGACTTTCGCTCATTCATAATTGCGTGGCTAATTTACGGAAGCGAGAACTGGCACTCAGTTTTCCGCCGTCCATTTGATAGCTGATAAGCGGTGGAATCAGTTAAGGCAAAGACTTGATAGGAGAAAGTTTTTTGTAAGACGTACAGCCTCATGCTCATCACAATAAGTGTTGGTTATTTGGTAATTAAATGCGTGGCAACGAACGGAGCATGGGCGGTCATATGCTAGAACAGATAGATCTTCTTCAATTTAGTAATGAATATATCAAGGCGCTATCGCAATGGACCGTCGAATGTTTTCTTAGAAACTATTCTCTGTTGGAAGATACATGCTCATCACATGTTACATTGAGTCAAATTACATGGGTGCTCAATCAGTTAATGAATGTGTTCATAATAAATTGTTTGCTCCATAGAGTATTTTGAATACGGTGCCTGCCAAGGTGCAGAAACAATAAGAACTAGAAATAACAACTAATATAATTTATCAAAAGCCCTGTCTGATGAGTAAGATTTTTATACCTAAACGATCTAAACTAAACTCTTGAAAACACCATTTTGTACTGGGAATTGCATACCTTTATGCGTTTTTAAAATAATGTAATACACATGGCTATTGTCAGCTTGTTAATTCGGCTTGAAATGAAATGAACCATTTGAAACTCCTGCCGAAATGCATTGTCTGCAAAAGTTTATTTTTTGCCGCTTTGGCAATTAAAGTTTAGCAAAATGTCACAAATGGCGACGGCAGACGTTTTCCGGCGGCCAAGGAGTGACGATAAAAACCGTGAAAAATCGCCGAAAGAGAATTGTGCATGACCTTAACAGGTTAAATAACTAAACAGAAATATTTTGAGTATTAAGTGCTAGTGTTGGAGCATGAAAAGTTAACTTTGTTAAGGAAATTATAATTCAAACCGTTTCAAAACAAACAATAATTTTTACACTAAGTAGAACAAATGGATCGATTTGGGAACAAAAACTTTCGTAACAAACTTCAATGTCGTTGTTAGAAAGTTTTTGCTAAACATCTAACCTTGATGCGTGCAAAAAAAAACTTTTGTTAAAGCACGAAGCAATCGTTTCCTGTTTGTTCGATGTCAGTTGAAAATGTGCAGCTCAGAGGAGGAAAAAAGCAAGACACTGAGATGATTTACGAGTTTACGCTAAAACTTTGCTGATTATGAAAAACTAAGAAACAGTGGTAAATTTTAGTGTTTTATATTTGTTTTTCACCTTGAAGCAATATACAGTTTTATAAAACCTTTATTGAAATCTGTTGTTAAGTCAAAAGAAATGCCATATTCTGAAACAATTCCTTCAAAGTGTCCTGCAAACAAGTTTGATTCTAATAAAAATTTATTTCCTGGAGAAATATTCCATGCACACATTCTTAAACCTTATTTGCGCTACAAAACTGCTCCGGGCACTGAAAATAGCATCTCAAAAAACAAGCTCAAGGCAACCGTCACAACCACGCTGACAGACTACCAAAAAAGCATTTCGTTCGCTTTTATCGCTCTCTTTCGGTTCCAACATTGGGTCGAAAATTCCTATGCCTTCTTACCTTTCCCGACATGGTGTTAGGTTGAGCGTATTCGGTGGAAAACCACTTGTTACACCTTTCTCCACAGCTGGCTGAATGCGGGACAGTGCAGATCAAACGCACTAGTACGAGGTGTAGTACACGCCAAACCGAACGAATATCGGGTTGTTTTTCTCAACAGCCGTCGGTGGTAGGATTTTGGATGGTGTTCGATTATTGGTAGACCACATGGTTTTCGGTTGCACGCCTCAGTTTAAAGATTGTTTGCCGACGCATAATAAGAAATCCAGCGCCTGGTGTGGGCTGTTTTTGTGCTGTTTGGTTTTTAGGTATAAAAATAAAGCTAATACTGGAATGAAATTGATGGCCACAAACCATCGTTTTGAACTTTGTTTTTCTCCTAAGCGTCCTAGCTGTGACGAACTGAGGCATTGTTTTGTAAGATAAAAATAGCAAAAAACTTGAACCTAATGAACAGATCCAATTCGACTACTGGAAATTCAAGTTACAAGGTACAGGACTGGGCCATACGGACAAATGTATTAGCGCCGATTGCCAACCGAACGGTGAAATCATATTTGCACTTGAAAGTTGTGCAAAAAGTGAGCAACTTTTTCCCCCATTTTCTCACGTACTCGAGTCGTTTTAATTTAAGTTTGAAAGAAGTAATGAATGTGACGGCAATTAGCTGAGCAATGGGTGACCTACACTGTTCTGATTTATTGCTGCACTATACGTTAGAAGCTTTTAAAAGTTTTTTTTTTCTCTAAAAGTTATTTTTAATTATCAATGCTTAGAACGAATCTTAAAGCGATCAAGACACGAGAAGTCCAATCAGTAGATTAAACGTAATGCATAGCAAAAAATAAAGCTTTGTTTTGCGAATTGCATAACTTTGGGCGCCACGTTAAGGCAGAATTAATAAGGCCTTATTCCTAGATTAAGTATCACATAAAAATAAAAATGTTGTGAAATATGATTAAAATAAACCATAATGCTCAGATGAATAAGATCGAAATAAATAAAACTTCTTAATTCTGTAACGCAAAAGAAATCCTTTAAAGAGAAAATGATTGTTGAAGAAAATTCCATAACATCACATGTTTATCTAACGTGTGAACGCGTTGAATGATTTTTCTCCCAATTTTAATATGATATCAAACCACTCACACTAACAAACTGGGGCAGAAAAAGTCAAATCTTCAACAACTATTATCATAATCCACATTGTTGCATACGGCCGCCTCAAGTAACAAAAGGGTTATGAAAAGAACGAAATGTTATTAATCCGCCACAAAAGCTGGCTCGCGAACACATTAACAACGCCAACTCCTACTCAACAATTGGCTTCCTGTGGGTGGGTTAACGCTTTCGTTGCCGTTCTCCCTATTCACCAGGAAGAATGTATCGGACGTAAAAGAAACTGTGGCAAGACAATCAGAACTTGAGCACAAACCAAACCGAAACGGCGGGCGCCCATAATTAAATTCAAATTTATCTTCTCACTTCCCGTTCCGCTTTTGTTTTTTCGCTTCACTGTGCGTTCCGTGTCCGTGCGGATCGGTTCCCAGTGGCCAAGGGCCGACCGACGGTCGCAACAGTCGCACTGCTCGGAAGTGAGAAATTTTCCAAATCGCCCACTTTTATGCTTCCTTTTGCTGGTGGCGTACTCGCGCAACTCGCAAGCAAGCTGGTGGTTTTGCAGTTTTGCGGATTTTTCCTTCACAACGTTCCGGGAAGCGTATTTCTTTCGTTTGTGCTGCATCCGCTAGTGGCGGTATTGTAATTTATTTCTACCCCTTTTTATTCCCTTCTTTTAATCGGTGTTTTTTTTTTGCTCTCTCTCTCTCTCTTTCACTCTCTCTGCAGTAAACAATACCAGTAGTAGCAGCAGGATCAGGAACAGTAACAGCACCATAATGAAGTTCTACCTGTTTCTTGCCATCGTTGTGTGTGAATCGTGCAACTATTTTTCCTGCGCCGAATATGATTCCCTGGTCGAGTTGGCAACCGGTGGCGAGCTTGGATCACTTGCCGGTGGCCATCGGCTTACGCTGGACGATTCATCCGAGGTTGGCGAATGGTCACCGGTGTACCCGTGGAATGCGGCCATAAAGCGGAGCGCCAAATCGGACATTCAGACGCGTCGCCGTAGCGCCCTGGACAAGAACTTTATGCGCTTTGGCCGCTCGGACAAGGACATGCTGCGACAGGCGCGGGCCAATCTGATGCGCTTCGGTCGACCGGATCGTAACTTCTTGCGCTTCGGTCTTGATCCGTACGCTCCGACACTGCTACGCGACGACGAACTGAGCAAGGAGTATGCCACTTCAACCGAGCAGCTCGAACCGGCGAATGCACCAGGCGACGAACCCGCGGCCTCCAAGCGTAACGCTGGGCTCGGTGCCTCGGAGGAAATGCTAAACACGGGCCTGTCGGAATCGGGCGAACAGATTAAACCGAAGCAGATACTTTACATTCGACGCGATTCGCCAAAGAATCTGATGCGTTTCGGGAAGCGACGTTCGACAGGTTCCGGCTATATGCGGTTCGGTCGTGCAGGGAACTTGATGCGGTTCGGGCGGGCAAGCGACGAACCCTCGGTCGCACTGCTGGCAAGCACCCAGTTTGGACGATCGGCCCGTGCCGGACCGAATCTGATGCGATTCGGGCGGGCCGGTAATCTGATGCGCTTTGGACGGGCTGGCAATGGCACCGGAATGCGAATGGTCGCCGAAGAGACGAACGCTACCGCCACCTCGCAGCTGCCGGAAGCGCTACCGGCGAATCTGGCCGAGCTGTTCGAGAAGGAACCGGACCGAGTGTTGCTGGATGCGCTAGAAGCCGCCGAAGCGAACGAGCGTCTTCCGCTGTACATAGTGGAGAAGTAGTGCGTGCCTGCTTTGGCAAGGAGTTCTACTGAGGGGTATCGCTAGCAGGAGACTCATCCTGTCTCACACATGTCACACGTCTGAGAAGCAAAATGGTGTATTGTTGATAAAACTCACAAACTCACGTTCACGCAAACAAAGAAACACACCCACACAGAGAGAATGTAGGTAACAAACGACAAGGCTGGTATCAACAATATGGAACATTTTGCTTTTCGACTCAATCACCTAGATTGCACACAGTGACCAAACCAGATGCATGCGTGCGTACAATGGAAAACGGACACCCGACGGCTCACAATTGCAAAACTATCAATTACTCTTCCCTGTCTCGCCAGCGCCAGCTAAAACCGTGTAGATTTTCAAGTTTAAGCGCCGAAAAAAAAAACACACACAAAAATAAGAGAAAACAGTTTAGCAAAAAATGTTATTTCTAGGATCTTCTAAAGAAACTGTGTAAATGATGAAATACAAATACTAAAACAAAAAAAGCACGCCACATAAAATCTTCGTAATGTCTTAAATGATAAATAAACGATGAGGAAAAAAATATATATATACAACACATCCAGAAGATAAATTAATTATAAAACAAAACAACTCACACTAAGGCAAGGAACAGAGCAAGGAAGAAAAGTGAACCGGAGCAAGTCGTTACATTCATCGTGTTAGTGTGCTGGTGTATATTAGACCATTGTTAAAACAGCGGTGCAATCGAACAGAACAGAAAGCTGCAAATGAACCATACACGAACGGACGGACGGACTTAGAACTGGAAACATGTATAAAATAAAGTAATCAACTGATTTTACTCTTCATTGGCAATTTTTCTTCGCTGGCTGTATATGTATTGACGCTTTGCCTTTGCAAAGAACTACTTCTCATTTGAGACTATCCGAACGAAATGTAGTTTTGTACTTTCTTAAACGTACTCAACGTTAAGTACCCGAGTTAAGTACTTCAAAGCGAATTTATTTTGAGCGATTTGCATGGCAATTTTGCGAGATAAATTCTTATTAATATACCATATTAACTTCATATAAAAAAGGAATTTTACGAGCAGAGCTGTTTCACTGTAATATGCTCACAACCCTTTGTGAACGATGCATTTTAAAAGCATAAAGTTTTGTGCAGCTTTCAGTATAGAAGTTTTCATTGCGAAAGCTTTCATGAAATATTTCACGTAACCGTCATTTGCACGATAGAAAGGCACTCGTAGTGGTAGCAGGCTCTGAACAATATACATAACAGCATTCTGCGCGCTAAATCCTAAGTGATTACATACAAATTGTGAATAATTACACATTCTACGAGTATTTTCGGACGTTAAGTAAACTTCAAATCATCATGAGTGAAGCCGCCGCCGATAGTGCCCCTGCACGAACGCACGTGGAGAAAAAAAGCCACCGCGTTCAAGTTAGACTACCACCACCGGACTGTAAGAAGTGATGAACGTTGATTACGAGTTCTCGCACCAACTGGCAGTAAGATATCTTTATTTTCAGTTAGTCAAACTGAGCTACACATTGGAGAGAGACGCTGCGCTAAAGAGACTGCAGAATCCAACCTTTGTGAATCGCAACAGGTTGGCATCTTGAGAGGTTTGTCAGCTTACACGAAATCGTATCAGGAACGGTAAGAGTAGAACGTAAAATTTAGCAATTTCAACATCAATTAACCCCTTTTTTTATTATTCCAGTGATGACATTCTGAAACATCTCGCCGTTGTTTATTTGTTTACTATTCTGCGATCACCACCGAACTGGATACCGGAAACGTTTAGCGAAATAGTGGAGCTGGAAGCCACGGTAGCAAACACTAAGCTCGAAACAAGATTACCGATTCTGCGGAACGATAAAACCTACAATATTCATCTCTCAAACACACTCGTAAAGGGACGGTTCGTGGTCCCCCAAGACCGATCGACACATGTACATCTCGGCATCCACCAAGCGTTGGCACGCATTAAACGTGGAAAGGCTGCCGTTTGGATGTGCGATTCGTACTATTTTCTCATCCGTCGGCTCGTAACGGGATGGTATTTTTATACGATGAACCTGCAGGATAAACCGGCACTAATGTTCTTCAGCTGTCCACAGTTGATGGTGGATCTCGTGCGCGAATCTTACGGATGTGACGAGCGTTCGAAATACTTCCTTTCGAACATCGTACTACACTCGGTTGAGGAAGGTGACGCGATCCGGATTGTGTGGAAGATGAAGCGTAGCATCGGTATGAAGCTAATCTCACCGATGGAAGCCATCCTGCACGGGAACATTTGCTTGGCACGACCCAGCCTAGAACGTTCGCTCGAAATCGGACTTAACGTTTTGGAACGGGCAGGAAACGATGAGAAGAAACCACGCTCTTGGGACAATAAGCTACTAAACAACTGCTTCAAACGAACGCAAGAGCACTGGAAAGCTGCAGAGCGAATGGCTGCCTTTATGCGAGATAAACACGATCCACACTACACCGTTGGAGGCTATGAATTGACCTGCCGTACAGCTCCGATGGGACATCGTCAGCGAAAGCATTTCGAAGAACTGGTCAACTACTTTCTCGCCTCCTGTAACGCTCTGCTGGTGGTTGGGTTGGACTGTTCCTTTCTGTTCTGGTCAAGAGATGACTTTATCTACTGGTTTAGTCCTTACCGGTACAGCGCTTTACAAGAGAAACCAGAAACACTTCAAAGTCGAGCCTGTTTCCTGCACATGACGAACGCACTGGCGAAAGCATCACAATCCCTGTTCGAGTATCTGTTCGAGCTTGGTGTTTTCCCTGATCATACGATCGAGCTATTCCCGGTGCGTGTCGATGACAGAAGATCACACGCTTCCATACCAGACGAAGATGAGGACTCGCTCGATCAGGAAGGTCTTACCATACCGCCGGCCAGTGATAGAGGCTGGACGAACTTCTACACACCGGCACTTCACACGCCGTCCGAGTTGCGGTTAGCGAGACAGATGCTGGATATGGTGTACCGAACTGCGGAAGATCGGTGTGACTGAGCAGCAACCGATGAACGAACGGTATTCATTGGTAAGAAGTATCCAATTACACACATTAAACGGAATGACCGCAAAGCTAATCACGGCAGTTGCGGTGTAACATGACCACGTGCGCGTGTACGTTTGATGCATTCGATAATGTTTATTAAATATATGTATGTCTGTAGTAGTTGTACATTATGTGAAGCAACAGAAACACAGCGAAAGTACTGTTCTTGGCGGGGATGTAGAGTTACAATTTTGAGCGTAGAAATACTTTTTTCTTCCCAAGTTTCCTTTCGCTTGTTAGCAGAGTTACCATTTACTAATTATATGTATATATACACAGAAACGTTTCAATGTTAGACACGTCACCGTCGATGGTAAGGGACTAATAATACACACTCGGATAGAGTAGAAGCGCTAGAGAGTCTTACTTGCACCTGGACTCTTCAAATGCATCTTCGATGGGTCAATACTATGCTGTTGGTATGCTGTAGATTCAATTAGCTTCCTGTTTTTTGGGAATGTATGGGCCTAGAGCTACGGCGATGTGGTCGTTGAGATCTTTCCACGGGGGACCAAAAACACACACACACTGCGGTGACACGATTTACGACGATCCGACGCTGGCACTGTGCGTCAGTAGCATGACGTCTTCGGGTAGGGGATGTCGCTTGTACTGGCGTTCGGTCACGAGAAACACGACCAACCCACCGTACACGATGTAGAGTAAACCGATCGTGTTGATCAACACAGCTTGCGGTGGTAGAGCGGAATAGTTCTGGCTGCGAAAGAGAATACGAGCAACGTATTGTAATCTTTTTGCTGACCCGAAACGTTTCTCGGTACTTACACAGAGAATATGGCTTTTTCTAGTAGACCCAACAGTGCCGCCGCAATGGCCATTACGAAACCTGCTACACCGAAAAATACATGCACCGGCATGTAAGATGCTCGCAGCTGCTCACGTACACCCGGGAACAGATAGGCCGCAAAGCCGAAGACGTACTGCGTAGATAAAGACGGAACTTAAGATATGTCGGAGAGCCAAGTAACTATCTCAGTTAGTTTCTACCTGAAGCGAAAACAGTATTACGGCGGACAATCCAACCCAAGAGTGTAGCGTGTACATGTTCGGGATCGGATTAGGTTTGGCGAGGTTGTGCGAATCGAACACGGCGATCAACGCCACCACGGTAAAGATGAATGCAGCACCGTGAATTGTTGCGTGCGTAATCTTAAGCGGCTTCTTACGAGCATACCGAAATCCGCGGTAGATCAAGATAGCTGTAAGAGATCGCAATCATAAGCATTAGACCAGGTCTCTTTTTTCTTGGCGAATTAATCCCAAATCTTTGCTGCGACTCACAGTTGCCGTACAGGAATATCATGCCAACGGACATGAGTAGCGGATGCCAGTTGAACTGTATTGATGGGCGAGAGGACCAGCCAAGCCCATTCAGATGAATGCCGATCCAGCAGCTCACCAGTATGATGATCGTGATGCCGACCAGTTGCGTCACCAGGTACAAGATTCGGAAGTTGTTCAGCGCTGACGGTGGTGGCGGACTATTATCCATTTTGTAGCCGGTGGGTTCACGTGTTGGCTAGAAAAGTGTGAACAACCTGTAATTAGAAGATCATGCGCTTATGATATGGAAAATCGTGATTAACTTGTCGTTTTTGTTGTATTCTGGATTTGATGCTAGAATTGATCGCCAATATCACGATCACTCAGCTCTTTAACTCAGATGGAGGAATCATGGATTCATGGAGCGATCCATAGTTAATTGGTAGCTTGAAACGTTTGGTGTAAATAAGTGTGAAACCCTTGTGGCCACGTTCTGCAACGTACGCCGCATCGAATTGGCAAAACAGAGTAAACATTCAAAGTAAGCGTAAAACCTACAACGCCAGCCAATGCTGAAGAACTGTAAACAGTGCACCTTTGATTCGTTTTGCTTATGACTGCATTTCATTGCAAGGGAAAGCGCAATAGCGTAATAATCCCGAGCACCATACTGCGTTTGATGCGGTACTGATTGATGGACTAGTTTATTTGCCTGAGATCATGTTTTATACGTCTTTAATTGCATACCATCGTAACCATCAAACGTGACTCAGATAAACAAGCGGGAATCGAGTGTAGGTTATAAAAGACGACTTAAAAAGTTAGCAAATTAAAAAAAGTCTTGAACTTTTAAGCATCTCAATACCGCTGAACAATGAAACAATGAACCAGGAAAGTCAGTTTAATTGTGCTCACGTCCACGATTTAAAAATCTTGTTATTTTATTCATAATTTTTAACCATTAAATCTGCAGCCATCCATACAGACCTCAACTCGTCCACTCCATCGGACGATCGTAATGATACAAACGATTTAGTTGTTTTACCTTAGTTAGTATCACAAACGATTATAGCGAGTTTGACATCACTGTAGAAGACGCCTGTCTATCGACAACGCAAGTTAACGACTGTGTAAATAGCTCATAATTCGCTCTTCCGTTAACTCCACAAAAGGTAAAAACAAAACATTCGACGCAGTATCGATATTATTTATTAACCCGATGTATTGATCGATAGTATTATATTTGCAGATAACTTGCCCTCATTAGTCTCCAATCGAAGGCAAAGGCCGATCATGCAATTAGTTGGTTTAAAAAAAAAATGTGATTAAGTTTAGAAAGTAACCTTCGTTCTCTCATATCAACAATCCATCAGCTGTGCGTAGCACCGTATCGTTGCCATTAGGCAGAAAATCGCCTCGTCTCGTCCAATCGTCCTTGCACTTGACACAGAGCTGCCGCCTTGGGTGGGTTCTTCCGGCTGCACGTGAATTTTTCAAATTGGCCTCGATAACGATCACGATAACGTTCGTTCCTCTTCAGAAAGGAAGTTTACGTTACGTTTGCACTGACTTCAGAGATGGGTGTGTTCATAATAGCAGGAAATGAACTTAACCTAGTCACAGTTTTGGTATTACGTCAACCATATCCACCATCCGGGCTGCGATTCGATGATATTTTATTTAATAACGATTTTCTTTTGACAAGGTTTTCTAACGAAGAAATAAGATTTATCATTCAATCGGCTAATGGAGCGTTTTTTTTTTTGTGAAGGCGAATTCATCAAAAAGGCGTGGATAAATTAAGTCACTTTCACATATAAATTGAAGCACGGAAGGACACCTCCTGCAGTGGGATGGATCAATTTCCAATGCCAATGATGACCGTTGTGAAGGTTAATGAAAAGCTTTTCGCAAAAGAGAGACATAATTTATTTACGGCAACAAATGAGATGATTTTGTTTTAATACAAACTTTAAAAAAAAATCTTGCTCTTAGCAATTGAGTTCTAAGTATGTTCCATTGCAGATTTAACAACAAAATTACATAAACGCCTCAAATTGCCATTACTCCATGAATAGAATAATTATGTTTCATTCTCTTAAAGTAACATAGTGCTAGGGTAACAAATCGTTTCGCAGATTGAAGGCATCTAACTCACGGTGTAGAGGGGCGAAAGTGACTAAGTGTCACTAAACGTAATTGCGAAAACAGTTTCTAGCAAAAGTCAGACGTTTAGTGATTAAAATGGCTGTAGATCGTTTTACTAATGAGAACGGTGTCTATATAATGATTTCCAATAAGGAAGCTATAGCTCAAAGTATGAAGTATAGAGAAATGACTTGATTTTGTCGCTGGAGAATGCTAAATTGACTACTGCTAAATACTACTAACAGTTGAAAAACGTAATCTAGCTTTCACGCATGTGTACGATGACGAATATCTCCATTTTTATCTTCAAGCTTATCATATCTTTCAAAACGAACTTATTAAAAAATATTTATTTTCTAAAATACGAAGCATCTTTCCTGTCAACGCTCAGGTTTTTTTTGCAAACTCGTCTGCTTTCTCCTTACCGTAACCAATTAATTTCCACCGCCAGGCGAAAGGCAACCGAAATATTTCCCGTCTCAATGCCACGAACGGCGAGCCAGCACCTTCGTCAAATAAAATAATTGACCACCACAGCATTCCAATCATACGCCGCATTACACCGCTGACTGGCTGTTCGGATACGGGCTTTGTGCGTACCATACTCAAACGAATACTTGTACCGAACGGAAAATTTACTAGCGAGTGTGAATTTGTTTCTCTTGCCATTTTTAAAGGAAAATTACCACCACCACAAACGCGCACTCGCCCTGTGGGCATATTTTTCCGCGAGGTTAGTGGGCTTTTAATTAATTCAAAACCGACTCAATTTAGCTGGTGCCCAAGCCCAGAGTGGTCTAAAAATATCACATTTTCAACACGCTTTCATGTAAAATGTAAAAACCACCGCTCGGGAGTATTTTTATTGATTTTAGTTTTCACCATTTTCATTCAGGGCGAGTGTTCCGTGCTCGTTTGCCCTTTCGAAAACGTTTTAATCACGAGACACACACGTTCCGCATACGTCACATGCGGAAACAACGGTAAAGAACAATTTTGGTTGGTTTGCTGCATTCTTCCCTTTTTTATTTCCTTGCTCCAACGTGTTGCAGATTCTATCACGTTCTGTTCTGTGCGCTTTGTGCTAGGGAGGAACTCTTGACATTCGCTTGGTTTATCTTGCTGCTGATAATTCTATTGCTGTGTAGTAGAGTAGTAATACTGGGCGATAGTACGTATCGTAGAGCGTTTGTGTTAAGGAGGTATTCATACTTGAATTAAAGAGTGTCGTAGACGTGTGAGATGGGAACGAGCAAGTGGATACGACGTTAGAGCTGCCTAAGCTGGTAATAATTCATGTGTAATGAACATAGCGGATCTACCGTTTGATAAGTTACTGGAATACATGATATGTGTGGCGAGTAATGTTAAAAAAGATGATTGATGAAATTTTAGGAAAGATATTTTCCATCCAAACCCAGAAACTCTTCTAATTTTGGAAAATTGGAACTCGTTTTTGTACCGCGCCAAGGACGATGTACCATGCGATAGATTACAGTTCTATCAACTCTTTCCATTACAAGTTGATTGTTTGCTTGGCGACATTATAGCAACTTGTCCAGCCATTAACTTAACCGTATAAAATTCTCATCAACCCCAGCTGGTTGTGCCGGCCCACTTACATGGCCACCTCTTCCTCACGCACCACAAACAACCCCTCGCAGTCCTAACTTTTCTCACACAAACGTACAAATCGTGACATTCATCCAGTCGGCATGCAAACATACAGCCACCTAGAGAAACACGTACCGAAAGGTTCATTCGATAAAATGGCTACAGCAAAAAGCGCCATAACCGTTTCTCACAGCCACACTTGCGGTACGGTAATTTTGCTCATTAAAACGCACGAACCGCGAACCGCGAAGAAAAAATAAAATCAGCAAGCCCATTTTCCATTCGGGTACGCCGTGTACGCTTCGCGACACAATCAACGGGCGTTTTTCTTCCGTTAAGCCGACACACACACGCCCTTTCCTTGACCCGGCTCGTGTACGTGGGCATGTTTCTCTTTGCTTCATAGCTGGAGGCGCAACAGAAACAGAGACTTCCATAATATTCCACACAAAACAGACAACAGGAACTATGAAAGATGTGTTTTTTTAACAGATGTTGTCCATTTGGGGGAAAGTCTCAGGTCCGGCAAACGTGGGGGAGAAAATTGAAATAAAAAGACGACATTACACAAAAGCATATAAAACTTATTGAAAAATGCGTGTACGAAATGAAACAATTGTAACAAAATATAATTGATAGCTTTTCCTACATAACAGAGCAACTATGAAAAACATCACTAAGGTCAACACACCGCAACAAAAACAAACAACTTGTTGAAGGGAGATGTAAAAGGAATGTTTCTTTTTAAGAAACACACACACACACCTTCAAACACACCCAGGTACATGCACACTCAATGAAGGAAACCGAGTAGTCACGCTTTTCCACCTGTAACGAATTGGGTAGGAAAAAGATGCAGTAAACTTTTCCAAATCGATCACCACAAACCATCTGGTTCATCTGTTGCATTAACTTATCACGCACACTGGCACGCATCACTCCATCATTGGAAAAGCTCCCATTCTGGGGTGAGCTGGAAAATTCATTAACCGAGACCTACCGAATGACACGTACGGTTTGCTCAACGTCCATTTGTGGGTGGAATGCAATTAAAGCATTCTTACGATAGGGAAGCGAATGATGGAACCGGATAGAATAAGTTCTATCTTGTATGGCATGAGATCATTTGCTTTGTTACTAAAACACATTTAATTTCCATGGACTGTATGGAGTAGTGTACTGCTTGTTTTCTTCACCATCTGGTACACAGCGACGGATGGCAGCTACGGAGCTACCAGCATGCGGATGCACAGTTTCACCACACAACACAATTAAACAGCTGTGAAAACGGGATTATCCCGGTGATGGGATGAGGCAGAACTAGTAGCATTACCTTTTTAGCCCTTCCTTTCCTTGCACTGTCCCAAATAACTATAACTACACGCACCCCAAAAGGCTTGCAAATTCGCGGCAATTGAATGGGAAAATAAATACTCTTAGATAAAGCGCACGTACACGACCGATACGCGAAACGGTACAAAGCTGTACTGAGAGCGTTTCGTACAGTGACGAAGCTGCGAACCATCGGCGAATTTACGGGTTTGTCGGTTAGCCAGCGGACCGGCTGGAGGGAGGGGTTTGATTTATTCAGTGGGTAGTTACAACTCACCCCATTTTCGTGCTGAGAGTGCGAGTGAGAGAGAGAGAGAGAACGCACAAAACTTTGCCTAGCTGAGAGCGCGATGATAATGCGACACGCAGCAACGCTAGAGCTTTTATCAACCGATCTTTTAAATCGTGAGAGCGAAAGAAAGAAAGAAAGAGAGAGAGAGAGAGTACATTTCATTGGGTTTTCTCGCTCGTTTATGGTAGAGCTTACGGGGAAAAAGCACCAGGAAAAGATACAGTGAGCTACAAAAATGGGCGATATCTTGTGTTAGTTTTTCTTATCTTCTCTATTATCTATTTCATCTTCTTCGTGTGTGTAATATTTGTTTTCATTCTCTTCTTCATACATCCACAGGCGATATATTTAACCGATTAAAGTTTATCATCTTAACGATACTTTAACTTGCTTTTAAAGTGAATTAATATTTAAAGACTATAGTTACTATAGGCCCGTTGGGCATTGATAGACCAACCCGGTCAGACAACATGTTGCGCGATAGAAATATCGCCATATTCTATTCGTTATCACTTAGATTGTCTATTTCCTTTGACGATTCTTATCTTTTCCGTATCTATGTTTTGTTGTCGGTCAGGAAATATACTGGCGTGATTTTCCGGTGATAAAGGTAGGGCTAGCCATGCGTACGACTAGCAAATCATGTCTGTGTTTATAAAATTCTATAAAAAATTACTTCTATTGTAATAACACTTGAGGAGCAAATAAACGTTTTAAGTGATAAATAATTTAAAATAAAATTACCATAAGAAATTACAATCAAGCAACATGCATAAATGGTTCAAACAATTTATTATTAATTTAATTTATTTAAAATATATCATGTGATCATACTCAAACCACCAGAGCTTTACCGTTACAAACCACGATTGTTGAATCTGTTGCAACAATGTTGTATTTAGTTACCCACCTTGTCTGGCTGTTACAATTTATAATGTTTATCCTTTGGAAGCTTTGGACGTTATCTTATTCAGTGATGTGTGCGATGTACTTTACTATTGCTTGTTCTACGTTACTGCGTAGTGAAGAACATTTCATTTAATCGCGAACATATCGACACAGTAATAATAAGCTGCCATTTTTTCAACTATACCACATGCTTCCAAAATGCATACTTTATGCGTCCACAAGTAACGATGCATGGAACAACGACACTTCAAAACCTCTCAGGCATACATTGCTGCTCAGCGATGCGCACATAAATGCACTGACTTTCACAACAAATTTTACGTTAGTAAATTTTAAAGTTCTCTTCTTTCATGGCTTTAAAACCAACACAGAATGTTCTGCATTTAGCTATAGTTAAATTTTACATTCATTGAATCGTAAATATTCATAGAAGAAAAAATGAAAAGGTAATACTTGGGTTAAATCGCCAGTAGAAGATGCAAGCCGGAAGAAGAGGAATATCCGGGCTGGATCTTGTAGGCGTCATCCGGAGGTAATACCGTTCTGTGTCAGGTGTAATCTCGTGCTTTTGTCAGGTGTTTTCCAAGAGTTCCAAGAATCAAGGTGCTCTTGCACCATCTTTAAACAGTATTTCTCGTCCTAGAACAGGCAGATTTTCCATTATTAAGCGATAAGTTCTTTCGAGATTTTAAGATGTACAAATATTGCTGATCATGGTTACTTTTTAAGCGCATTTGTTTAATTTATTACCGGTTCGTTTTGGAGATTGGGATGAGGAGATGTAAAAAAACAAAAACGATCCAACGTAAAATTCAAGACAAAAGTACGGTGCTAAATTATGACGGTGACTAAGAATGTGGGAACACTATATACAAATTAATTCGTTCCACGAGACCGGTGGCCTCCTTACGTTACGCTGCCTGCTGCCTAATCGTACGCCTTGTGTTACGGCTAAGAGATGCTCTTTGCTAACCGAGAGGGATCGACACGTTGTGTATAGTTTAATGCTAGACCGTGGTTCAGTGCAACATGGTCCGGTAGATGGTACGGTTACAATTAAGGGACACAACATGTCATTTTATTATCATTCTTGCTCACATTCATCACCTATCAAGATTCACCCGTTCAGAGTGAGAGTTGGGCAAAGTTGTCTCTCTTTATCTCTCTCACTCTCTCTCTCTCTCTCTCTCTCTCTCTTTCTATTTCTCCTTCTCTGAAAAGGTCAGTGTATTATGAGTGCTTTGCGAATATTCTTACGAACAAATCATAATTATAATTAAAAAAACAATGCAATACAATACAATATATCTTCATCATACATTACAATATTCTATTTAATACTATGGGCTCATTCATGCTCCTGTTGTTCCGTTTCTCGATTTTCACTGTCTCTTAGCTGAGCCTCCGCCTAGGATAATCACCATTGCAGTTAAAATCAAACGGATGCTTAGAAAAGAAAACGAAAGAAACGCTTAAAACGCTACTATTGCAAACCGGAGCGATTTAAACTGATATTTCGTGTTGGATGTTTCTTGTGGATAAATCTCTTCTTCCTAATGCCTCGAAAGCTGTAAGAAGGTAAGGGGGGCAAGTATGGATTCGTTTCGTTCACCACTGCCATCACGGTTCAGATTATAAAAATTGTCCGAGTTGACAACTAGCTGCGGGACTACTGCTGAGCTGCGGAGGCTGTCTTTCCTGTTTTTTTTTGCTTTGTTTTGTTTTGTTAATTTAACATAAGTTTACCATCCTCTAACACACGTTGGTTTGTTTCATTCGCTCACCTTCTCCTAAAACAAGCATATTTAATAACTTAACAGAAGAAAAGCAAAACCTAACGAAAGATAATTTTTTTCCACTACATATGTCCAAACAATGTCGAAAATGCTCTCGCGTTCGCACTGTCCCTTCGCACATACGCTTTCAATGGACGGTCGGCAGTCGGCAGGGACTGAAGCAGGCAGGAGAGATCTCTCTTTCATAAATATAGTAGTGCGCCTTAAATCCTTAACGGCCATGGCCACAAACCTATGCGATCTCTTTTAAACACGAGGAAACACTTTAGATCTTTAGATTATACTTCTTACACGAAACAAAAACTATTTTAACGGCTAGTACTTGGTACATGAGGAAGAACAAATAAACGCTAGACCAAAACAAGCAGCTACTAATGTCGAAACGAAAAGGGAAACAAACAGCGACTAAACGTGAAACGATGTAATAGTACCGTGAGGGGAATTGTTATAGTTTATAGTATCCTGGACTCTCAATTTTGCCACCGAAAGATGTTTATTCCTTTGTCTGGTTGTTCTTGTTCACTGCTTTGCGATCCATAGGGAAGAGAAACGGACAGTGCAACCAGTCCACCAGGCAAACGCTCACCATTTCCGACGCATCGCTATTGTCCTGAGCTGTCCTGTGATTTATAAATCTTTACGAATCTTTCATCAACTACGATCCCTTAAATATATGTGTTCTTTCTTCCGGCAAGCATTTTGATACGACTTGGGTTTGCTGTGTGTAGTGCGTGTATCACATACACACACACTATCGTCGAAACTACGTTCTGATACTAAACAATCGAGGCGCTTTCCCCGTTTGCAGATGGGAACCGACCAAAGGATCTGCCTACTCGCATTCGATAAGGGAACGAAAAATACAGTTAAATCTCAATTTTGGATACCTTACGCCAATCATTACCGGTGAATGACGAATCAGACAAGACAAGGCGACGCCAAAATCCAAAGGCCTGAAATCTTCATCTTCCATTGCATATCCTAATATATCCGCTCCTATTATCCTTTAGGATCGGAAACGACGACGAAGCTTTTAAAACAGCTTGCTTTTTGGGACGCACTAGCGTGTATCGGGCTGTATATCGTACACCGACCGACCTCCTTCCAGGTTGATCGCTCGATTGGAACTACTCACAAGTTGCTTGCATACTCCATCCATCTGTCTGCCGCTTTCACATGGGTTTGGTTCCACTCAGTTTGCAACGCCATTCTTCACAGCTCACTTTTTCGTCGGTGTTCCACGCTGCGTAAGGCTTTCGAACCGTCTGAAGGTGTAGTTGATAAACACCCAATCCTTGAGCACTTCGCCTTCCGGTTGCGGGTGGGCGGCTGTGTGTGTAAAAAAGTGGAACGTTTAATGGGATTAGGTATAGTTCGTCCTACTAAAAGTATGTCCCCTTGTCCCATTGTCCCCTCAACACTTACGTATCTCTAGTGCTACGTCCGGAAATTCGTCAAAGTTCGATGTATCGTCGATCGAGCGCACTTCTACAGGGATGGCCGCTGGTCGCTCTCGTATGTGCTCCCAATCGACACCACGGAAAAATTGCACTAGCTTCAGATCCTCAATTCCTCGCTGCGAACCGAGTCTGTATGCCGGTGAGAATGAAAACAAAATATTAATACAAATGTGCATTCACTCAACGAAAAACAAACTATGCTTACCGTCGTTCGGCTTCACAGCAAAATTTCACTATCGTATCACGGGCTTCCTCCGAGATAGGCGTCTCCGGCGGAAAGATGAGTGTTTCCCGCCAGTTCATTACCTTCCGGTACGTGTCCTGTGGGTTGTCCGAGCAGAATGGCGGGTAGCCCATCAGCATCTCGTACATGATCACACCGAGCGACCACCAGTCACATGCCGGGCCGTATCCCGTCTGCAGAAACACTTCCGGCGCAATGTAGTCCGGTGTGCCGACCGTACTGTACGCGAGTGCTCGCCGATTCCGCTTCCAGCTTTCGGCCCGTCGCTTCGAATCCATCGGGCTCGCGCAGGTTCCGATAAAGTCGGACGGCTTTGCCTGCGATAGATCGCGGTAGAAATCGGTACGGTGCGACTTCTTTAACCCGGTGCAAAGACCAAAGTCGGATAGCTTTAGATGGCCGCGTGCATCCAGCAGCAGATTGTCCGGCTTAATGTCGCGATGAATGAAACCTAGCCGATGGATCGAATCGATCGCCAGTGCCGTCTCGACGATGTAGAACTGTGTGCATTCCTCCGATAGGGTGTCCTTTTTCATTAGCAGCGTCATCATATCGCCGCCCGGCAGGAACTCCATGATCAGATACAAATTTACCGAATCCTGTCAAAACACATACGGGATAATACATCTGATTAGCAAACAGAACGGTCGGATAGAAATGGTTGCAGAAATGGTCAGCGCTCTACCTGAAAGCTGTAGTACATCTTCACCACCCACTGATGGTCAGCCTCCACCAGCACGTCTCTTTCTGCCCGCACATGTGCCACCTGTTCCTTTTCGAGCATGTCCGCCTTGCGCAGGACCTTCATCGCGTACACGTGCCCGGTGTCTTTCTTCTGCACCAGCCGTACCTCGCCGAACGCACCCCGACCGATCACCTTGAGCGCCTCGAAATCTTCCACCCCCAACCGGGATCGTTTAAGGCGCAAAAATTCTGTCTCTTTCTGAGCGTGCTGCATGCGTTTCTCCTGCCGTTGGGACTCGGACAGCGTTTCATCCTTTAGCGATGCTTCCAGCTTAGCCTGGCGCTGTTTCCGCTCGCCGTGCTGTGTGATCAGATTGCTGTAGTAGTTCTCCAGTGTGACCTTCGCCTTCGTCGCCTTATCGAGCGTGTGATCGCTGAAGCGAACCGTGTTATCAGTCGCCGTCATGCTGCCTGTCAGTGGTACGCTGTTTGCGCCTTCCGTTTCTAAGCCGTGATCGGAGCCTCTCCCAGAGCTCCGTTCCTGCTGGATGAATGTGTGCACCGATCCGTTTTCTGTCCGTCCGGAAGGGTCGGTGTTAGGCAATGTTTAAACTACCACCGATCGCGATGAGTAACTACCTACAAAGCGAACAAAATAAGCATACATTAAACATCAGTTCAAGTGTTGGTCTTGTAGCATTCTGATTAGAATGGGTCATTGATTTCATATCTACTTCGATTATACCGCTACCGGCGGTACGATCGCTATCTTGCTTGCGCTGACCCCAACAGCACAAGAAAGGCAAGCAAGTATTAAAAAGGGAGCATAATTGACAATGGAGAAACCGTGTGTGTGGAAGTAAAAGTGAAATTCCTCGACACTTTATGGTTTGAAACAAAAAGCGGGAAAAGGAAAACAGCAACGAATGCAAATCTAAACAGTGTGCCAACTAAAACCCCCTCTGGCCACTTGTTTGTGTGCTTTTGCTGATGTTTATGCTGTATCATGGTGCCCTGCCACACTCGATAAGCTCGTCTCAATCTAATTGTGCTGCAACAGCACGTTATGTGAACCCATTGACAGACAATACGGTGGACAGGCGGATTCATTCGAACACATCGAGCGACTGCTTGCACTAACTAGCAGCACGTCTTCCAGCATGATGCATTTTACGTTGCAATTCTTCAGGCAACAACAAAAAAAGTATAGCTCTCTCTCTCTCTCTTTCTCTCTCTTTCTCTCGGTGCTCAACGGGAAGGGAAACCCGTTCCGCAAGTTGTGGGAGCACCAGCACCAGACAAAGAACGTACACAATGGGTTTAGCTGGGGCTTCTGAGCTTCGATAACTCGAGAACGGTTTGGAGTGTGATTTTATTGACACCCTTTGGTACCGTTTGCTCCTGTCCAATCAAAAAGGCACGTGTATTCCTTGATGGGATTGTATTCAAGTGGGCATTGGATATTTCTTCCATTGGATGAAAAGCTCTACATTACAGGGATCGCATAACGTTTCGACATTCCTATTGCTTCACATTACAACTGGTTGTTTGAAAATTCTAGATCATTAAATAAGGAAGAATTTTCTTAGCTCATTAAAGGTATCAACAATCATGGTTCTCGGAAGCAAAACCTTCCGCGTCAACATCATTTATGAGATTTGTGGTGTTTGTATATAAAGGGCTTGCTGCATAACGATTACAATACAAATCATGATCACGGGTAGCAGTTTATGTCTTTGGTCCCAATCTTTGGTCCAATCGCAGGAGGAATAACAAACATCAGCTGGTATAGCAGAATTTGCCAACCCCTGCACTAGAGACTGGCAAAAAGGCTTTATACTATGTGCAATTGCACTACACTAAAGAAAGGCGTACTGTAGAGTAGAGGAACACTACTAGCGGTGCATTCATACATATTGCCCTACACGATTCGCTTCAGAAAATATGGAAAACGTATCGATGGAAAGAGGAAGACCGAAAAAGGGTCCACTGGAGATGGATGGAAAGGCACGCGCGCACTACAAATGCTGGACTTCGTATCGTATGGGGTGACACCACAAGAACCCTTCCGCTGGTGGAGGTGTATTTTTATGTAACGGAGTAAAAGAACACTGACGGAACCATATCATCATCATCGTCATACGCTGAACGGTACGGCCTACTATGCTTTTTGCCAGCGAACATTTTTCTCACATCATGTCGATGAAAAGGTGAAATGGTGAGATGTTTTCCCAGTTCCCTTTCCATCTTCTGTATCTTCTTGTCTACACGTTAATGAAAAAAAAACGCACACACGCGATGTCATCCCACTGGACAATCGACCAGGCGGAAAAGGGGGATGCTGGCGAAAGGGAGGACTACAAACATACGCACTTGGCCCGTCTTCGTGATGATGCAAAATAAATAGAAACGCTACGCAAACAACATATCACATCATCGCGCAATAAACCACATTAGGTACACACGCACGCACGAACCCCAAACACACACAGACACACGCGCACACACTGCTAGTTTATACGGAAGCACCTTTCGCAGAAGCTTTTTTTCCTGTTATTATTATTATGCAAGAACTTTTCCGCAGTTACGCGGAAATACTGCACACTCTATGGTACTTATGGTCGCATTGTGGAAAACCATCGATTGCTTCACCTGTCGATTCTGTCGTTTCTCTGCACCGTTTCTGTCTACTGCTGACCAGGGTAGTGCTCTGATTTTCGCCTTTTTTCCCCCCAACAGAACAGCGGTGACACAGGGCACACAATGCAACACAACATGTACGCACCACCTTTGGGACGACGGTACTACACCTTCTCCGTAATGCTGATGACGATGGTGGTTTGTGTCGGGTGCACGTCTCGAGCGGGTGTTGGGAGGAAACGTAGGGCCAGGGCAGCACAACAAACGCACGCACGGCTCCACACACTGCTTCCCTAACGGGATTTCCACTTCCCGAGCTGGCGTATAATTTGCTTCCAGTTCTGACGAGAAGAGAAAATGTATTTACGTACACTGTTATGCTGAAATTTCTTTGTAAATTAAACCACCGTCTGGCAGAGTCGAACCCACATCACGGGCGAAGCATTGATGTGCGCTAGTTGCACTACGAATNGTTGGGAGGAAACGTAGGGCCAGGGCAGCACAACAAACGCACGCACGGCTCCACACACTGCTTCCCTAACGGGATTTCCACTTCCCGAGCTGGCGTATAATTTGCTTCCAGTTCTGACGAGAAGAGAAAATGTATTTACGTACACTGTTATGCTGAAATTTCTTTGTAAATTAAACCACCGTCTGGCAGAGTCGAACCCACATCACGGGCGAAGCATTGATGTGCGCTAGTTGCACTACGAATAGCTTGTAATCATTCGCGAGAGTAGACCAGCTAGCGATGACTTCTTTTCACAAAACGTTGCTCGTTATGGGGCAGGCTATGCAGCCGCCAAGTTGACATTTCGTACGATCTATAATTATGATATTTTTTTTAAATAAAACATGGTTTAACATCAAAATCGGTTTGATTAAATGAGCGAATACTCATTTATGGCTATGAAATTTTATGAATTAACCATTCCCTGAGGATTGTACAATTTACAAATGAATATTCCTACTTATGTTCACATCTCATCTTCAATCACCTTGAGCAGCAATTTCTTGACGTTGCAATAGGCCGTTTTGCAGAGTAGAAAACATAAACAAACACCAGCCAGCCAGCACCTACATTGTTCAAGTTGTGTGAGCTATTTAACAATAAAAACATAATTTCAAACAACATTCAGCATCAACACAATGGAGAACATACTGGAACCGAGCAGCTCGGACGACAACATGCCACCGGACAACAAGAAAGATCTGCAATCGTTACTCTCATCAGAAGATGACTTCTTCGATCCACCGCCATCATCCAGTAGGCGAGATTCGTCCGGGAATGAAGATAAGACGGATCTGCGAACGGAATTTGAGGATATCATAATGCCAGAAATGGGACACGATAACAGCATACTGCTGGTAAAGGAACCAAAAGATCGCGAGCGTGATAAACGCAAGGAAACCAAAAGCAAACGTGAGCTAGAGGAAGAAGAGCTGGAAAAGATGCAGTAAGTAACGGATTGTATATTCGAGCGTGCGATTGACGTGAAATAAATAGCAAGCTGTTCTTTTGTGCAGGGTACTTGTTTCCAACTTTACGGAAGGACAGCTGGACCGGTATGAAATGTATCGCCGAGCCGCGTTTCCCAAGGCGGCCGTAAAGCGTTTGATGCAAACCATCACGGGATGTTCCGTTTCGCAGAACGTAGTGATTGCTATGTCCGGTATAGCGAAGGTCTTCGTAGGAGAAGTCGTGGAAGAGGCACTGGATGTGATGGAAAAAGCTGGCGAAACCGGTGCCATACAACCGAAGTATTTACGCGAGGCCGTTCGACGACTGAGAAACAAGGGACACATCCCTACCGGACGAGGTCACAAGCAATTTTTCAAGCTTAATTAATCGTACAAAAGTATACAGTTTGTGTTCGGAGTGTTTTATTTCAATAAGTTTTTTTTTTCAATCGATGTCTCAACTGACTGGATGACAAAATATATATGCGCGATGGTTCATGAGATGTGTTTTGTATTTTTGTATAACCTTTGATATATCCTACCTTGTAGCCCGCCATATGTATACATCTTGCCCGACCTGCTGTCAAAAATCTTCAACAAAAAAGCTAAACCGCATCATTTTCGATGCGGTAAACATTTTGTGACAAAACCGCGTGAAATACAGTATATTTCATAGCTAAAAGTGCGTAGTATACGCATTACCCTATCCAGTGTGTGTTCCAGCCGCTCTAGTTCGTGAAAATGGTAAGTGTGCACTGTATAAGCCGATATAAACACTGGTCCCCCTCGTTGGTGCCGCATCAGGTTATGGCGTCGACAGCAGAAGAATATTGCCACAAAACGTTAAGCAGAACAGGCTCGTCAATACTTTCATTATTTCCCTTTCTGTACGACTTTTCAGACGATCGGCAAAAACAACAAAATGATCCAGCTCCTGAACTACAGGGTGCGGATCGTTTTGCAAGACTCGCGTACCTTCATCGGTACGTTCAAAGCCTTTGACAAACACATGAACCTCATCCTGGGAGACTGCGAAGAGTTTAGGAAAATTAAGCCGAAAAACACCAAACTGCCAGAGCGTGAGGAAAAGCGTGTGCTCGGGTTCGTTCTNACTTTCATTATTTCCCTTTCTGTACGACTTTTCAGACGATCGGCAAAAACAACAAAATGATCCAGCTCCTGAACTACAGGGTGCGGATCGTTTTGCAAGACTCGCGTACCTTCATCGGTACGTTCAAAGCCTTTGACAAACACATGAACCTCATCCTGGGAGACTGCGAAGAGTTTAGGAAAATTAAGCCGAAAAACACCAAACTGCCAGAGCGTGAGGAAAAGCGTGTGCTCGGGTTCGTTCTGTTGCGCGGTGGTAACATTGTGTCACTCACAGTCGAAGGGCCACCGCCGCCAGAGGAAGGCCTTCCACGGGTACCAATACCCGGTGGCGCAGGTGGCCCCGGCATGGGCCGCGTGACGGGTCGGGGCATGCCGGCCAACATTGCCGGTGTACCGGCGGGATTGCAGGGACCGGTGCGAGGTGTTGGCGGTCCATCGCAACAGCATATGGCACCGGTTGGTCGGGGACAGCAGGTGTCTGCACCACCCCAGATGCGCCCCATGATTCCTGGGGGACCACCGCCGGCCATGATGCCAGGTGTCAATCCGATGGCTGGAATGGCTCGTGGTGCACCGCCACCGATGCGAGGGCCACCGCCGGGTATGATGCGCGGCGGTCCGCCTACCAGACCGTACTAGAGTACGACATTCAACGCGGGCAAATATAATTAGGTTTTATTTCCTTTTTTTCTTTCTTTCCCCACATACATTTTCCCCGGAAACGCTGAATATGAAACTAACTAATAGACTCTTTTCTCCCATCATACACATGTATATGTAACGTTTGAAATAGCGAATAAAGATAAACGAACTTCTCATGAATTTCCAACCAACGTAGTTCGCGTTTCCGTGGTACTATTTTTGGTGGTTCACACGCGACACGAAAAGGTCTGTCGGAATTCGGGCATCTTGCTCATGGCATGAATGAATTCAAATTCCCCAATGTTGCCATTGTTTTGCAGATCGATCTCCTTAAGTAGCTGCAACAGCATTGAAAGAAAACATATTAATGAACATGGAAAATGTACCATTTGTCGCATCAGCTCACCAGCTCAGCAATGGTCGTTTTCTCTTCCTGGTTCAAACGATCGTGCTTTGTAATGCGATCACAAAGCTCCAGAATGTCCTCTTTTGTGATGAGGTTGTCATTGTCAAAATCTGTATCATAAAAGAACTGATCGTAAGCGGGACGGAAAAACGGATAATTAATCACATCCTACCGACCGTAAATCTGAAAAGCCCAAGTAGCCTTCACCGCGAGAGGACATTTCTCTGAAAGCACGCTAAACAGATCCAGCAAATCCTCGAAGGAAAAACGATTATCATTTTCGGACGAAAACACGTGTAGCAAACGGTCACGAAATGGGTTGTGCTATTTTAGGTTTGGAAAAAAACGAATCGATCAACGTACGCTGCTCATCTTATTGCCAACTAATTCCTTACCTTTAACTGAGGAAACAAATTAACCACGTCCTGTTCGGGAAAGCGTTTCGTAAGCGAAAACTGATGTCCACCATCGAGCAGCAGAAACTTTTGCAGGATGAAAATGATTTCCGATTTGCTAAGGTACGTTAATTCGGCATACTCGGACAGCTGTTCGTTTGTGATGATGCTTGTTTTAGAACCCATGGCACTCGCCTTTCCATTCGATTTGCGTGCACCACAGAAGTGTTGTTTAAACAGGTTAAACTATCTTTTTTATGCTGGCGATAAAATCAATTACTACCAATAAACCGTTCCTCGCGGCAAGAGACGGGATCGAGGGCGACGGTGGGGCGCTTAGAATCGATTGTCGTTAACGATCAATTACCAAAAACGCACACGCGCTTCATAAAGACGGTTGGCCGTTTTTATTCGTTTCTTTTTTTGTTTAGTATTTAGCCGAAAACAAATGTGGAACCGCACGATCGGTGCAGTCCGGTCCTGTGCCAATCAGTACGGTTTCGCGCGATGACTTACGTGTAGCTTTTGCTTCAAATTTTTACTCGCACTATTGATGGCACTGGCGTGTTCCGACCCATCCATCCGGCACTTCCACAGCGTAATCAAACCACATTCGCCCGTTGCAATCAGATACTGGTCCTGTTGTATGATAGAAATAATGGTAATAAAAAAAAGGAAACACGATGTAAAGATAAGGCGTCGAACGGGTCGAGCGATAACGATGGAAAGGCGGAAATCTACTTCAAACAACCGAATGCACAAGGGGAAAAGACACTCGAGAAAAGGAACTGGTGACAAACGCAAGTATGTAAGCAAATAAAAGATTTCAACAAGAGGTGAAAGGAGGTACCTACCTTTTCGTTGTACACGCTAGCGCGAACAATTTGTTTGTTGCCGTTGAATGATCGATCCGGAAGCAAGCATTTGTTGTCGTACCTTAACGTCCGCAAGCAATCCTTGCTAAAATGCACAAAAAAGAACTTATTTTAAACATTCCGTCAAATGTACGAGCACGTACAAACTTACCCTTTGTTAAAATTGGAACCGGCCAGTACGAAAAAACTTCCATTTCCGTAATTATGCGTACCGACCACGTTACAATCGATCGCCGACGTGCGCCGCATCGCTTGTGTGATCTGTTCACGGTTAAACAACGCCACACTGTCCTGACTTTCTACGTCGTACAGATGCAGATCGTTTGTGGTTGTTACGCACGACACCAGATCGCGTCCGGTTGGGTCCGTGTGCCAGTTGATTGCATCGATTGCCGTCTCTACGTTGAAGCAGTATTGCATCGCATCGTCCTCGGTTAGCTTCGAAATGTCGAACACGTTGATCAGTCCGTCCACACTGGTGCTAGCGAACAGATCCGGACTAGTGGGATGAAAACGGACGTGCGTTATGTCGTCGCTGTGGCACTCCCAGTAGCATCCAAGATATTTTCGCTCGCGCACGTCAAAGAATAGCAGAAAACTATCGCCATTCTTCTGTACCTCGCTGGACGCGCACAGAACTCGATCATTTTGATTGATATCGCACGAGGACACAGTCTTTTTTGCACCTTCGGAAGTATCTGTAGCGAAGGAAGGAAGAACTGTGAGGCAGCTAAACTAAAAGGAACAGCATAATTATTACCTTCGAAACGATGGACTTCAGAGCCGCTTCGTACATCGTACATATATATGTCTCCAGCTTCTGTACAGCACACCAGGCTGTTTGGATCTCCATTGAAGAATCTCAGGCCACGGATCGCACTCTCATACCGGCCCAGTGAACCATTTTCAAGAGCAAGTTCACCGCTCTCACGTACCCGATACAGTTGCAACTCTTTGCGTGACGTACCAACGGCAACCGTGTCGTATTCGCATGACTGGGCCACGTGTAACCCACAGGTACGCTTTAAGGATGCCGCAATTTCCGAGCCGGGTGATATATCCTGCTGAAACAATTTGATCAACTCTTTGCCGCTGCACGAATCCGCATCTGGGACGGGAGATTCTTCGTCCGAACTTTGAACATCTACAATAGGAGATAAAAGCTTGCAAACTCTACTTTTTATAATATCTTTCACAACAAACCTTCAAACATTATGTACAAATTAAACAAAACGAACAATACGCCGGTGGTGTTACCGGTGGTTCTGTTTTTTATTCGTTTTTTTTCGTTTGTTCAAAACATCAACACGTGCTGGTTGGCATTTTGACAGCAGTCCCGACAAGCAAATTGCAAAATAAGAACGACATGTGGCGTGCTGTTAAGGCGTTTTAACCAGCCACTTGATCGCTAAAATATTTCTTCAATAGTAAAAGTGCGCGATTTGTAGTCGGTATACTTTATAGTACTTTAATATGATTCTGTTTTTGGTGATTAAATTTAATTCGTTTTTCAAGCTACCTTTGACAGTCATGTTTACATTGCTCAACTGTCATTTCTGTGCGATGGGTTGTAAAATATTCTCGGCGCGCTTTTCGTTGACAACGGGTACTGTTTGTTTGGATCAGCGATTGTTTTTATTTCCACCGGTTCTAATTTAGCCGCAACACTAACCACACCGTCGTTCAACTAGAATTTCGGTTTCAAATTGGACCATGAGTGAAACCAAAGTGATACTAAACAGTGCCAATGATTTGCTACTGCTCGGGGATGCTATCCGTGATGTGCCGCTAAAGAAAATAGCACAGACGTCTCTCAAAGGACTTCGGCGCCAGGAAAGTGATGTTGATTTGTACGAGTTTCTGTTCACCAATATTATACATCAGTTCGAACCGAGAGAGTTTGAAGTGGAAATTTCGTGTGCCATTTTACCGGAACTGGTTTGCTTTCTAGAAAAGGTATTCACTCAATATTGCATGGTTTGTCGTCCCCGAACTTAGTGTCTGTCTTTGCAGATTCAATCAGAAGTACAATCGAATACGCTATCGTTTTTCTTCGTGGAAAATCTTACCATTTTACTCAAAGTGGCAGACGTGCTGTTGAAGCTGGTCGAGTATCTTACAGAAAAGGAAGAACGATGTCAGCTGCTTCGATCGCTTGTAATATTTCCAGAATATCTTCTACGATGTTATACAATCGTTCGAAAAAATTATGCCACCATGGCTCAAGAGTCCGAAGCGCTCCAAGCGATGAAGGCACTGTATGCCGTTTGCAAGAAACTTTTGACGGCCTTTCTAGAGCTGCTATACCCACGGGAAGCATCCGGTCGTAACTACTTTCGTGCGATAGATCATGGCGAAGAGTACGATTGCTTGGAGAAAGGTGGGTGAATACAATCTGAATTCTATGCTTCTATCTGCACGAGGTTCTATTACTTTTTCCTTTTTCAGTTTGCATTCTGTTGGCCAATGTAGGCAACGAAATCAGCCCCATCGATTCACTGCTTGCCAGCGACGTTTGGAAAACGATCGTGAAACTTTGCACCGAGCACGCGGAAGAGTCCATTGTTAACGGCAGAACAACGTGGCTTGGTGAGATTGTGACAATTCTTAACAGTGGCATCAACAGCTCATTCTTGGATGTACGAACTAAAAATGAGCACACGAAACAGAGCACGATCGCTTTAAAGCTGAATGCATTCTTCCTTCGAGTGATGTTGAAGATACTAACGCTTGCAAAGCAACACGCTGGGGTTTGTGCTTTTTCCGGTATTATACGGACCTTGCTTGAAGTGAAGACTTGCCTGCGGATGAAAACGATCTGCGGCGATTTGGCAGCGGGCGTTGAACAGTACCTGCACATCGGTTATATGGCGATCGTGGAAAATTCTTTCCGTACTGAAACGTTTGCGAAGGTAAGAACATGTATGTTAACAAAGGGACTTGTTCTATTTTCTCATCGTTATTTTCTTCCCCAGGCTTTATCCCAGTATGATTGTAAAACACAGGAAGAAATTCATTCCTTCTACCATCTGACGATACACATCGTTACACAGTTAGTTTCGAATGCCAACGATAACATCCTGCTATCACAGTACTGCAAACGGAACCAGCTTCTACAGCATGTATGTAACTTGTTGAAACGATCTGATTCATTGTTCTACCACAACGGTACGCTGTACAAACAATTGCTTGTGCACTGTTCGGCACTCGTACTGATGGGCGTACGCTTAAAAGATCAAACAGCACAGAAAATGATTGAGGAAGTACTCGTTCGCATGGTGCTCCAAGAGCACTACTACACGGCTTTGTTCGGGATCGATCTGTGGTCGATATTTGTTCGTTACCATTCCACCCAGCTAATGTACGCGTACTTCCTTTTCTGGAAAAAACTGAACGATCACTACTCGATCTTTACCAGCCGCCCGAAGCAGGTACACGTTCGGCAGCTGCTGCGCAATCTCTTCGTTTTTCTTCCAGTAACACATAAAGAAAAGCTACTCGCTACCTTTCCTCCCACCGACCGTAAACACGATCGATTATGGGTCGCTTTGTGCCCATTACCAGCAGATATCGATGAAACTAAAAGGAAACAATTCCTGGCATGTTTAGAAAAGCGACTGTTGCAAGGAATCAAGGCGTGGCAACAAGCTCCTGGAAGCGTTGGAACGTTCTACGAAGTGTTGGGTTTACTCTCGATCACCGGCGTAGCGACAAAATCGATCGAAGCGTCAACTACTTCACTTTGGATTTGCCAGTTAAAATGGAACAAGATCCTGAATACAACTTCCGCAAGCAGTATCTTCGATTGTCTCGAACGAAACGGCCCAGGAATGGCTCTAGGTGCAGTGCTAAACTCGACAAATGCACCTTCTCTAAGCGAAGCGAAACCATTTGTAAAATGGCAGGTCGCAAAGTTAATCAATACGCATTCTAATGCTTCTACCAACGTGCAGAGTTTGCTTGAAGTGCTCCTAAAAGACAATGTACCATTCGTTAAGGCATTCGCCTTTCATGTGCTACGCAAGCTAAAGGACAAACAGATGCTTGTTGCAAATCAGCTTCTGAGCAAACAGTCATCCCTTCAATCGCAGCTAAGCCGATGGCAGAGCAAAAGCTTTGCCATGTTTTCACCTACAGGACTTTCCAGTGAGCAGACACCGTCCGTTGTTGTGCACCATTGTCAGCGGAACGTGGAGACAGTGGAGTCGTCCGAATTATTAGGAAGCCTAATGCGAACTATTAACAGCAAAGTAAATGAACTGTTTCCTGACGATGGTGATGAGGTCATTCAAGACATTGATGTGGACATGTTTGAGGACAATAGCTCACAAACGAAGAAGCGTAAATTTGATGCGACAGCTGAGGATCATGCCGATGGTGCTGTGCAGATCAAGCAATGCTTGAAGGAGCTACAGAGCCAAACAGTGCGTTTGGAACGTCTAATGCCCACACAACGCTTGCAATCGTCGCAAAAGGGAGAGCTGCAAAACATAATAGCTACATTGACGAGAGTATTGGACAGTTGATGAAAGGTGAATGTAATGTTAATATATATTTTATTACATGACAGATAACATTTCGCATTGCTGTATGAGCTTTCATTCGGAACGGTTCATTCCAACTTTGCCCACATGTGACTACATCGCTGTATGAAACTTTAGTTTGTTTGGAGTTGGTCGATATGTTGTGTATTATAGAAGTTGTTTTTTAACATCGTTTTTTGTTTTACTCTTGCATACATACGTTAGGTCCAGTAATATATACGTAAAATTAAAATCATTTTTAAAGTAGAATGAATCATAAGGATAAAAAGAAAGAAAGTCCGGAATCAATGCGCCGTTAATATTCATTAACCGCAACGCCCTTTTCAACGCCCATAAACTTTACCATCCATCCGACACCGGCAAAGTTTTGCGTTTTCTTGTAACGCACCCGTACGGTACTGCCGGTGCTGATATAGTTTGCCGGCTTGTCTCCACCGCAATGTTGTCGTACGACCTTTTCCTTCTCCGCTCTAGCTTCGTCTGTATTTGACTCTTCGTTTCGGTCGATTATCTGCAGGTAATCCGTGGCACAGGATGATTTGCTACCAAGATCGAACACACTGAATTGTAGCGCCACGACCAAATTGTTGGGCACGGTCACCGTCCACAGGCACTCAATGCGCGTCCGGTTGTTCGCCGGATAGAGTGGACTGCTAAACACGCCACCATAGTTGTACAGTTCACCACCACAACCCTGACCCTGGTCGGTGGCAACGTACGTGGCATCTAGCTGAAGCGATATAAAGTCTCGATCAGTCGCAGGCATTACGATCTGCAAGTAGTTCCCGGTCGTAAAGATTGGATTCGGCGTGGCAAAGTTACAGTACTCGCCCAGCAGCTGTTCGGCAGTTTCGTCCGGTCCGCCGTACACTTTGAGTGCATGTATAGCACAGTCCACGTTGTACAGATAGAACGTGTTAAAGTAGAGAGCGATCGTGTAGTTCTTTGGTACTTGCACCGTGATCGTGCACCGTTGATCTTTGAGCATTTCGCTCTGCACGATTCGTCCTTGCAAAGCGGTGTAATTTTTGGCACACAAGTGGCTTTCATGAACGCGCAACGATACACCTTTGCCCTCGATGGAAGCGTCACTTTCGAAGCTTACATACACCCGGTTGACGATTGATACGTAGGTGCTGGGCACGTAATTATTGCCACAGTAGATATGGTAAGCGTTTGCGTACCGTGAACCCTACGGGAAAAGAAACAACGTTAACAAGATATGACAGAATTGTGTTCAGTAGTACAAAATAGACAACAAAACAGTAAGATACTTTGGGCGTTGGAATATGGAGAATTGTTCCTCTGATTTGAGATTTGTACTCGGGGGTTGCGCATGTTGTTGAGATATGCGCTACCGATTGACCTATGACAGGTGTGTTAAAATGATACATACTCTCCGAATATTGGACTTACATGATAGAAGCTGGCCTTGCTACCGCCTCCACCGTTAAAGATGAGGGAATTGCCAAGACCTTCATAAATGACCGATTTGAGCTAAAAAATATTTAAAAACCAAGACAATGTAACACACTTGGTTTTCAAGACATGACCCTGCAAAATCCACCTACCGAAGCATCCCGGATGCCAATATAGTCCTTACACTCGCGGTTGGTCTCATCGTACTGTTGCAGATCCATCTGTAGGAACTGTATCTCAACTTGCTTACCAGCTGAAGCTTCCAACAGCCACAGACATTTGGTGTTCGGTGGATATTTGTTGCTTCCTCCGAAATTGGGTGTACTCAGCGTGACTATCTCACCGCCCGTAAGATTGTGATGCATTTGTCCACACAGCGACGGAATCATCGTGATGGTCGCATCGAACAGTGTACCCCGCAGTGCGGAATCCGTCACATACCGGAAGTGCAGTGTCGAGCCAAAGCTTGTTTGTGGGCTAATCGGATCATTGCCGCAGAAGCGTCCAATTAGCAGAGAAAAGACACTGCCACCGTCACGCAACTCCACAAAATCATCCGTACAGTTGGCCAACGAGACGTTGCGTGGTGATCCGACGTGGAATTGATCAAACACTACCCGTAATGTGTATCCGTTCGGTGCCTGAATCACGTACTGACAGTCCTGGACGAACTTGTTTCCACTGCCGATTCTATTTAACCGATAGCTGGGCGAACGCTCGTCCAGTGTGATTTGTTTGTCACAGTCCGGTGTGTACAGTACGATGGCAGACATTTTGCCACGGGTCGATGAGAACGATTCTGTCTTGAAAGATATCATACCGTGCCGGGAGCCACTAATTGAGATGGCCGGTGCGTGCTGAGTTAGGTTGCCACACAGCAATGCCAACCGGTTGTCATGATTCGCTTCCAGTCCCCGGTATACCTCTATCGTGTCGAAATAGCACGATTCCGTGTGTTCGATTTCGAGCGTTTCGAACCGTATCGTCACTTTCTGTCCGGGCGGAATGTCGATGTACCAACGGCAGGTTAGGGCAGGCCGGTACGTACCATCATGGGGAAGCTGCTCGGGACTTTGAATGCGCGTTGGGCCAGTGATGTTGGAACCGCACGTATCCAGACTGTACTCAAACCGGAAGCCTCGCGCCGATATGAAACGATCGGTGCGGAATACGATCGCGGCACGATCCTTCACGCGGAAGCGTGCTGGTGGCGTTTTGCGACAGTACGTGCCAACCTTTTCCCAGCTAATGGGTTCGGCAAACTCGAGCTTCCGGTAAACGGTAATGTTGTCGAACGCGCACACAGACGTCACGATCGAATCCTCGAGCTCGAAGTCTTGGAAGTTAAATACTATGCCAGCATCGGAAGAGTTTGCAATGATCGTGTAGTTGCACACCTCCATATTGTTGTAATTGTCCGGATAGTTCGGACTGACGATGAAGTTCGTTTGCCGCTCCGCGTAAAATATTCCTATTTACGAGAATAATCGTTACTAACACTAGATCCGACGAGACGATCGTCCGATGCGCTCAGTTCGTGCTACTTACCACCACAATTTGACTCCCATTTGATGGTGAACCCGTCCGCTTCGTTGATGTCATCCGTCCGGAAGACAACCTTCATCGTTTTGCCGGTGGAGTTAAAGTTTGGCGGAATATCCTTACCGCAGACGCGCCCCAAACTAACCCACTGCTGTTTGAGCCCCAGATCGAACAGTTCCACGTAATCCTTCGTGCAGTTGGGGCTCTTCTCCAGGTTAAAACGGTTGATAAATCGCACACCGATATGTTGGCCAGCATTCGCTTGCAGAACCCACACGCACTCCTGATTCGGTAGGTACTTTCCGCTCTTGAGTGGTGAGCCGAATATCGTCGAAGCCGTATGCAGTGTACCCCCACAGCCAAAATTCTTGCTACTTAGCTGTAAGTTGAAGTCACCAACATTGACAGACGCATTGAGCCGAGCGGTATGATATTCGACGAACAGTAAATGTTTCAGCGTGCCGATCGGTTCGGCTGGTGGTGGTGAGTCCTTACAGAACCGTTCAAGAAGTGGGCTCATCGGATTGGGACCATTATAGAGGAGGAGATACTCTTGATCACAGGGCAGTTGCATCTGGAACCGTTCGAATACGATGTTGATCAGCGTCTGGTCCGGGTAGGCCACATACCACGCACAATGCAGCCCATCACCCCCAAGCAGATCGAGTCCTAATGGGCGGCTTATGTTGCTGATAGTGCCAAACACACCTCCACATTGATGCACCCGGTAATCCATCTTAAATCCAAGGTCGGAAAAATAAGGCGATTGTACCAAATTGATCAGGGTGTGTTGGAATGGCGACAGAACCATTTCGTTTGTCGCGTTTGTGCATAATTTTTTCAAAGTGTGCGCTCCTGCAGTACTTCCTGCGGGGCCTCCGATTATATCCACACATGCGCGTCCTATTGAACCGGCGAAAACCTCGCGGAAGTTCATTGCAAGCGTACCAATGTTCGGTTGGGAGCTTGGATCCCGCGAAAGACTAGGGTTCGAACGTACGTATGAGCATACGATCGTGCTCGCATTGACCGGGCTCGTTATACTACCTTCCCATCCATCAAGATTTCCGTCACATAGCGTCGGTTCGTCGCTGGAGTAGCGTAAACGGAACCCACCGCGTCCGCTCAACACTCTCGAGAAGTACTGTATCAGCATTTGATTATCACTGGAAGATACCGACGTGGACTTATCGTTCGGTGTGATCAGCTTGATGCGCGCTTGATAGTTGAATCCATCGTAAATTGTTAGCCGTTGTCTCCATGAGTAAGTTAGCTCCTCCTGTAAGTCCAGCTCTATGAATTCTATTTTAACGCGTCGTCCCTTCGGTACTGTGATACGCCACTCGCAGAATGAGTAGGACTGCACCTCATCGCCGTAACCAGGGCTGCTGAATTCCCCACTATCACCCACGATTGAGTGACTGCAGCGGGTGTAGTCGAGGACGTAGTTTATCTTGAATCCTCTATAGATGGGATTCATAGTTTTTGTCGTAAAGACGACCTTGACGAACGGCACAACACTAGTAATCGATTTTGCCGGTATTTGCGTACCGCAGAACTTGCCCAGCTCGATTTCGGTTTTGTTGCCATCCGGCAGTATCGAGAGAATGCGTACATGATCTCCACCACTACAGTTTACTGATGTCGGGAGGTGCATTTCCTCGAAGGTAAGAATCACTGAATTGTACAAACCCTGTTGGATGTAGTACTCGCATACTGCCGGCGATGGGTATCCTCCGAACTTGGGAAAGTTCTTGGACGTGATGGCACCACGCGGACCCCGAACTATGCCTCCACATTTCGCTAACGAAACACGCAGCTTGATGCCACCGGTTGGATCCGTACGATCGTTAAAGTACTTTACCGAGAGTGCATTCGTGCTGGTCATAGTGCGCTTCGTCATATCGCTCGAGCAGGAGTGCAACAATTCCGGCGAATTGGACGTCAGACCTTGGCGTAACTGGACGTACTCCTTGATGCACTGCGGCATCCGGGGAAGCAGAACCTGGCCAGAGAATTCCACCCAAAGCAGTTCGCCAGCCGGTGCCAACACCGTCCAGAAACATTCGCTGTGGGGCGCCGGTATTTCCGGATAGTTCGGTGTCATGATATCCGTTGTGTTGAACTGTGCGTTCAGCACAATGTTACCTCCGCATTCGATGCTTACCTCACGGTACACCAGCCGGAACTCGTTTGATCCACTCATCCTCGGTCGGAACTGAACGAACGCACGATTACTGCTGGTTTTAATGGTGTCCGGTATCTCGGTACCACTGTACCGTCCAAGTAGTGGCGATTGATCGTCAATGCCGTTCATGATAACGACATAACCGTAGCGACCAAGCCCCACAGTTGTCTCTGTGGTGATGTTCAACTTTTCGAATGTAAATTCAATTGTCCGCCCGGGTCGGACACTTATGTTCCAGTTGCACGACTCAATAAATTCGATCCGACTGGCCGGCCTACCACGCTCAACCGTAGGCATGGCATCTGGCTGTGTTATAACACCGTTCGGATCGGTGAGCAATCCACCGCATCGCAGAAAAGCTGTCGCGGTAAAACCGGTACGATTCTGGTAGTAATCCGTCCGGAACTCCACCTTTAGATGGGGAGCGCCGTGGAACTTGTAAGTTCCTCTGATAGCGTACGTACAGACACGTCCAAACGACTTCCACGTGACTAGATCCGAGGAGCTAAAGACCTCCACATAATCCGCCAGACAATCGCTCGTCTCTTCCAAATCTATAAAACTGAAGCTCAAGAACGGATGATAAGCAGACAGTGCCGACTGGAAGATCCAACTGCAATTCAGACCGTTTGTGTACCCGTTCGGATATCCCGGCGAGGTGAGATTAAACGTGCTATCGGTACTGTTCAGCACGATCGTTGCATGACCGTTACAGAAGTTCTCATTGTCTACCGTATAGGTGGGTGCGTCGGTAATATACTTCCTCTGCCAGTTGAGCGAAAACAGGGACGATTCCATTATGTCGGAATGATCGAGCACGATATACACGACGTTCGAGGTAGAAGTCACCGGGTCCGGTTTGCTGTATCCGCATCCACTCAACAAACTGGCGGCTGTCTCATCGTACCCGTCGTATATCTGTCGCAATAACCAAAAGCAAATTTAAAATGCCCTAATCCCGAAATGGTGTAAATATGAGTATATTCACTCACCACCAGTGAACCATCGCACATCTCCGGATCGTCCGTGTGACGATCGATGGCAAAACGATTGAAATTGATCGCTATCACAGACCCTATGTCGACGGTAATGCGCCATCCGATGTTATCCGACCTCGCGTAGCTTCGCGGGTACATTGGCGACGTTATCGTTCCGCTCATTCCGGTGATCTCGCTGAGTATGTCTACAACAATGTAAAAAAGATGTAGTGACCATGTCGCGCGAACTCTTGCGAATAGCCTACCGTAAGCATACTCCGCCAAGAATCCTTTCGATACGCCCACCTCGTTCGAGCGGAACTTGATCCAGAAGCTGTTCGCTTCGGTGAGATTGGTGGGAATTTGATTCCCGCAGAAATCACCCAGCAATGGACCATTTTCATCTCGTTCCCGTACCTCCAGATAGTCACCGTTGCAATCATCCGTTGGTTCGATGTCAAACTCTTTGAAGGACAATGTCATCTTGTTGCCTGGTGAAGCAGATAGCTTCCAAACGCACTCAACGTTCAGCGGGTATGAATCGGGATAGTTCGGCGTACCAAACTCACCCATCAAAGCCGTCAAGGTTCCTCCGCAGGCTGCGATAATACCAAACAGTTAAATGGTTTGGGAATTACACCATCATGCCACCACTGCTTACCATTGTCCAGAGTGGTGTACGTGAGCTCCACGTACAGATTGTCAATTTTGCTCAGCAGCACGTCCTCCGAACTGATCAATATCGTTAGTGCATTGCCGTGGCTGACGATTGCCGGTGGGATTTTGTGTCCACAACCTTGGAAACGTGTCGGTCCGTCTGTGCTATCGCCATCGTATACCATCACACTGGCAAAGCAGTCACCCTCAACGTCCATTACGCTCAGGTGGGCAATGGTCAGGGTGATGCGCTGTGTAGGTTCAGGCGCTACCAACACCCATGTACAGTTTTCGGAAGACATCTTGTGCGCTTTGTTAAGCAGAATGTTGCCGGGTTGTTTAACCGTAATAAAAGAGCCACAGTTCTGCAAGCACATCAATTTACATATTAAGAGTGTACTTCGTACTTCGTAAAAAAAGTTGTGCATACCGTCTTAAATTCAGCCTGAAATCCTTTTGCCTCGATGATATTGTTTGATTGAAATTTGACCAGCATCACGCGGCCGGTAGTTGACATAGTCGTTACATTCGACTCACTGCCACATGCACTCAGTAGCAAGCGATCGACATCGGGTGTAATACCATCATATACCTGCAGCGAGTCACTCGAACAGTTGGCCGATCGCTCGATGGCTAAAGATTTTATATTAAACTGCAGCGTGTGTGATGCATCCGTTTCGATCACCCATGAGCAGGAAACGTTCGACGGGTAGTTGGACGGATAGTTGGGTGAACTGATGAAACCTTGATGTAGCGTAATCTTACCGCCACATACTGTAAGATGCGATCGTTACTGTAAGCAGTGTTGAAAACCTGCAAAATGCTAAAGCGGCGATAACTTACCGGAATCAATCGTCCTGTAGATCGCCTGGAAGCCTTTGAAAGCATAGGTGAGATCGCTGTAGAATTTAACAAACAGTTCATTGCCGTTGCTGATCAGATGTACCGGTTCCTGCTGCTCGTGGCACAGCACCGCCACTTGCTGCGTAAAGTTGGCATCGTTGGCAATGAACAAACCATCGTAACGACATTGATCGTTCATTTCCATGTGAAAATCTTCCACCGTTAGGTCGATCCGTTTACCCGCATCAACACGTATTGTCCAGTAACATTCCGTGTCCTTCGGGTACTGTTTGGGATAGTTTGGTGAGCTGAATACACCGGACGGTTTCGTCAACAATCCACCGCACCCATTGATAGACCATTCTGCCCGGAATCCCATCTGCTCGCCGCTCGCATCAGTGTGGAAGATCAGATCGATCGACCGGCCGCTACTAACAATCGGTGGCGGTTTATTGGCACAGTATCGGTGTACTATAGGGAACTCGCCCGTTCCCAGTTCCTGCACCTCGACGTAATCGAACGGACAGCGCTGATGGGTTACATTGTCCAGATTTTGCTGCGTAATCGACTCGAAGTCAAAGTGCGAAAATTCCAGATTGATCTTGTTGCCCTGTGGCACCTTGATCGTCCACCGGCAGTCCATCGATGCGGCATACTCGTTCGGGAAATTCGGTGACTCGATAGTACCTCCGAAACCGGTAATATTCCGACGGCAGAGAATGTTGTACTTCAGCTGGAATCCTCGCCGTTGGTTGGTTTCGTCCGTACGCATGCGAATGAATGCGTGGTTCGACTCGGTGTCCAAGACGATCGGATCCGTTTCAGCGTTACAGAACCGACCCAGTTTGCGACCGCCCATATCCGTACCATCGTATATGTCCAGATAATCGTATTGGCAGTCCTTGTGGTTTTCCATGTCCATATCGGTAAACACGATGTGGATGGCCGAACCTTCGCTCACCGAGATCCGCCACAAGCAGAGCGCATTCTGTCCGTAAGGAAGTGGATAATTTGGCGAGATGATGGAACCGCGTGGAGAGGTGAGTACACCTCCACATCCGGTCGTGGCTGAATCCCACTCGATCATGAAACCCGCATAGTTGCGCGAGCTGTCCGAGTAGAAGCGCAGATACAGCTGGTGGCTAAATGAGATTGTAGCATTAAAGTCGTCCTCACCGCAGTAGTTCCCGATGAGCGGTGAATGCTGTGTGCCACCGTTTCGTATGGTGAGCCCATCAAACCGGCACGTCTTGTGTTTCTCCATCTTGAACGTGTGTACCAGCAGCATAATTTGCTGCCCCATCGGCACCGTGATGACCCACTCACAGACCTTGTTCGAGAGATAGTTCTTGGGCCAGCCTGGCGAACGAATGATGCCACTGGTTGCAAAGTAATTTCCGCCACAAGCTGTAGCTCAAGAAATGGAAATAAGACCCAAGATTAGTCCCAGGAAAGGATTAACAATAGTGTATGCCATTCGCGTTTGCTCAGTCAATCGCACTTACATTTCTCCACGTCAATAAAGTTAAAGGCCAAACTGAAGCCATCCTTCGAGGAGGAAGAGTCCGTCACAAACTGTATCGTCACCATGTTACCCGTGCTGGTGATCGCGGGAGGTTTTTCCGTTCCACAGTATCGCCCAACAAGACTGTTCGCTATCGACGAGTTGTCAAAGACCTGCACGTAGTCGTACACGCACCGTCCGCTAACCTCCAGTTCGAAGCTATTCCAGGTGAGTTGTATCGCATGGCCCGGTGGTGCAACGATGATCCATTCGCACTCTGCATCATGCTGATACTTGCCAGTTTCCGCAATCATCGGCGATCGGATGATGGTGTCCTCGCGCATCAAGACACCGCCGCAACTGACATCGTAGAATGAAAAGTTTCCTTTAAAACCACGTCCCGATACGGAACCATCCGAGACGAAGCGCAGCAACAGTGCGTTTTTCGACGAGATCGTTGTCGGTGGTGCTTTCGTGCTGCAGTACCGTCCGAGCAGTGTTTCGTTGGTCGGCAGCAGTCCATCGTACAGCTCGACGTAATCGAGTTCGCACTTCGGGAAACTATTCTTCTCGATATCAAAGTCCTGGAAGTCGAACATGATTGCTTTGCCGAGAGGTCCATGTATGACGTAGTCGCACAGCTGATTGGCTAGGTACATCTGCGGATACGAGGGTGACATCAGTTCCGTGGCCGGATCGGTAAACGTACCGCCACACTTGATTTTGTATACAAGACTAAAGCCGGGATTAGGCGCTGACCAGTCGGTATGGAACTGGAGTACTAGCGCGTTCCCGGTGGAGGTGAAGTCCGGTGGCATCCGATCTCCACAGAACTTGCCGAGCGAAGGGTCCAAAGTGCTGCTACCATCAAAGATCTCCAGGTAATCGAACTTGCAGGATTCACTTTGCTCCAGGTGGAATTTGCTAAACTTGATCTCCACCCGACTTCCAACTGGCAGCTTGATCAGGTACTCACAGTTCAGATTGTTCGGATAAACGTTATCCGTTTGCGATAGTGGTGAGCTGATCACGCCTTCACGCTGCGTGTACGTTCCGCCACATCCCGGCACGCCTTCAACAACGGCGTAGGTGATTTGGAACCCGACATCGTTGCCAGTTTCGTCGCTGTGGAAGTACACGGTCGCTATGTTGCCAGGCGTAATCAATGGCGGTGGTTGTGTTGTGTTGCAGTACTTGGCCAGCAGCATTCCCTCATCGTCCATACCGTCGGTGATCTGTACGAAGTCGTACTTACAGGTTTCGTGCACCTCTATCTTCATCGTGAAGAAGGTGAACTGAATACGACGACCCTGCGGTGCTTGCAGATACCATTTGCAGTCCCGGTTCGGTGGATAGTTTCCAGGTGCGCCGGGAGACGTGATAATGCCATGGCTGACGATCGCTAGCGTACCACCGCATACCGGATCAACACTTTTCCACTGCAGCTCGAACCCATCGTTTGCGGTGGAGTTGTCGGAACGGAACCAAAGGTAGAGCATGTTGTGCGTCGATTGGAAATTACCTCCACGGGGCAGCTCATTGCCACAGAAGCGTCCGATGATCTGGGCAGCCGAGGTACGGCCATCATGTATCTGCAAGAGATTGCATCGCAAAAAATCATTTTGTACATGTTTGGATGTATGGATGGTGCATAATGATCTGTACATACCTGTAACCAATCGTACTTGCACTCGCCCGATCTGGCCGAATTTTCGAGATTGAACTTCGTGAAGGTGACGTTCAGCACCTGGGTGTCGTTGGTTTTGATCAACCAGGCACAGCGGGCGTTATGATTGTACGTACCGTTGAATTCCGGATAGCGTAGTGTACCGTTCAGCTGGTAACGGATACCTCCGCACGCACGTACTGGTGTTTGACAGCGAAGTCCCGTAAAACCGGGTGGACATCGGCATGAAATCCTTCCTAAAGTGCCACCCGTAGGAAGACACGTGCCGCCATTCTGGCAGGGGTTCATTTCGCAGAGTGAAGTCGTCCGCAAACAGTTGGGCGGATTTGTGTCCGGCGGGCAGGTGCAGCTGTAGTTTTGTGCATCGATCTTTACACATGTGCCACCGTTCTGAAGAAGGAAGAGGGAAGCATAAACACGAGAAATGGAATAGCGATCGGCCGGGAATGGTAGCAAAATCAGACAGTACCCTGCAAGGAGCGCTGGCACACGGGTTCATCGATGAGCGATAGCATCCGTTTGGTCCAAATCCAGATCCAACATATCCCGGCAGACAGATACAGTTTGGGACGGCACTTCCATAATCTACACAGCGCGCCATCGGATGGCAAAGTCCTTGCGTACAGCGGTTACCCTGCGCTAGACAAGTTCGCCCATCTCCCGTATATCCAGCGGGACAATTGCCACACCGATACGATCCCTGCAATGCAACAAATGTGAGCAAAATCGCCTTTTCATCGGGCGAATGTAATCGTTTACCCTTGTATTGATGCAAGGCACTGAAGGAGCGGTACTGCAGCCACCATTATTCGTCTCACACTCATCAATGTCGACGCAGTAGAATCCATTGCCGGTGTAACCTGCTGGACAGGGCCCGCACACAAACGAGCCAGGGAGATTGATGCAGCTCACCTCCGGATCCTTTGAACAGTGGGGCTTCGATTCGTTACACTCATCCACGTCCTGTGAGCAGGCCTGTGTCATTCCGTTCGTCTTCCAGCCCTGATCGCAGATGCACCGATAGCCGTCCTTAGCCTGCACGCACGTACCATGTCCGCAGAGATCTGCTCCGGCCGTGGCACAGTCTTGCGAGCGTGTGTTACAGTGTATTCCTCGCCATCCATCGGCACACATACAGTTATATCCACCGTGTATGTTCTTACATGTGGCCCCATTCTGACAGCCGAGATCTGTCCCGGCAAACAGGGCGCATTCGTTCACATCGGTAGTACAGGTTTGTCCTTCCCAGTTGCTCGGACAGAGGCATACGAACGAATCGTACTGTGCGATACAGGTTCCACCGTTCTGGCACGGTCCACTGGTACATCGGTTAGTTTGAAGCGTTGTCATCAGTGTAGCCAACTTTGTCTCGACGTTCTTTACGCGACGTGCCAATGCACCGATTCTTGGATGCATCTGCGTGTTGTTGCGCGTAGATGATCTAAAAACACGAGCAATTTCAGTGAAACAAACATCCTCAAAGCATGTGGATCGAAACACTTACTCCTGTTCGAGAGATTCAACACGCTTAATTAACCCGAACGGACCGCTGACGTATGTGGCCAGCAGTTGAACCTGTTCGGTCACACTGCCACCGGGTAGAAAGGTTTGACTGTCGGTGGACGAGCGGCCTTCGATCATCATTTTCGATAATGTCCGTAGCACCTGCTCCACACTAAGTCCGCCGATGTTTAGATGGCCGCTACCCTTCATGTAGAAGGTAATGTTTCTGTCTTGTGCCGACTCAATGATAATATGCCCATTGGTGGCGAGTATTTTGGCTCTACAATGGTATTTGAAAAGAAGAATTATGTTTCCATTGAACTACGTTCGATTGATTATCCTTTGAGCTTATTTATATTCGTTGCGGATTGTTGCTCGGGGTTAAGTTAGAGCTCAAAGTAAATTATTTATAAGTGTTATTCAGTTAGTTACAACCAAAAGACACCAACAGATCACCCCAAGATCACATCATTTGAATGTGTTATGTGTTGAGAGATAAGAATGTACGCCCCCATCTGGAATGCTGCTTGGTTAAGTAGCGATATTCTTCAAACATCACCTCACTTTGATTTGAACAAAAAGACCTTCAGACCTTAATTTAATTCATTCTCTTTTTTTTTAAACATGATTTGTATGATCGTATGTCACATAAAATGATATAACTTTGTCGTGGATACCAAATGTGTTCGTGTTCACAGTATGGGAGGCGTATTTTTGCCTTTCGAGCACACGGTATACGCCCAGTTCTTGGCTTCATTTGTTTGCTACCCACTATTTAAAAACTTTAGAAAACTTTAAATGAATAATGCTTTCCAAAGTGCAAAACGATCATCACGCGGGTCTTGAATAGTTCATTCTATTTGTGAAATAACACTTACTGATCATCAAATCCTCCAACAACACAGCAAAACACCCGGAACAGCACATACAGTGCTAGAGTGTTCGATTTAAACCACATTGCAACAGCTCTAATCACACATTTAGCAGCACTGAACCATTTTCACTGCTTTCGAACACTTCACAAACTTAACACTACACTTCACTTCACTACTGCAAGGGTTTATTTCTTCTGTTCACTTCCTAGGGTAAGGCACTAACTGAGCGTTTCGGGCGAATTGGTGCGCCTTTTATAGGGACTGAACATGCTGTGTTCTGTGATAAATGTTGAAAATGTTTCATTCAATACATGATTTTTCGTTCGACACAGTAAAACACCCCCTGAAAATAATACCGAAATTGATAAGAACCCTTGTGAATGAACGGTCCATTGGACTACTGTTCGACCATATTAATATTTTGTGAATGGAGTTAATGATATTTTCACAATACCGATTTGTTGATGTTTTATTGTTATATTTTTTTAATTTAATCATTTAGCAATTCGCTTAAGGTTTTCTTTGGGATCTTCTTAAGATCGAAAGAAAATCGCATAGTTCAATACACGAAAAAGATGAAACCATAGATATAACTATAGACTAGATTAATACCAGATCACACCAAATTATATACAACAATTGAGTTTTTTTAGTGATTGTTCATTGAAAGCATCTTAAAGTCAACACCAACACAAATGTGATATTTTCCATAAATCAGACACATAAACAATCGTTGTCCGTCTATCTACACGAAATTCGATCCCTTACAACTCATTTATCGGTTGCTTCACAGAGGCGCCACCGATTCAGTTTCTCCATTCGGATCCTGTAATCGTTATCGTTCGTAGCCAGCCTGCTTGCCTTTAAAAATAGCTGAAATATAACAGAAGAGCTTAATAGCCTTGTGTACAGAAGAAGCGGGATAACAGATCTGGCGTACAACTCGATTGTCCAATGTTTAGAATATCAGGTTATTCACTCTTCGGAGGACAGAACGGATAAAATATGAAAACTTCAGTTTATCAGTTTTAATATCAGTTTTAGACAAGGCCCAAGGATATAGGACTCAATATTCAGGACCACTTCAATAGCTTTGCTGAATGAAAATAAGTTACTTTATACACTTAGTGTTCTTCATTCGATACTAATAGGATACTTACTGTCCTTCTTTCAACTGCTACCAGAGGCGAAGATCTGTGAATCTAAAATCAAAGAAACACCGAACTGCGGTTCAATGGACGTTTCCGATTTTATTTGGTAAGATAACAGTTTCTTATCTACAAATATATATAGTTTTGTTTTGTTTTACTATTAGTGTATTTCGGTTGTTTTCTCTGGTTGTAAATGAATCGTATTCGGTGTCTGTATGTATTCAGTGTGTCGGTATCGAGTGAGTGTACTATAAGTGCAGCTGCATCACTATACTATTCTGTTCGCAATCGAATTGGAAAACTAGTTGTTTTTTTTTTGTTTCGTAGTAAATAGAACACTATCGTCTCTGCTCTTATAGATGAGAGACTTGACTCATGTCTTTCTTTTGTTTTTCCTTTTATTGTTAGTATTATGTTTCGTGTGCATTTTCATTCTAGAACAGTATAAGAGAATATTTTGTGCTAAAACCGCAAACACAACAAGCCCTCCACCACATCCTTGCACGAGTGGCAACATTTGAAACTGTGTCCTGCTTTCGCTCGGTCTGTTGTGTGTACATGTGGTGTTGTGTTCTATATGTTTCCAAACTCTGTCCAAACCTAACCATTAATGCAACGCACTCGGTGTGCTTCTCTCACTAGCTTTAGTCAAACTATCTAACACTGCTCGTAAACACATCCATCTCGAATGGAAGAGGGCTAAACAATTTGGCTAACATGATCACTACGAATCTTGTGCGAGCGTTGCGGTAAATATCGTTTCGGTTGTGCTAAACACGGTGCACATCCCAACGTTTCTCTCTATTAAAATGGAAAGCAGACATTTGTTTGTTGTTTTTTTTTGTGGTTGTTTTGTTTTTCTTCCTTTGTTTTTGTTTGTTACCGGCACAGCTTTCCCGGAAGGATACTAGTCGCACGGGCTTACGATCGTGCTGCAGATATCTGCTCTGGCATTACGTTTATCGCTCTGTGAAAGATCACGATCACAAAAACTTTGGACACATTTTGGCACTTACAGTTGGGGTGATCTTTTTTTTTTTGTTTTGTTTTTGTTTTGTCAGTAGTATACAAACTAACTCAAACTAACCGTGTACAGGGGGTGGGAACGCAAGTGTAATCTATACGTATGTTCTGCTCGGCAGCTGGTTAGACATTTCGAAACATAAATTGTACTAATCTATCATTCAAATGCTAAGGAACGCTGTGCACAAATGAAGTTGGTTTCTATCCTTCCGAAAACTTCAATTTCCACACTACTAAAGTACATCGATTGCTAACCTAATATCCTTCCGGTAGCTGAACCAGCGATTCTTTACGGCACCCAGGGATAAAATGATAGGCAATTCTGGAGGTAAAGTGTGCCACACGAAATAAGATTGTTTGTATCATAAGATTTCCATCACACCATTTTGTTGTTGTTTTTATTGCTGGAATTTGCGTGTGTGTGTGTGTGTATAAGAGAGAGAGAGAGAGTGTGTGCGTGTGTAAAGTGTGTATCGAGTTGTATGTATATCTAATATACGCGATAGTCTTGATATGGGAAGGGCACACGGCTGAACTCC
>CM032178.1:7409189-7442914 GCA_018908115.1 Anopheles rivulorum
ACTAAATGAATTTCTGATTTATTTTCTTTTGCCCTAACCAAAGATGTAACATAAAATAGTTGAAGGAAAATGTGAATAATTAGATGAACTAGATGTAAATGGATTCATAAATTACCAGCACCTTTACATTATGTCTTAACCCTTTTTCTAATACAATCGAAAATATCGAAAACAAATGCACTAGTGTACATTATCTTTGTCTAAACGGTGTTTTTTGTTTTGTTTTCTTCTCTCAATTTCAAATTACGACAACTCTTAAATAGACGATATAATATTTTGTTCATTTCTGTTTCATACTAATTAATAATATTTGGCGTTTCTTTTTAGAGATGTTTATTTCTTTTTCTTCTATATCGCTTTGTTTTGTTCTGTTTCGTATTGCAAATGTGTCATACCAGATGGTTTGTTGAAGTTCGTTTAAAAAACAGTGTGACGATTCGTAAGAGTGGTTTCGATTTCTGTGTACGTGAGTTGTGTTTGTTTGTGATAAGTCGTGTTTCGTATAGAACTGCGGATCAACTGCGCTAATCTAATCAACGCACATTTAATACCAATGGTTTCAATGTTTCAGCAGAAACTCCATACTAAAATAGATCTTTCGTACAGTTGGCTCGAACTCCTGGTATCCTTTCGATTTGCAGTATTTGTGTCGATTACGTCCTTTCTTGTCTGTCCCCTTTTCATTCTTTATCAATCGATCAATAGGAACGGCCAACATTTGAATTCGACCTAGTTTAAATGACACAGTTTCTTCACTAGTGAATGTACATCGCGTACATGCGTTGTAGTAGTTTGTTTTCTTGTTGTGTTGTTGTTTCCTGTTGCGTACTCTTACTAGTTCATCTTAAAGCTAGCTCTTAGTATTAAATATAGTATTGTTACTGGTTTTTGATTCGCCTAATTCGTACAACTTATATTTCAGACCATTTCTTGATGTTAGTGTACTTTTGCTTGTTTTAAGTCTATCTTTTTTTTACTAATCATTGTGACGTTTCGTTCTTCTAGCTTTTAGCTTGAAGAGTGCAAACTTTATCCAAGACTAGAGTTACAAGATAAAGTAGTATTACCGACGTGATCAGTATTTGAAAAATCGTGATCATACGCACAAATGGAAGCAAAATAGAGCTTTAAAACATAAATGAACTACATCATGTTTACGTTACGAATGGAAAGATAATGGTTTAAACATCCAATTTTGCATTCCAAAGTTGGGTTTTGCACTGCCGAAGAATGCTTGCAAGTGTCGTACGTGCTTCCTAGTAGTAGTTAAAATTGTACATATGACTTGTTACGACGTGCATCATCATAGAATAAAGAACAATTACAATTGCTTTTTTGAAATTGGACCACACATGTTTTTTTTAAATGTTACCGTAGTTTAAGCACCCATTTCCAATACGTTACATAACGAAGGAAGTATAACCCATAAAGTATAACAACGATCGTAAGACGACTTTTTTGACCAGCGGTATCTTGCACCTTTCTTCAACAAATCTTCACACTCACACGAGCTCGCACACACACACGCACACACACACACGCACACATTTTCTTATTACACTCGTCAAGCTTCTACAGAAGACATCAATTACTATATTAGGTCGATAAATCATTATAGTTCGTAACGGCATAAGTTTCTAGCTCTCCGCTGCAATTCACCATATTGGGTTGCTTCTTTAGTGCAACACGCGCCTGGAAGTATGCATTTCACCCTCTCTAAGTCACCACTAAAGCGACAAAGTGTTGACAACCGATCAGTTGCAATATTGCATACCCTCAGGCGTGTCCGAACTAAAGCCACAATCCGAACGATAAACTGACGACGGAAATCGGTACACTTAGCCCTGCTCTTCCTTTCTCTCTGTTACTACAAAACTGATTCGCTCCCCGCATTCCATCGGAATGGAGCATATCCCCATCATCGTAGAAAACCTAATGTCCACTGAACACAAGGAGTAGGCTAGCTAACCATATTTATACTAAAGTAGGCACTCCTAGAGACACAGATAATGCTGTCATCGACAGATAGAAGAAATGTTCAGAACTCCAGGCCGCTCTTCGTCGATTTGTTTTCGGTTGTGCGTGTTTCCAGCATGTCCGAGAGAACAAACCGTTCGCCATGAGAGGCAAATAATAAACAAAATAGATCTAAAATTCATCCCTTTTTGGAGGATAGTGATCACTGAGAGGATACGTACACATTTAAACTGGCAGTAGCTGCTACAGTTTGTATTCCTTTCCCATTTGCCATGCCTTTTGCGTGCCACATTCGCTTGCTCCGTGTAAGTAATTAACGATCTAGCGTAGAAAATGGAGATCCCTCTACTGGCTAATGGCACGTGCGACACCCTAACATGGCCGTGGCCGCAACGGAAGGAAAACCCGTAGCCCACTTACACTGCATAAAAATCCCATTTCAGGTTCCTTGTTATATCAGGTGTTAAAGTTTGGAGAGTTTCGTATCACCTTTGGGGATACCAATATTCGCTACATTTTCGATTAGAGGATATTGGTGCCATCACGTTCTAAACGTGCGCCACGTTGCCTAAGATGCCTATACGGTTACACGCTAGCATTTGGTGTTTGCATTGCTTCTTAATTCTATTATGTACGGCGGCTGGGCCGCTTTGGTTTGCCACCGGTGTGGTTCCCCGTTTCGTTCACACCCGACACGGTTACGACGACCTCCTCCACCTCCGCACTCTTCCACCGCGTTTGTCCGTACTTGAGGCGCAGCTCCTCGTGGAGCTTGTCGCGCAACATCGCACTGCCGGTGTCTGCCTCGAGAAAGGGAGGCGCAAGTCCTTGCGCTACCCGTTCGTTAATCGGAATGAGCCGCCGGCGGCTCGATTCGTACAGTTCGAGATTTAGTGGTGAACGACGGGATCGTTTCTTGGTCTTTACCGGTAAGATCGGTTTTTCCTCCCCGTCTGGCTTAACGCGTCCCTCCGCCCCTGGATCCCGCGCAGTGTCCACCGTGTCTAGACCACTGCCGGGCGTCAGTTTACCATTGAACGTGTCACACTTGAACACGGACACGTTTTCCTTGCTATTGTTCTTACCCGAGTATGTGTCGAACTTGGAACTTGAGGCTGGTTCTGTGGAGCTACCCTTACCAAACGTTTCGAAATGATGCGACAGATCGGGCGGTGAGCTAGTGGCTGCATCACGGCTCAGCCGTCGACCGATCGTCCCGAGTCGCTCGCTAATGATGCTGTCCGTGCTAAACCGGCGCACATTAAGCGATGAAGAGAAGGACGAACTTTTACTGCCTCCGTCCCGGGACTTGCCGAAGCCGAATCCGGCACGTGACAAGCGGCCCGGACTGGCCCGTCTGCTGGTCGAAGCCGACGCTGATAGGCGCGAACCGGCCGGATGCACCTCCGGAAGTAATGCCTGGGAGGTACTTTCCGACGTTGCCGACAGTGATGCGTCCACGTCCGTGTCCAACTGCACCCTGTCGAGTTTGATGTTTCTGGGTTGGTTTTAAAGTACACACACACGTAAACACACACTGAGAACGGAAATGGTGTCGAACACACGGGCTGCTTACCTGCGTATCTCCTGGATCATCTCGAAGAACTGGGCCTTGCTCTTGCGCCGGCGTCTCTGTTCATCCTCCTTCTGGGCCAAAGGAAATCGCGCGTTAGTAGGCGTAAAAGTAAACAAACCATTGGGTTACGAACGATCACATTTAGAGGGAAAACGACCTTGCGGAAAACAAGCTATACGGTCGAATTGGAATTCTTTTTTCAAGCATTTTGAAAACCGAGAGCAACACAAAATTTTTTGAAGCACCAAAAAGCCATTTTCCCTGTTATACATTACCCGCTTGACGCTCTTTTGAAACAGGCTCGTAATCTGTCCCTGGCGGATCGTGTGCACCAGCTCCTTGGCGGCATGGTGCGGTGACACCAGCTCGACACAGTTGATGAAGCGGTACAGCTTCTGGCTGAAGAACATGATGTTACGGCTCTTCCAGATCGTGTCCTTCGGCTGGTGACGCAGTATTGGAAGCGTGTATTTGTAGAACACGTGCTCGATGATCAGTATGAGTACACCGAGCACCATGCCAACACCCAACAGCAGAAAGACACCGGCCACCGCCGTTACGCCGAGCGGTTTCGGTTGTGCCATCTCGCGGTCCAGCTTAAAACAGGGCAGATCACCGTACCACTTTGCCGTCAGTATGTCCAGATAGCCGTCGTTCGAGTACTTCGAGATCAATGCCGACATCGTTTTCTTTAGCGGGAATCTACCAGACGATAGAATGTTAAGGTCGAAATTGGAAAGGATTCGCACACACACACACACGTTCTTACCCTTTGGACATTCCTATTGCGTAAGAGTCTTCAATGTAATTATCACCTATTCGCTGCAGTGAGCAGCTTTGGTCCGTACCACGGTAGTAATCCAATATCGGTGTATCGCACATGAGCAGATCGATCGTGCGGTTTCTGTGGGAGAAGACACGATTGGTAATTAGAATCATTTATAAGATCGCCATCTTACGCGGCCTTACTTTAGCCTTTCGATGCCTTCGTCGATGCTTTGCAGCTGATACTTCTTCATGTGCTCCCAGAGTCGCTTATCGTTATGCTGGACGTATGATTCTGCTGCCGTAGCGATCGGTGAACCAACACGTTGCGTCAACATCTGAACGAGGAGAGAGCATTCACATTTAAGCTGCCTTCAATCTACCGCAAGTAAATTGCTACTGAACGATCGTACTTACCGACATTTCGTAGTACTTTGCTTCGTTGTGAAACAGCAAACCCGCTATCAGCGCCGCAATGTTGGCAGTGTAGGACGCAATGAATATGACGCTGAAGCCGCCCCACACGTTGATGAGGAATTTGTTGGGCCACGATTTGGGTGCCTTGAATGCGACCAGATGTCCACAAAGCAGACCCCACATTACCCAAAGGGCTGTTTGGAGGAAGAGAAACACGGAATGTTAGTCTCTTTACCAGCGTAAGTTAGCTATTGTATCAATGAAGAAAAGTTTGAACTGCTCAAAACTCATCTACTCACCTGACGACATGCTAAAGTTTTTGCTCCGCTGCCGTCCCCAGGGATTCAACCCGAATGGACTCAACCATTCGTAGATCGCTACTGCTACAGCGGTAACGTTAAGCGAGGTAAAGATGGCTATCCAGAGCTCCGGCGAAAAGGGCAGTAGAAACGCTAGTAAAGGTATATCGGTGGCCGCTTCCGGTGCGGCCAGCAAGGATACACCGCCGTGAAAGTACGGTATCGTAAAATCGATTACCTCCGAACGTGCCCTAGAACGAGCATGTACGTTAATGGAGCGCATTCTAGTAGACAGATGATGTTGCATTTAACTTACTTAGACACGCTGAGTGGTGCGAAGGATAGATCAGCTGTACCGGATATTAGATCGCCGATAACACCGTTCCATTGTTGGCGCGTGTGCACCGGTGGCGGTGGCGTGGAATATTCGAAGGAATACTGTGGCATATCGTCCCTGGTGATATTCATACCAGCTTGCGACAGCTTCAACTTAGAGCCACGTTTTAAGCTTCTTCCCGATTGTGCTAAAAAGGAAGAGATCACGTCAAACAGCACTATCATACGGCAACACTAACAAACATACCGTCAAACTTCGATTTGGACTCCACGTAGGATGGAACGGTTGGTTTCCTAATGGTCGAAGATGGTCCCGACTGTTCGGGCGGTGGTGGAGGTATTCGCCGTCCGAACAGTCCATCATGCACGATGTACAGATGAAAATCAAAGTTAATTTCCGTCGCCAGCTTCTGAAGCAAATCCATCGATAAGCCGTAGCAGCAGCGTGTTCTATAGGAACAAAGAACATGAAGAACATGATTAATTCTTAGCAGCATCTTCCTTTGTCCATGGATCTTCAGTGTACTAACCTGTATAGTGGATACGGCGAACGTTGGTCCTCCTGGTAGTGGTTAGGCGATTGATTGATCTCCCTCAACCGATTGCGTCGCTCAATTTCGTTAAACATAAGCGTCAGATTGTGGCGTCCAGTGGTGTAAATTTGGTAGCAGATAAGACCCCGCAAACACTGGCCCTCTTCGTTGACTGGAGATTCCATTACAAATGGTGGTGCTACCGAAACCACCACCCGGAACATGGTCTTTGCCTTGCCAGCCAGTCCTGACACGGTTACATCTCCACCGGGCCATATAATCGTGTCGAGATGTACCGAACGTCCCGTAATAAGACCCACACGACGCCACTTGGTAGTGGTGGTGGATCCAGCCGAATTGCCCACGCCACTCGCGGCAGCCGTACCGTTCACCGATGGATTGGCATATCTTCCGGCTTCTCCCCGGTCCGTTTGGTAATCTCCCTTTGGTGTTGATGATGATTGTCTCGTTGTCGGCACGAGGTTCAGCATTTCAAAATGACTAACGAGCGACTTCTCGATGAATCCGCTTGCTATCGGAAATCCCGACAGCGCTTGCCGGGCATTCACTTGCAGATTTCTGTCAATAGGGTAAAGGAAACTTTACGTTAGTACCTCGGTGTATCATCTACTGCTTCAAATGTGTGTGTTTCTTACTTGGCAAAATTGTATGCCTTGGCCTGTTCGGCTCGATTAATTGTCCCCATGCAGCCACCCTTGTACCGCGTGGCTCCTCCACGACTACGACTCCGCTCGCTACCGCCACCTCCACCGCCCGTGCCACTACCACCCCGCTCTGGGTTATATTTGTGATTCGTGGTCGCTGACCACCAGGTGCTTTGACGTTTAACTCTAGAACTATTTGTACTACTGACATCACGTAAATTTGCACTACTATTGCTTATAGGCGAAATAATATCGTTCGTTTCGTGCACTGGCTGTGTCGTTTGTGTCGGCGACCCGCCCTGGCCGCCGTCCACCATCACCACCGACCGTTGGTGGCCCAGTAAACTGGGCTCCTGAACACTTGGCTGTGTATTTGCACTGTTAACTGGTAATGTTAAAATCGTATCGCTCTCGACGGCGGCCAACGGCGGATGTGCAGCGACGGATCGTTTCTGCTGCTGCTGCACCGGTCGCTGTTGGCCCCGCGGTCCTTTTGATTGGTCCTGCGCACTTCCGCGACCGGGCCCGGTCATCGTACCCGGACCATCTCTCCCTGCCGCCGGTCTGCCCTTTCCCACGGCCGGTGCATCCTCCCGCTCGACCTTAGCCCATGTCGCCGCAAACAAACGCACGGCCGCACGAATAAAGTGACGATCAATCTTCATCTTGATCGGTCGGAGCGCGAGCAAGCCTACCGGGAAGTCTTGGTTGTGATGGAACAGCACGTGTCCGGAAGAGTTGTGTAACTTCAGGTACTCGCTGCTACGCTTCAGCTTCATCTCCGACGCACTGTCCGGTCCAGTCTGATACTGGTCATCTTCCGTGGTAACACTCAACGGTAGTGTACGCTCATCCTCAAAGTCTTCAAATTCGTCCGACTCCACCGTCAGCTCATCATCGAAACGCTCCGTTCGGCGGGCCACATTAACCACCGTATTGTTGTTAGTAGGTCCCACCTTGCCCCGACCATTCTTCGCTTTCTCCGACGGTCGGCGTGTTTTGCTGTGTTTCGAACCGCTCGCCGACGTATCGGCCGTAACATCTGGTTTGGGATTGATCAGTGCCGCACTGCCAAACCGTGCCGCCTGACTGTCGAGATACGTGCGTGTTCGATTTTTGCGCAATCGTGGATCAAAGTCCTCAAATTCCATCCTTCGCTCGACGAGATCGGCCAAGTGTGACTGATGTCGCATGTCGAACGTATCGTAAAAGTCGGTCTCCAGCTCGCTACGTCCACCGAGACCAACGTCTAGCGGCTGTTTGGAGTCGTACGAAGATTGGCCAGCATCGTAGAACTCGGTCGCAGAAGTTGTATCCATCCACAGCCACACAAAGTGACCGTTGAGCATCTTCATACGCTGGGCTTCGGCCATTATAAGCCGTGCTACTTTCAGATTGCACAGCACCAACACAACTCCTTTGGTGGATCGTGAAATGTACGCTAGTTTCCTGGAAAAGGGACACAAAAACGATCACTTAGTTGAGTACCTTGGGTCAAGTATATCATGTTAATTTAAGATATTGAATCCTTGCTACGGAGTCGTCGATCCAACATTTTTTCTCGATCTTCGGTGTATTAGACCAAAGTGCAAGGTCACACTATACTTACTTGTAAATCAAATCGAAGTTCGTTGGTAGCGTAACTATAATTGGGTTCAGCGGTTTCTGACGCAGTGGCGCACCCTTTTTGCCGCTTATAAGAACGTATGTATCGACATCGCACAGAATATGGTATGAGTGCCAGTGAACCTAAAAGCAACCAGACAAACAGTTTAGGTGGTCAGCTTGGGGGTTTTGCCTCAATTCCGCAGATCTTGGCTCTCACTTGTAAAAAGGTTGCTCGAATGGCTTCAAAAATTTCCCTAGAGGATGGCTGCAGTATTGCTTGTAATTTGGTTGATAGCTGCAAATAAGACCGGAAAATCCCGCCCCATTTACCATATGTACAATTTCTGCTGACACGTGGGCACGTGGGCAGAGTTGGCTGCTTACCTCATCGTAGGAGTTATGCAGGGTCGCAATGCCTCCCTTCGCCCACAGTACGGGCACCTTCATGGCATTACCGGCCAGGGCTAGCGATTTGGCTGCGGGACTATCGCCAACGATGACCATCCCCGCCAGTGGCATACCGTCGATCGAGTCGCACGCGGTCGTCATAAGCTTCGAGGAAAACCGTCCACTGTCGGGCAGATTGATGTAGATAGGCCTCAGCGGTGGTCCCTGCGGATTTCCGAACGGTGGTCCCATGTCGATCAGCGTGCGTGCTAACGTGCGTCCCCACAGCTTCGCACCACCGTTAACCGCCACCGCAAAGTACACCGCATCCGGTCGCTCCGGAAAGACGGGTTGCGAACCGTCATCAACCGAGAACGAACCGGCCGGATGGGCTTTCAACATTTCCGCCGCCATGCCCGGTCCGGACAGGGCGGCGTAATGAATTCCGGTACCACGAACCAGCGTGGCCGCATCATCATCGCCGGAAGTGGAGGATGTTCGTTCAGCAAACACCACCAGCACCATCAAAAACACCCACAGCACAAGGGTGGCCGACCGTTTCCAGGGTAACGCGCACAGGATCGTACCGTGGTGGTAGTTCTTCATTTTCGGTAGTATCATTTCGGATCCGGTTTTCTCGTAACTGTTCTGCGGTACTTAACTCGTTTTGGAGCCGTGCGTCTTACCGAAAGTGTTCGCCTACGCTCGCGGGTAGATTATGCATACGCCGCTAGTTCCGGTGTTATCAGTGCTGGAAATTCTAGGTCTGAAAGAGTGTGGAGAAAACACAGAATTTTCGTTGATGGTGAGCTAAAGCTAGGGGTGAAGCAATCAGAAAAAGGGAACACGCCATCCAATATCTACCTGCCGATGAGGAGGAACGATAACTTTAGTGAAATAAATTATAATCACATGTACATCTTATTGCTTTTAATGAGAGGTCACTATTCCGTCTAGAATCCTTTCACTTCGGAAACACTCCAAATGTGAAGTGTGGCAGTGTTCGAGAGAGGAAGGATTTTAAAAAAGACACAAAAAAACAGGACACAAATAAGATGTCTCATAAAAACACTTCAACCCCAGCACTTCAAAACGGACAAACATTGGATTAACAACACTCTGGCACAGTACGCTCCTGGCACTGCATCCCCCCTACACGCACACACACACACACATACACGTTCACTATCGGGGCTGATTATATAATCATTACTTTTAAATCAGAACACAACAGAGGACCCCTATCGAACTGGCACGATGCATCGATACTGATGTTTAACACGTACGTGACACCAGCGAGAAAACTTTAGCAAACCTGTCCTACGAGAGAAAGAAAAAAATTCGTTCCCCGTTCATGTTCTTTTTTGGTTCCATATTTGTTCACCGGATGTTGAGATTTCGATCCAGTGTAGAATGCTGCTGAATGCTGCTACATCCTTTACATCAGCAAAGTTTGTGTGACCGTGTGTGTGTGTACGGTTTTAGTAGAGGAGTGTGATCCGGAGATACCAACAAAAAGTAACAGGAACTTGTTGACATAATAATCAGGTTGTGGCTTCAGTGTCGTCCCTTGTCGTCCCTTTTACTACTTACCGATTGATGCCAGTGCCATATGCCGCTGATAATGCAGGTTTCATAATTTGCCACCGTTTGGTTACGTGCTTTGCTTCCTTGTTCTTCCTGTACGATGGCTTCCGAAAGCTTCAAATATTGCCGAAAGCTGCTGCTCCTTGTCGATGGTAACGATTGAACTAAAAATTGGATTCGCTAGCGGTGGAACGTACTTGCAGAGGAACCTTTTCGCAGGAAATGAGCCGAAGGATGGATGGTTATTTTTGCTTTTCCTGTGTGCCCCAGCGAAAATGGTACTCCTTCCCTGCACCCATGCAAATCCTCGGGCGAATCCACTGGAGGGCTGCTGGTGGCTGCTGGCCGAAGTCACAGATGACACGTAAATAACTCCCGTCCGTGCGGGATTCTTACTTCAAAACATTGCTCACCAATTGTGCGAAGTGAGCGGAAGTCGTTGCGCATGTGCAACATACCAATGTTATCGAGGCAGAGCAGAACAGTGCCTTGGAGAATTTGCCTGGACAAAAGAGCATTGACAGAGCGTGATGAGATTGGCGACACAACCGTTACGGCCTAATCTTGTGCTTGTGGTGTTCGTTTCGGTGCAAAACGTCGGCAGGTTACCAATGTCACGTATTTTAATGCCGAAAGGACATCCAGATGTTTTTATCTAGGCTAAAGTATTTCACGTAAAAGGATATTCCGACGTTGAACACCATCAATAAAAGATCAACCATGCGGCAAATTCTGGAGATGATCGTAAAGTTGTATCGAAACTCCACTACCATGCTTTCGCTAAGTTTGATAGTCGATAGTCGTATGATCATATGATCTTCAAAATACGACTCTGTAAGCTCTTGTAAAACCCTGGCTATGCTTACGAAGACCTTGGCTAAAAAATAGATAAGAGAGTCTCAACCTTACCTAACTCATTAACTGAAGTCTCAATCATTAGTCTCGTTAAATTTCCTTCCATAAAAAAGGGGTCAGAAACACGACAAACGACTCGTCGGTTTTGGAAAATGTTCGAGTCTCACAGATGCATCCGAGAACTGGGACATGGTTTATATAATTTCAGCTTCAACCGTCGCTAGATGTTTTATTTTTCTAGCGACCTTTCTTCCGACTGTAGAAAGACCGGTTAGCAGTCGGTAGCATGGTTGCGTGTATTTCAACAACAGCACACGCTGTTGTCGGTTGCTTGTCGTGAATCTTTGGTAAGCTAATTTCTGTTTAAATTAGCATTTTGAGCAGCGAACCCGGTTCATTGATGTCCATCTTGAGGTTAGGGATGTATGCAAATGCTTTTTACTCGAATACGTTTACTGAACATGCACGATTAATATAGGAACCAACAGACATAAAATAGCAAAAGCATGGCAATCATGGAAGATCAGATCCAGCAAATATTTGTAAAGGAACAAATCGGCTGGGAACGAAGAAATGATGATAAAACTCGCCAGGATTATTTATGCAAGGCTCAACACTCAGCATGATCGTTTACGATATTGCTCTAAATATCAAAGAACAAGAGCGCGGAATGTACGGAAAGGAAAACCAACTTGATGTCAGTGTTGTCAAACTCATTTTACCTAGTCGTTCGCCCCTTCAAGGCCTTCTAGCATTTATCAGCGGCCAGGATGTAAAATAATGTAAAATTGCCAATTCCTAATATATTAAACAATAATTTAGAATGAAATGTGATTCGTTGCACGAAAATGAGTGAAAATATTATAAAGATTGTTTTATTGACCGTTAGTAAATTTAGTACATACACTTCTTGTTGTTCTTTTCTGTGAGGTAACAGAGGATAAGCAGGATTACGATTATGGGATGTAATACAAAAACTATTTTCGTAATCCATACGAATGTATTATACGATTCCTTCAACGTAAAAGTATTTAAAAACAAAAAGCATTTTTTAGATTGTTTAACATTATGTCCGTCCAAGACACCATGGTGCATAATCTGTCATTTGCGACGTCTGTCGTTTGGAGAAGGGAAAAAACCGAATTACCGAAATTTAAGAAGATTAGTCACGTATTTGTTTATTGCTTAATTCAGTGAAATATTGACGGCGTAACAATGCAAAGTATGGATTAATTGTTCGTTCATGTACCCGTGTAACATGCAATCCCCAAGGTGGAAGTGAATTCTATGCAAAATATTGTTTTGCATCGCCAAAAAACACTTGATCGGGAGGGTTGAACAAACATTTGTTTTGCAGTTGCTGCTACATCATCACAAATCTTTCATCGCTCTGTTTACTTTGGCAGGTGATCAGCAGCAGTTCTTCAGTGGTACATCATACCCACAGCAGCCGGGATATGGTATCGGGTTTGCACCGCAGCCCGGCATGCAACCAGGCATGCAGCCGGGAATGCACCCGAGTGCGTTCGCGCCTTCTGCAGGGTCGCCGGAAGGGTACGTACCATACGACGCAGAATCAGCATCGGTGAAAGGGTTCGATTTCAATGACCAAACCATTCGCCGCGGTTTCATTAAGAAGGTGTATTCCATTTTGACTGTAAGTATCACTTCCGGCAGATGGTGTAGGCTTTAGGAACGTATTTAACTTTATCCTTACTTTACACGATCAGCTGCAACTGTCGATCACGTTCGTTTTTGTCGCCTTCGTGATCAACCATCAGCCAACGAAGCTATGGGTGCGACAGCATCCCGGCATGTTCTGGGTCGCTTTTATCGTGATGTTTGGAACGATGATCGCTATTTCATGCTGCGGAGAACTGCGCCGCAAGGCGCCGGCTAATATGATGTTCCTGGGGCTGTTTACGTTTGCGGAATCCTTCCTGGTATCGATGGTGGCTGCTAGCTACAGTTCATTCGAGGTAGAAACACAACCGCCTACATACATCAGACGTTGTATATAGCACATTATAATACGTTGTTGTATTTTTAGGTTATGTTAGCATTTGGTATAACGGCAGCCGTTTGTCTCGGACTCACACTGTTCGCCTTCCAGACCAAGTGGGACTTCACGATGATGGGTGGCATTCTGTTCACGGCCGTTCTGGTCCTGTTCCTGTTCGGGATAATTGCGATGTTTATTCCGGGCAAGACGGTTCAACTGATTTATTCCTCACTTGGTGCGCTGCTCTTCTCCGTTTATCTGATCTACGATACGCAGATCATGATGGGTGGAAGCCACAAGTATTCGATCAGCCCGGAAGAGTACGTGTTTGCCGCCCTCTGTCTCTACCTGGACGTTATTAACATTTTCCTTCACATCCTATCGATTATTGGTGCATCGAGGAATTGAAGCGCCCGTCAAATTTCGTCAATGTATTTCTTTGTGTGTTGTATGCTGTGCAAAAGGCTCTCATTCGTTCCGTGGAGCGAAATGATGAATGGTAGTATTGTACGAATTTGCTGATATTGCTATTATTTGATCTGACCTTCGGCCCATCAGTAACGATTCAAATTAACGTAAAGTACTCGTACGAACATGGCTCACACATTCTTCGGAATAATTTTAAGTCCCGTGGCCAATCTGTTCATCACGTCCAGCTGTTCCAGTCTCGTGCGTGAGGATACCTCTTAATATATCAAACTGTATTTACTCCATCATGTACAGACCAGTACGGTCCGCTCGTTTCCATAGCGAAACTATCTGTTGAATGTGGGAAAAAGGAAATAAACTATCGTAACGACGTTTAACTACTGACCTAATTGTATATGCTAAAACAATATAAGTGCTTGAAGTTCATGTAATTTTAATGCAAGCTGTGCTATGCGGTACTATACTACCGGCTGTACGGTACCATAGGTTATGAGTTCGAATCTCTTTCTCTATGAGCACTTGGCACGGTTATAGACTAATTCTGATGGTTTAAATTAACATTTTCTATGCATGATATTATCTAGCAATTCCCAATGCTACAGCACATCCTACATGGGTCAAGTTGTTTGAAAATGTTTCAATAAAAAAGTATATTTTTGTAAAAACATGAGCCTTTCCGTCAAACTCATTGCTGTCAAAAGAAATGGACGAACCCGTGCAGAAACGACTAGATTACGAGCTGTCAGCATGTGAGCAATTCCGAAACTTTTGTTAGTGTGTGCATGTCCATGGGAATAAGCGATTCGGAGAAATATCGGTGGTTTTCCTAGTAATTGTAGCGCTGTGAGCTTTGTACTGTTGAGCATAAATAACGCTAATTACCGACCGAGTCACCCATCATCGGAAGTCTCCAGTGATAAGGTAGGGTTATTTCGAAATTAGCGTCTTTGATGAGCACTTCAATATTTAGATTAGCAAAGCAGAAAACACCGTTTCCTGTACGGGTTCTGTGTGTGGCAGCATGAGTCATACGGTGGAATCGATTGTTTTTTTTCCCTACCTTATTTGCATCGTTTTCGCATAGTAGCCTCAATGTTTCGTTTGTTTTCGTTTTCCGCTCGCGGACTGTGTCTATGTATGCGGAGCATTCAGTGTATGAGGGCATATTTTGAATTGCCTTTTTTATTGCTACTGCCACTTTTGCTGTGTATCACACGGTGTTTCAAATTTAGCTACACCGTAAATCTCATTTTCACCATCGTCAAGCACTGTTTCATTTGCTGGTTGGTCGTCGGACATATTTTACTATACTTTTTCTCCCTTCAATCGTTGCAGATTATCTCTGTGCGAAAAATTAAAGCACAAATCTCCCTGAAGCAAAGATAAAATGCAAGGTAAGCTAAATCATCGTGCTGGCATGTACGTTACATTTGTTTGTAATGTTATCTGGCCGTCTTTGTGTATGTTGATATGTTTGTGATGTTTCGCGGCGGCGGTGCGTCTTTTTTTTTGTACTCTATTTGGGACCTTGACCACAGTAAGAACATCGAGAAAGCGCACTCTGTGTAAAACTATTGCATCAGATTAAGCGGAAAAAAGGTCCAAACGACGATCTCTTTTTGTAGGGAAAATTCTGTAATGTTCCATGTTACAAAAGCTGCCTTTCGAATGGTCTAGAATATTCGAGCATCTAGTAGCCAAACCGGGCTACTGCAATGCGCTAAAGAATCTGCATAGGTTGAGAAGCAGTGTGCAAATGAAATGATTCAACAAGGCGATAAAATTATGTTGACATAAACAGTCAGAGGTGCATAGGGATACGTGTGTGCATTTGAACTAAAGGCTTTAAAAGTGTAATATCAGGCGCAAGAAGAGAACCTTGTTGGTGCAATCTGTACGAAGCGGGATAAACAAAAGAATCTGCTTGGCAAGTGGAATGCGCTGACGGTTTGATATAATACCCTTTCTTTTCTGTTTCTTCTCCCCATTTAAGCAGGTGGTTTCTAATTGAATTAAACCGCACAGTGCGCGAAACCTTCCGTTAAAACGAGCGAACCCTTACCCCGCATAAACCCGGGAGCGTGACACACGCGTTAGCGTAAAAGTAAACTGTGAACACAGTTTATCGGGCATCCAGACCGAAACACGACGATGGCTTATCAAGGAGGAGGATATTATCAAGGTTTTGTTTATGATTTTTCTCTCGTTTTTCTTCCATCCAACCGTCTGTCCTTTCGTCTGCATGATTTATAATTCGGTTCGAATTTTAAGTACTAACTTAGACGATTTAGCTTAATTGCTTGGAAACATCTCCTAACATATTTCTAATCCCACTCCCGTCATCTATGATGTGCCTTTTTAACAGAAGTTTCGTTTTACACGATCATCCCCCTGACACTATGTAACACAAGTCAGTGCGAAAAGAAAATTCGCTTCAAGGTGAAATATGATTCATAACACAAATAACCAAACAGAGAAAAAGCTAGAAAAAAGGGAGAGCGAGAGAACTAGACTGAATGCCTCATACACAAATCTAACAAAACCACCTACTAGATTCATTTTTGTACTGCAGCTGAATCAACTTTACACGTTAGGGAACCGATCGTTCAAACAGCTGGAGATCGCTCTTATAAGCTCTTGCATATCGGTCTTTTGGTTCGAGTTTTTTTAAATATAGTGACACGTAAAGGTGGCAGTTCTCATCACACAGTTTATCGTTTGCCCACCGTTTAAATTGTTTTGCAAACTTTAATTAGCAACATTTAATCACACACGCTAGCGAGAACAACGGTAAGCTCTGCTGTGTGTGATTTCGTGCGTTTCCGTTAGTGCATGTCCAAAGTGTATGTTAGTTATACGTAGGTTGATGGTCCAAACGGACCACTTTGAGTCGGTTTAAAAATCAATCGCAATTTAACGTGCCTGCGGGAATGATCCGTATAATGTGGTGAAATACGTAGAAGTCTGGTTGCATGTACCTCATAGTCTGCGGAACATTATGTGCTTTTATGTGTTTTGATTATTAAAGCAGTGAGAGCAGCGGCCAAGTGGTAGTAGTGCGTTCATAATGATTTTAAATACTATCGACTATGTTTGGATAGATTGTGTGTTGTGTGTTCTAGAACCCGTGACTAATACGATCGGTGCTTTTTTCTTCAAACGTTTCTCACAGACCCAAATCAAGCGTACTACGGTGGACAGTATCCGCAGCAACCCGGTTACAACCCGAACTATCCACCACAGCAGCCAGGTTATCCGCCGCAACAGCCCGGTTATCCTTCGGGAGGTTATATTCCCGGTTACCCACCACAGCAACCCGGTTACCCACCACAGCAACCCGGTTATCCACCGCAACAACCCGGCTATCCGCCGCAACCCGGCTATTCTCCCCAGCCCGGATTCGTACAGCCTCCACCGGGAATGCCTGGTGCGTACGGTACCGCATACGATCCCGAGACGGGCAGCGTCAAGGGCTTCGAATTTAACGACCAATCGATCCGACGTGGATTCATCCGCAAGGTGTATTCCATTCTCACGGTAAGAGCATTTACCGAGTGCATTTAAATAAGAAGTCTTCTAATAACAATGTTTCATCTCTTGGCAGGTTCAACTAATGATCACACTCGGCTTCATAACGCTCTTTCTCTACCATCGGCCGACAAAGCTATGGGTACAGAACCACCCGGAGATGTTCTGGATTGCGCTAGGCGTGATGATTGTGACACTGATTTCGATGGCATGCTGCGGTGATGTGCGCCGAAAGGCACCGATGAACTTCATATTTCTCACACTCTTTACACTGGCCCAAGCATTCCTGCTCGGTGTTACAACGGCCAACTTTAGCTCGCAAGAGGTACTTCGTTTGAACAGTTGCACGTATAAAATCACGGTTCCTTCAATTGTTGCTTTTTCTCCATCAACAAGGTCATGCTTGCGGTAGGCATAACGGCAGCCGTCTGTCTCGGATTGACACTGTTTGCTTTCCAGACCAAGTGGGACTTCACCGTGATGGGTGGTGTCCTATTCGTGGCCGTACTGATCCTGATGCTGTTCGGGCTGATCGCGATCTTCTTCCCAGGCAAAACGATCACACTAGTGTACGCGTCCGCCGGTGCGCTGATATTCTCGATCTATCTGGTGTACGACACGCAGCTGATGCTCGGCGGCGAACACAAATACTCGATCAGCCCGGAAGAGTACATCTTTGCCGCGCTGAATCTGTACCTAGACATTGTGAACATTTTCATGTACATTCTTACCATCATCGGTGCATCGCGCGATTAAACTCGGCGTATGGCTAGCGGTTCAACTTGTTGTTTACAAATTTGCCGTAATTTGTTTTCCTACTTTTCTCTCATTCCATACAAAACGATATGCATAATGCTGTAAGCTTTCTCACAAGCTAAGCTAACCTGTAGGCAGTGGTGTATGCAGCGTGTTAGATTGTTTTAAGAATGTTGCCATATGTTTCCAAGTGATTTTCATATAAATTTTTCTAACAGACAAAACTAATCGGTGTCCGGTTGCAACTAGCGAGGTGTGTGTGTGGCGATGCGCGTATGAATCTCATCCTACGTGCACTTAAACAGTAATTTTAACCAGTGATTGCCTGTGTATATAAATGGTTACCATTTGCTCGAACTCACATACAAATACGCAAGTGAGTACGCTGTAACCTTGTTCAGCAGTTACGTGTGCTTTCTTAGCTGCTTTTTGAAAAAAAAAGTAATTATATTCGATATAGCTTACAGGTACGGTGGAAGTTGATGAAATTTAATCTACCCTACACAATCTTCTCACCGTCTTATAATGTCACTCCCCAATAATGCTACTTAAGCTTCCGAAGTGATAAGAGCGTAAAGTAGTTGCGCTGTCGTATAAATGACGTGCTGCTTATCTTTACTTGGGTGCGTCTGCAAACGAACGAAGGAATGAACATGAATGGGTGTCCACATGAACCCCAAAACAGTTCTTCCTCGTATATATATACTTGTGGAATTTGTAAAATCAAAATAAGCAACACTTTATGCAAACCATCACAACACAATCTGCTGGATGAATGGATCCAGTGCCCGAATAATTTGTTTACTTTTCGCATTTTTGTATATGTCTGGCCCTTTGTCTATATTGTGCTATCGAATTGCGGTTTTGTACATCAAACAAGAACAACAAAAAAATGCTATTGGAATTAAATGATTCATACCAGTGTGTACAACAGTTGTGCGATGCGTTTGTGATAGCGTGTTCGTATGTGTGAAGGAGATAGGAAACAGCATACGGAGGCTTACTTTACCAATGTTTAACTTGTGCTTTATATAGCGTTTTTGCATTGCACCAGTGAGTAGTTCAAATGGAAAGATCCCTAACGAATCAGTAATAACTACCAAATGATTGTACACCAAATGAAACTGACTACTGAACACCGTGTGGATAAGGAATGCTTTTGTGTAACGTTAGCACGCATGTAACTGTGGCTTAGGGTAGGATGGAAATGGTTATTACTTTTATTTATTTCAACCACGAAGGCCACCAACAAATGGTCACCGTTCGTTTGCCATTCTGTTCTGCTGCTGTGGGTGGGTGGTACGGCTGTTGGCCGAAAGGGTGTGCAATAACAATATACCTTTACACGAATAATTATTATAGCAGAATAAACAAAGAGTCCACATTAAAAAAAAATCCATCTACATGTATTTGCCGCTATACACTGCAAAGATGTATATAATGTTTCCCAGATAATGGAAATATTGCATAACGAGAAACAGAACATTATTTATGAAATGAATTCTATAATAACTCATAGCTATACAGTGCAAACATAAACAATGAATGAACAAAAGAATAGACCATCTAGTGAAAGTATTGGGAGTTTTGTGACTGTGTGAACAACCAGCTTTATGTGGTATCTGTTTGAATGGCAACCATCGATGACAATAGATAGTGGTGGGAATGGACACGAAATATCTCCAAGCTGATATTACCAGCCTCCAATTAAATAAATCGATGTGGTTCGAATATGATAATCAAGCATACAAATATTAAGCTCCAACAAGGTAAACAACAATACCTTCCTCCGAGGTGTGCAAGTTTGTCCATGTTTTTTTTTAAACAATAAAACAACAATAACTGGTAAAAATGCGTAATTGAGCATAATTTGCACAATGAAGACCAATTTCCGAAGGCGATTTTCGTATTAACCTTTTCCGCTCCCCGACGACTGCACTACTGTTTCACCACGTGTCTCCGTTTCCTTCGGTAGAATGGATCCTGAAACGGGTTAGTCAGTGTGATCTTCTCCCCATCGGCCAGCGTTTGCGGCAGTGGCATATTTTTCGTTTCCGGCAGGAACAAACTCGCAATGCCACCGGCCGTCAAGGCGAGACCCATGATCACCAGCGGAATGGCAACGTTTTCCTTTCCCTGGGATAGGAGAAAACAAAGGGGATAAATCATTTTCAGCCAACAATCACTCATTGATTAGCTCACCGTGTAGTTCATTAGCGGAATTACGATGGGACCGAGCATACCAACCACCGAGCAAAAGCTCATCCCCAAGCCGCGTACAACGGTTGGATATATTTCCGAAGCGGTCAGCGGAACGACCACGAACGCCGACGAAACTCCCATTTTACCGATGCAGTAAAGAATTAGCGTTGTGGTACGACCTGTCGAGTAGAGGAGAAGTACCGATAAATCGATAGGATAATGAACTCGAAGGGAAGTTAGTTAGGTAAAGTGGTGTAGGACGGTGTATGAATAATGCAGGCATATCATATTACCGCGGGAACGTAAGCCAACCTGCTACAAAACTAATGTTAGCACAGGGTATACGATACACGACAAGGTTTATAAAGCGGCACGAAGACTTTGAGAACTTAATTCGAAGCGTTGGTTTAAACTGGATTTTTGTTTGGTAGTAAACCCTTTCGGGATGAAGATAAGGTAATTGCCATACCTTGCGGAACGATCGTAAGTGCACAAGCCAGCCCACCGATTACCATCGTCGTAAAGAGCACACCTCGACGGCCGAACAGGTTCAGGCTGGGCCACAGCACAATGTACGTCGGCAATTCGACCAAACCGGCTAGAAAAAAGTTAAAAATCTCATCCCCACCAAGGGCCGGCGCGTAATAGCTAAGACCCACGTAAACGCTCGTGTTCGTTAGCCAGATGAACGCCACGAACGTTGTCTTTCGGCGCATCTGTGGCTTGGCGAACAGATGCCGCAGTCCTATTTCGTGGGCGTGCGAATTCGCGGCAGGATCGGGAGCATCCTCCAACGACAGTGCTTTAATCCGTTCGTCCAACAACTGCCGATAGCCATCGTCGATCGTTTTACCATTCACTCTGGAACGTGAACGAGAATAGTCACCATCGTTTGCTCGGGAGATAACAGAGGGGCCCATTTGGACATACCTGGCCATTTTTAAGAGAATGCCCTGTGCCAAACTGTACTTGCCACGTGCTGCCAGCCATCGTGGTGATTCGGGAATAAGTGTGTAGAACAGAAACAGCACCAGCAGTGGAACGGACACAGCGATCGATAGGGAACGCCAGTCACGTTCATAGTACACGATCACCGACAGCAGTACCAACCCGACCGAGTACGCAATGTTGGAGATGATGGTGCAGAAGTTGCGACGCCTTGGTTCTACCAGTTCGATTGCTGAAAAGGATCTCATAAATTAGCTTCCAATCAAACATCAGATTCACACACTTCGTTGCTTACCCAGCATATAAGGACTGGACAGGATGGCCGGTACGGTGAGACCTACAATGATGCGTGTTATCAGCCAAGATCCGTAGCTCCACATAGCCGCACCAATTGCACCGGCTGTCACCTGTACCACCAGGCAGAGATAGAAGGAAAGCTTGCGACCCCAGTAGTCCTGCATGTAACCGAATCCCAGATTGCCGATCAATCCGGCCACACCGAACACCATCAGTGCCGTCGTGGTGTCAAAGTCTCGCTCACACACTAGATTCCACTTGAGTTGCAGTGAAGAAAAGAGATGTTCATGTTCCTTTCGATTCACTGTATTCTTTCACACTTACATCGGTCACCACGGTGGAGTTGAAGATGGATTGATCGTAGATCCAACCATTCCGGCAGGCGGTGATACCGTTCGGTGGTGGCAGTTGCTCCAGAGAGATATTCTCCCCATCCTGCTTCGACCGGATAATATTAGCAATTTCGGAATAATTACGCGAATACATGGAACATTTCGAGTACCCGATCGTACCGTCCGAATGTGGCAGCTGAGGTGTGCTGGTAGAAAATGGACGAAAATAATCAGTGTGCAATCAGTGTTTTAAATAGTGGAGCAAATTTGCGTTCAATTTTGGATATAATATTTTCTGGTCGATCAAGCAGTAATGTAGTATATCCCATGCCAGTATGACCTGATTACATTACCTTATGTTTTTAAGGGCTTCCAACAAATGACCTGGTAATCCATTAAATTCAGGCACTTTGCACCAATGGTTCGGTTTTGCTGCTAGAAAAAGTTGACTGAAGAAACGAAAGAATGTATTTAAAAAAAATGTTAAAAATACTCTCCCTTTAGTACAGAAAATGATGAATATCACGGTACTTAATAAACGACTTGAAACATCGCAGTTGGAAAGTACACATCGAACATTATTAAGTTACACACTTTAACAAAATTCAATTCATACCTGTACGCATGGAAAGCACACGGAAATGTAGCCGGAAACAGCAGCACTCCTATAATGATCTTCTGATACGCCCCAAACCCGTCGCACATTTCCAGAATGGAATCAAAATCCATTGCAGTCGATCACGCTTTTCCCGATGCAGCTATATAGTAACGACCCTATGGTCACAGTCCGCTACACATGCTGGATCGTCCGAGACTGAGCATGGCAGCGATCGTGGAATTTCAAATGACCCCAACGACGGGACAGGATATCTACCATCTTCGATTAAATGGATGCATTTATCTCGTAGCAGTTTTAAATTCTGGCCGCGTACCCTCGGAACACTTGAAACCCGAGCCGTCGCGTTGTGGCAAAGGCGGTAAACGTTAGCCGCAGGAATTTAAGCTAATCACGGAGGATTGTAGAATTCGTGCGGTGCTGGATTGCGGCGTGCGATTCATTTGAAAACCGATCGTCATACGGTAAGCACGCGCGCGATGCTTTTGCGCGGAATCTAACATTCCCTTCACACGTGGCTAAGATTATTTGTGCTGTTGTGCGTCAAATATTTCCACAAGCTTTTATGTAGCTGAAGTATGCGTACTTTTTTCAAATTAATAACATACGTGTTGTGATCTTGAAAGTGTTTGTATAAAGTGCCTAATCAGGATTCGTGAATCAGTTTAATTATGCTAGTTTGGATTTAGTTTATAATCTCTAGACAAGCAGCGTCGGAATCGCTGGAACTTTCAAACAGCACTTAAACAGTGCATCCGTTAAATCGAGTTTATTTAAAATTATCTTTGTTCGCTCATTGTGGTCCTCGGATGAGAAAAGAGCGATCATCTTTTATGAAGTGTTAAGCAATTACTTTAAAAAGCAGTAAAATTCTGATGCTGTGTCTGTTTTGCTTAAAACCTCCACTAACCAGCGTAGGAGCTTCATTTGTACATCGCATCGGTTGATAGATGTTTTCCTTCAATGACGATAACATTATTCAATACCACAGGTCTGACAAATTATTTCATTAGAACGCAAAAATGTCCCAAGACCCCGTGCTACCTTTCGCTTGCTCTTCGCCCATTCTATTCCGGTTTCAAACAGATCCCTCATTATTTTGTTATGTACGAAATTAGCTATAATTGAATAAATATCCGACGCAAAATGCGGACGCATTTATGTTAAATTAATGAATACATAAGCCGCAATGAAATGCGCTTGTTCCTTCCCACCTTCCGTTCTACTGTTTTAGGCGACGAGCTTAATTTATCTTCGGCAAAAAAAAACCAAATGAACCAAACTTCCCCAACATTGGCGCTGTATTTAAGAATATATAATTAATTTATTCAGCACAATCATAGAGAAGAACAAGAAGTATTACTCAGCTTTCACAGATTCGTTATAAATTGTATGTTTTTTTTTGTTGTTGCGTGTATGTGTGTGTATGTGTGTTTGAGTTGTTCAACGGATTACGATCAATAATACACAACGGGATAAATCGACTTTTAAACCTAATACACATTAAATTTCATGTTTTACAACCCAAATGCTCAATGATGTGTAGCTATGCAGTTTTTTTTTTTGTATGTTTGTTGTGTGCGTGTAGCAAAGGTGCACAAATGGCACCTGCGGGAAGGGAGTCTGCCATCTACCATCCCATTGGGTTGTTTGGGTTCGGTGCACCCGGTGCACCCTGGGGCGGTTGTTGCTGATGCTGTGCACCGTAAGCTCCCGGATACGTTCCATAATACGGCGGAGGCACCATAGACGCGGGCGGAAAACCAGTGTAGGCTAAACGATTGAAGAGTAAAGAGAATTGATTAAATAGGTTCACTTCTACTGCATTGCGGAATGCTTCGTTACGTACCCGACGGATAAGGTAGTGTTCCGTAGGGATTGAAACCTTGCGGCATGGGTGGTGGAGCGTATCCCGTAAAGCCACCCATCGGTGCCATATTTCCACCGTACGTAGCTGCCATTGGGATGCCTTGCATTTGCTGCGGATAGGGCGCTGGTGCCGAGCTAGCCGCGGACGGAGCGCTACTGCTGCTTGGGGCCGTTGCGGCGCTGCTGCCCGATTCGTTCGTTGCCGTGGTAGACGTGTGATGCGTCGGAATGATCGGTGTTACCGCAACGGATGCTTGGCGGCTCGATTCGTGCGTCAGATCCTTCATCAGTTCCTCCTTTTCGGTTTTGCGTGCGAAACAGTAATCGCTGATCTTGCTTTGGAATACGAGCAGGATCTCCGTCAGTCCGTTGTAGAACGTTTCGCCCTCCTGCAGATAACCCTGCAGCTCAGTGAACACATCGTAGGCGGCCGCCAGTTCGGACAGCGTTCGATCGCGCTGATCGGTCGATACACCCGACTCCGACACGAATCGTTCGTGGGCCTCGCGAATTTCCGTCGAAATGACCTGCTGGCGGGCAAGCGTTTCACCCACTTGCTCCTGTAACGGACCAATCAGCTTACCAATTTCGGACAGCGAGATGGCCGGTTCGTTGATAACACCCTCGGTAGCGAGGGCTCCCAGGAAGCGATCCTTCAAGTCAATCGTAAGCGCCTTCAGCTCCGATTCGATGCACTCCCGTTCGGCTTTCATCGTTTCGACCGACTCCATGAGCGAACGGAGTGCCAAAGCCGCTGTAGAGTTGGACGCTTGGCTGCTGCTGCCGACACCCGCTGACGGAATCTCCTTCGCTAGCTGTTCGGTCGCCATCGAGAGCAACTCGAGTCCGTGCTTATGGGTGGCAAATTTCTCACGAATCACCTTGTCCGCTGCGGTCGCATTGTTAATGATCGTGCGATACTTTTCTCCGTTCGCACGGAACGTTGCGGCCAGCTTATCCGAAGGGGTGCGCGTCCAGCGATCCTTAAACTGCGCACGCAGCTGATTATCCGAATCGCGCTCCTCGTCCATCATACGGAAGGCCTGCATGGGTTGGTATGATAGAGATTTTAATCAGACTGCTACCATCGGGCTTAAGAAATGGTCAATTACAATACTTTAACACACTTACCTCATCAAGTATTTCCTTGTTGCGTGTAAACAATTCCGGCAAACGTTCGATCAATTCCTTCAGTTTCCCGATGCCACCCTTCTCGCGGACCGCACTCGCCTTTTCCTGCAGTGATGGCGGCAAACTGTCACCCGATGCCGTCACCTCGACGATTGCCGGCAAATTCAAGCTCGAAAGCAATCCATTCAGGGCGGTGGTCGCTTCCCGCAGTCGCATAATCTCTCCATTTACCAACTCCGACTTTCGACCTTCGCATGCGGCCAATGCCTGATTGACCGCCACCGGAACAAGTGCAGTAAATAGATCCCGAAAGTCTTCACTCAAATGCGTCGCCATTGGGAGAACCTTTGCCAGCTGTGCCTTGCCCGGACTGGGGAGATTTTTCACGTCCGGAATGATTTCGTTGTAGATGAAGTCATTATCCTTCTTCGCGTCGGCCAGGCTCTTCTGGGCACGGTTTGCATACTCCTGAAACAGCGTCGGATTGGAGGAACGAGATTGGGCCGTCTTGAACAGTTCCACCGCCTTCTGCAGCCGGCTAATTTCCTCTCCGAACGCTTTGTTCGCTTGCGACACTTTGCTGTGATAAAGCATGGTCAGTGCGTGCATTGCCGCTTGACGGCCAGCGACCTGTGGTATCCATTCCTTATCCCACAGTGCTCTCACGGTGTCACGCTGCATCGAGCGAAGTGCCTCCGAATAGAGTTCCTCGCATTGGGCGCACAGTTTCGCCACTATTAAATCTTTCATATTGTCTTTAATCGCTTTGATGACAAACATTTCTTGGGCCTGTGCCAGCATCAGATTGCTGAGTGCATTCAAAGAATCCTGCGAGAGGTCTGGCGTCGGTTCGCCCTGAATCGTAGCGGAAGCAAGCGTCTTTAGGAAGGTAAATATTGATGCACTCTGTTGAAAAAGCTTCGCCGCCTGCTTTAATCCTTCGTCGTTATCAACACTTTGGTTGCTTGCTACAGCACTCTGTAGCGCTGCGAGGTTAAACAATACGCACGTCCTTTCGTACGCAATCGAAGTAAGCGCTGTAATGGGAAATGCAACAAAAAAAATAACATACAGACACACACGTATACACGAAACGTTAATTAATTGATCAATTCAATTCTCGCCTTCCTTCGCCTTCCCCTCTTTGTGTTTTCCCCTCCACACTTGTTTGTACCGGATACTCACTTAAGCTAATGCGACCTCCAAAAATCGATCCTTTGTCGAATGCATCTTTCCATTTGAATGGCACCTGCAGCTCCTGCACCGGAATTTTTGATTCCAGCGCACTCAGCTGGTCGTAGTAGCGATAGTTTAGCTCCAGACCTGAATCCTGCTTGTCGAACACCTTCCACACGGCGGTGTTACGCAGCTGATTAAGCTCCGAAATTGCTTCATTGATTGCGTTCAGCTGTTCCGACTCCAGATTGCGATAGTTGCTTTGAACAAGCGTTTTCAACGGCTTCGCTAGATCCACCTCGGAGGGTTTCTTCAGCGGTACGGACAGCAGCCCCATGGTGTGATGTGTCGGTATTTGTTGGTGCGGCTAATGTGGCACAAAATGTTGCTTCTTACTTCCTTCCGGATGCTGCTTGTAGCTGTTGGAGCTGCACAGAAAACGCCCGATGGTCGTGTTCTGGAACGTACTTTGTTCGGTAGGACACCAAATATTTCACCCAGACTCTTTCTCCACTGCGTCTATTAGTAATGTTGGGTATGATTCATACGAAACCTTTTTTTTACCAGCTGTTTGACAGGTGACAAAACAAGCGGGTTTGACACCCCCAACTAACGAAATTACCTTTCATTGCAGGGTTATTGAACAGATATTTTCTTTTTGTTAAGAGATATTCTCCTCAATCATTTCTAGGAGTATTTATGATGCCAGACCTCTGGAAACCTTTGCTACAGACACTAAAGATCAGCAGAAGTCTGCCTCGATTTTACATGTACAGTAAAATACCTGCAAGAAAAATAACCCAATTTCCTTTTTGTTTATGGTCGCCATGTGCATCAATGACCATGGAGCATGGATTTGGTGGTTTGAAAAATGGGAAATCAGCTGTCAGCTGTCGGGTAAACAACAGAACGGTGCAGGTAAACAACCGAAAACCAAACCTTCCCAACACAACAGATAACGATCGTTCCAATTTCGTCAGTAGCGATTAGTGCCCAGTCCCTATCGGTGGAAACAGTCCAAAGATAATGAAGAGCCTTACAGAACGTCCCGCGGGGTCGCTTTATTGGTGGGTGCTTGCCACATTATTTCTTCCTCTAGCGATCCCCGGACTGGTGCTCAAGTTGCTGACGAGGATGAAGGAACAACGGAACGCGCGTAATCTAAATGGCAAGGTAAGTACGCTGAACCGAACATCGTGGAGTTATTCAATTGGTTGTCCCTTTGCAGGTTGTTCTGATTACCGGAGCAAGTTCGGGATTGGGAGAAGCGTTGGCCCACAGTTTCTTTCTTGCCGGTTGCAAGGTAGTGCTTGCCGCTCGCCGCAAGGACGAACTGGAGCGCGTTCGAAAGGATCTGCTTGAGCTTCATGCGGTACGTATTGGATCGTTCGCGTTGATTTTGATTCTATTGCTAATGTTTTCCCACTCTTACACAGACCGTTCCGACCCATCCACCAATCATACTTCCGTTGGACCTTTCCGATCTGAACAGTATTACCGGTAAGGTGCAGAGCGTGCTGGAAATTCATGGTGCGATCGATATACTGGTCAACAACGGTGGCATCAGCGTACGCGGTGATGCCCTGTCGACGGCAATCGACGTCGACATACGTATAATGCTAGTCAATTACTTCGGTACCGTGGCCATTACGAAGGCTTGTCTGCCTTCGATGATTGCGCGGAAGGAGGGCCGCATCGTGAGCATATCCAGCGTGCAAGGAAAGTTTGCCATACCGCACCGTTCGGCGTACAGCGCATCCAAGCATGCGCTGCAAGCCTTTTGTGACAGTTTGCGGGCGGAAGTGGCAAAGGATAATGTTAAAGTTACGCTGATATCGCCCGGGTACATCAATACCGCAATATCCATGAATGCACTTACCGGTTCCGGTGCTACCTATGGCAGTAAGTATCGGGATTAGTTCTTTATGAAGGTAGCAAAATGCATTAAATTCTGTCACATTGTAGAAATGGACGCTGCCACGGCGGGTGGTGCATCGGCGGAAGACACCGCGTCGGGGATTCTGAAAGCGATCGCACGGGATGAGAAGGATCTTATCATGGCACCGATTGCTCCGCGTACCGCTTACTGGTTGCGCCATGCGTTACCATCCGTTTACTTCTGGATAATGAAGAAACGGGCAGAAAAACTAACCTCATAAACCAAAGAGCAAACGGCACTACTGCTAGTTCCTTTCTTTTTTTACCGATAGGATTCAAATCAGGGCATTACCATATTTGTTATACAAAATATTCTACCAATCGGCTGCTATATTATAACAACCTTTAGTTAACCTTAGTTCATGAGCAATTAACTATGATCGAACGCTCCTAAGAAACCCATATCAAAGATAGTGAGCTGTACACATTGAATAATCGCTAAAATAGAAACAACCAACCAAGCAAAGTGCACCCATTCCGAAAGAAGAATCAATTAATGATAAGTAAAATGAAAAAAATGTTTTTTTTGTGCGATAATCAATTGCTTACTGTTACTGTAAATTACCCGAAATCGGTGTACAGTATGCGGCAGATAAGCCGTCTCGCATCTACGCAACTCCATTATTTTGCACTTACAGTAGACAATAAATGGCAAGTTCTATAAATAAAACCGACAAAACCTTCTTATCCTTCCTGTAGGTGCGCCTAATGAAGTATCGCTTCAATAGGCTTGAAAATTGCAAGGTCATACTCGAAAGCACTTTACAAGCTTCATTAGAGGTAACCTTCCGCTAATGAGCCGTGGCGAGACAGGTGTTCGTGCAACGTCCCAATTTGGTACAGGGTTTGCCGGGTATGTTTGTTAATTTACAACGATCGTCTGTTCGTTAATGAGAGCACATAAGAATTGGTTTTATGTACAATTTGTTAGGGAAAATTCCAACCAAGCTTAATATGATAAATTTAAGTCAAAAGTCATCAAATAAAACCAAACAGTTTCGGAATGAAAATGAAGCAAACATCTCAACCATTTTCAGCAATGGAAAAACACACATTTGTTCTTGTTATTTGATAGTTCGTTTCTCTTCTCCTTCTCCCAAAAATTCATTCGTCTTAATTAATACATTTCAATTCTCACACCCATTTGAGTGCTATCTCTCCCACACTCATTAGCGTACACCGCCGCTTACAGCCAAGGATGCCAGGCAGGATCCATAAGACATAAGTTGTCCGGATTGGTGGCCACATGGACGAACGTGCTCATCCGGTTCGATTCACCGCTGTCGATGCGTGACAGATTGTTCAGCCGTCCCATGATCGTGCCGACCGCTTTGTTCACCGTCGTAATGATCGTTTCCGCATCGATGTCGATCGACACGTTGTCCTGTTCGGTGACCGTCGCTGTTGAGGCTTGCGCACCGGTACCGGCAGCACCCGTCGTGCTAGAAGCGGCCGCTGTTGTGGATGAGATCGTGCTGGACGCACCGCCACTGCTGCCCGACTGATCGACCAGCACCTTTTCATCGTTGAGCCGCTTCTTGTGGAACCCGATGATTTCGTCCTTCAGGATAGCCTTCAGGATGGTGGTCAGCTTGAAGTTGGGCTGTATGAAGCAACGCGCCGTAGCGACAGCAGACGCCGTTAGCGGTCCGGCTACACCGACGGACGAAACAAACTCAACAATGTTGGGCGTCAGTCGGAATGGAACGGCCCGGTTCACATCCAGAAAGCCAGTACTATCGTCCATCTCGAAGCGGAAGTACGACACGTTCATCAAGCCCGAATCCTGATGCAGATAGATCATGTCCGGGTTGAGCCGGGTCAGGCAGAGCGCGTACTCCAGCAGACAGGAAAGCGCCAGCTGCAGCGTGAACATTTTCCGGAACTGCCAGTAATCGGTCGCGCACGGGAACGTCCGCAGGGCCCAATCCTTCAGTAATGTTTTCGGTACCATCTGTGTTTGCGTTTCCTTCAGTATGTCACGCAAGATGACATGATTGGTGGGCGAACCGCGGGCCTGTATCTTGGCAAGTCGATCGTAGTACCGCGTGATCGGCGCATCGTGCTCGATGTTTAGCTTCGTGCAGCACGATTTGTACACTTCCAGCAGCGAGATGCTAGCGGGATTGTCCTCCACCAGACGCATCTGGGGCGAAACGGCAACGACGCGCGGCACGGTCAGGTACAGGAAGCGGCGTGACGTTTCCTTCCGCTTCACCAGGTAAGAGTTGAGCATACGGAGCAGCTGCAACAGACGCTCTTCGCGGCGTGAATCGGCGATACCGGTATCGTTCACCACCAGATACGGATAGATTTTACCATTGGTGCCGCGTATGTAGAGCCGCCGGGCGGCTGTGTTGTGCTTCTGGACAATGTCCACCCGCGGCATGAAGCGTGCAATGCGGATGTGGTAGTGGGAGTTCTTCGGCAGCAACAGCTCACCGGGCAACTCCACTTCGGCCGTTTTTTGACTAAAGTTAGACAAAAAGCGACACTTTTCCTCGATGAGGAACGATCTATAAAAAGCAAATGTAAGTAATTATTAGTCCGCGATCGAGGGGAAAATCAATGTAATTGCTACTCACTTCGGCAGCTGTTTGGTTTTGGCTTCGAGTATTTTAATCCACATTTTCAGCTTCATAATCAAATTATGCAGCTTGATGGCACCGGGTTGCGAGAAGTCGAAATCGCTCGAAAATTGTCCCTTCATCTTCTGGAACACGGGATCCTGTACGGTTGCCTGGGCGCGACGTGCCAGCGATTCGGACGCGGCCGACACGAACGTTGCCGATACGGAGCTAGAGATGTTCTCTGTGTGTGTGCGATAAAAAACGTGTGATCATTAATTTTGCGCCATTATAATAAAACTGGCATCTCCTCACGTACCTATTCCGATGCCAAACGTAGAAACGAGTTTCTTGATGAAGTTTAGCGTATGCTGCGTGATGGTGGCTTCATTCACCGCTCCACGATTGTCGAACGCGATCGCGTAACACTTCGTTAGGCCTTGGCGCAGCTGGCGCAGTACCTCCTCGTACCAGTTCTCCCGGAACCACACCATCTGATCGATGATGCCCTCCAGTGAGCTCAGCACGGTAGGATGAATATCGCGCTGCATATGCATGATCTTCGAGCAGCGCCACATTGGTGGTGTAGCGCGGATAGGGGTCGTAGTGGCGGCCCCTGCCTGAACACCCTGAGCTCCAGGTGCGGCAGTAGTGGTAGCACCAGCAGTTGCACCTGTTGCCGTTCCGGCACCGGCAGTGGCACCGGTAGTGGTCGATGTGGACGAAACATCCGAGGAAGCCGTTGCTGATCCGGGAGTGCCACCAGTCGCATTCGCAGCACCAGCCGTTGCAGTACCTTCCTTGGAAGCTTTCTGTACGATCGAAGCTTGTTGCTGCTGCTGCTCGTGGCTCTTGTACCGTTCACGCTGTTCGATCTTTAGCGTCAGGTAGAGGGTACGGATTGGGAAGTAAACAGCTTGCGGGAACATACGACCCACCTGGCTGAGCAGATTCATGATAACGTTGCCCTCGTACTGTACCAAACTGCAGAGCAGCTGCGGGATCCATGGTACCCACTGGCCGGGCGGTACCCCAACCGCATACTTGTCCAGCGCATCCAGCAGGGACGACTTGTCATCATCGTACGACAGCAACCAGAGCACCTTGGCAAGGTACTTGCGAGACTTGCTCTCGATCTGGCTACGGCAGGCGTGCAGGAAGCACGTGACAGCCGAAACGCCCAGATGGATCTGCCGATAGTCCCGCGTGAAGATGTGCTCCAGATAATCACCCCAGAAGGCCCACGCCTTGATGAGCGTGTCGTTCAGCTGCGTTGCCGCACTGAACGCTTTGTTTGCCTCCTCGGAGCGACCGGTTTGGGCCAGCAGCAGACCCTTGAGCGCATAAAATTCGGCCGTCATTTCCTTGGTGAAGTATTCGAGATTGGTCGGCTCGATCACTTCCAGCGCTTCGGACAGCTCGGCCCGGCTGGTGACCGACGCCATCTGCAGACAGCATTTGACCTGTTGCCTTATTTTCTGGAATAAATAAGCAGACTATTAGCGCAAATAGCTAATATTGTAAACGTTCTAAACGTATCGATACCAAACCGTACCTGGAAACAGTCCACCACCGGCACGGACGGGATGGTGTAAATGCGGGACAGCGAATCTTGACACACGCTGGTGAGATTTTGCTTGCGCGCAATCTTACCGAAGTGGATGATCGTTTGCGCGGACGCGTGTGCACCCAGCATACACTGTGCGTTCGGTTCGTTGTTATGCTCGAGGTGCGATGTGATGATCTGGTAGTGATGCTGTCGCCAGGTGAAGATGTCACTCCAGTGCGACAAATCGTCCGCAATTACCGGGAGCCGGTTGCGCCACGTCTTCACGATCGCTTTCATGTCGTGCAGCGAGGTGGTGCGATTCTGCAGCAGACCCTGATGAATTTGGCTTGCCTCTTGAAGCTCCATGATCTGTTGCGAAGCCTGCAGGATCGGCAGATGGATGTGGGACACGATCGGGGGCAATCGGCGCCACTCGCGCATACAGTACGCGGAAGCCATTTCAACGTAACGCTCTACCGAAACGCTGCCGCTGGCGTGCTGCGGATCTTCCTGGTTCAGAATTGCCAGATAACCGCGGTACAGATTGATCTTGTAGCCGACCTGCTTCGGGCAGGATTGCTCCACCTTCAGCAGCGCTTGCTTCATCAGACTCCAGTCCGGCACACGCCACGCACTGTCCATGATGAGATAGGTGTTCTTATCCCGACACAGCTGCCCAAAGTCCATCAGAATGTCCCATTGGTTTAGCTCCTTGGCGCACCGTATCCAGTGGTTCTCCCACAGCTGCATCTCGCTGTTCATGTCCGTTGGTGTCTGTCCGTTGCTTAGATCCTGCTTGAAACGCATCATTGCCGCATCGTAAATGCTTTGCGCTTCCTCAAAGTAACCCATCTGTTCGTGCGCAATAGCACGGCTCGTTTCGGCGTATTTCGCGTACTTCTGCCACAGACCGGCCCACAGGTCTTCTTCGTGCAGGGCCGAATACATCTGCGACAGTGGTTCGCGTACGATCGAACAATCGCGCATACCCTGATCGTCCTGATCGACGCAATCGGGCAGCAGATCTTTCACATTCGCCCAATCGTCTGCCAGCGATTCCAGCATCAGCGTCATCCGATGCCAAAGGTTGTGCGCCCGTCCGAGATATCCCATCAGATTTGGCGGCATGTAGACAGGCGGTTGACACTGGGCCAGTGCTTCTACGAACGTGTGCAACGCGCTCGGATTACAATCGCGCTGGATGATGTGGGCTCCGGATGCAAGGAATGGAATGATTTCACGATCAAGCGATTGCTGCTGTATCGGGTCCAATATTTCCCACAGCTTTGGGAACATGTCTAGCCACACTTTTTCCGCCAGCTGGGTATCCATGTGGCAGAGCTGGGCGGTAGCGACCAACAGCTGTTCGGTGCGCACCTT
>CM032178.1:7443082-7478517 GCA_018908115.1 Anopheles rivulorum
CGTATCGTTGTTGATCGTCGTGTAGATCACAAAGTTTTTGCGTTCCTCCGGATCGGCAAAGTTAATTACCGACGATATGCTGGGTAGAAGATGGTTTTCCACGCTGTTCTGTATCTGTGTGGTCGTGTTCGCGGTCAGTATCAACAGTTCGATGCACTGCTTGATCCAGTAGTGCTGGCCGATCGAGTCCCAAGAGTGTGAGCAGATTATGTACAGCAATCGATCGTGTAGCCGGCGGCGCATCGAACCATCAAACACCTCGAAGAACTTTGCCCTGATGCGTGGCACTGGACAGCGCAATCCGGCCACGAACGCTGCCTCCAACTTTGACGTGAGCTCGGTCGCTTTCAGCACCTCGTCGCGGTAGATGTAATTGACCAGCTCGAGGAATTGCCCGTTCAGTTCCAAATCGTCCGCGAACCGTTTCTCCACGTACTGCATGAGCTTAACGAGCAGGATTGCTTTCTCCCGTAGGGTAGGAGCTTGCTGTACCGTCACCGGCGTGTTCTTGTTGTTCTTCATCCACTCCTCGATGATCTTCACGATCGCTTTGATCACTTTCGAGTCGTTGCTCTTCTCGATCAAACCGACCAGTATGGCGCCGATAAACATTTTGCGCATTTCGACGCTCATCACGACAACGCGGTTCTTTACCAGATCGAGCGACACCACCAGCAGCTCCAGTGCGATTGAGCTCGTGTTTGCCACGTCACTTATTGAAGCGCCCGCACCAAGACCTCCGGCACCGACACCGCCTGCACCGACACCACCCGGTCCACCAGCACCGCCACCGGCCATTCCACCCGGTCCCGATGCACCTCCAATACCACCAATGGCTCCTCCAAATCCGGTCAGATGCTCTTTGGTCAAGCGGTTCAGCAGACGCATGAACGGTGTGATAAGCCGATCGATGTAGCCAGGATTGTTGGAACACGCTGCCTTCAGCGTCATGAGCATCCCAAACAGCGAGGATGGATTTGCTTGGGATGTTTTCTCGTACGTCGCCAACCCATCGTAGATCATGCGTGAGATGGTGGTGTACAGTATTTCGAGCTCATCACACTTGTGCTGTGCGTCCGTTGGGAAGATTGCCATCAACCGGGAGAGCAGTCCGTGCATTAGCTTTATAACGCGCGTATTCGAGCATGTGACACAGGCTGACAGTCCTCGCTGTAGTGGTCGCAACGTGTTCAAGATTTGGTCCTTCTTCAGCACACCAAGCAGGAACGTGAGCAACTCCAGTGCCGTACAGATATTGCCGATGCTTGTCGGTTGTATGTCAACGTTCTGCAACACCTTATCCAACCATACGAGCTTTAGATCGACCGGAGTGTCGGGCTTTAGTGCGAGCTTTAGCAAATTCACACAACGCCGGGCGAGATTGTCTCCCGGTGTAACAATACCGGGCGCCCCGGGTGCTACCTCATTAATCTGGCACGCCATACGGAACAGGAAGTTTAAAACCGTATCGAGTTGCGTTCGATCGATCGATCGGTTAACACCCTCCGTTTTTCCACCCGCCACGCTAGTGGAAGACGTACCTGGGGACGGTTGTGGATCCGTATCTCCCACTGCTAGTTTTTTCTTCACACTACCCGTTCCATCTTCATCGATACCGATGGCCGAGCGCTTAACAGCACCGCTAGTTTGCTGCTTGTTCGTACCATCGGCCTGTGCCGTTCCTTCCGTTACACCAGTGACGCCCAGTTCGGTCGTTTCATCGCCACCGGTTACACTTGTTCCTTCGGCACCACCACCAGCCGCTGCGGCTGCCGCCGCTGCCTCTTCCGCTTCGTCCTTTACCCGCTGCATTTCCCACTTTATCACAACCTCTGCCAGTTCGATCGATAGCTTGCGATACTCGGTGGATGAGTTGGTCACCGTGCCGAGCCGCTGCATGGAGTTAATCATCTGCTGTACGAGCTGATGCCTGACAGGGTAGTACACCTTATAGTGACGCACAATCAGCTGCAGGATGTGGAAAAGCTGCTGCATTGAGTGCCCTTCCTCGACGATAATCTTCTTTGTCCAGTGGGTTAGCATCGTGTTACCGTCCTCCATGCGCAAAGGCATTGCCGGTGTCAGTACCTCGAGCGCCTGCTGTACCACACGTCTCGCCTCGACCGCATGGGCTTTCAGCAGCGAATGGAATACTACCGTAGAGAGAAAAAATAATGCTTTGTTAACTATTTGTTTTGTTACGATCGGACTAGTGTGGTGTAGCTTGGAGCAGCTTCGATTGAGTTTATAAAATATACATAGTATCACTAATCATTTGTTTACCTTGAAGTACGATACGCTTATGAATTGCGAGCCGTGCAATGATATGACTGAGCAGCAGATGTCCATGGTAGCGCGCGGATGGATCGACACAATTCCTCGGTAAAAGACAGGGCCAAGCAAACGTCATCAAACGTCGCAGCTTATTCCCTTCGCGCTTGTTGTTTGCATCGCCATCATGTATATGAGGTGATGCTTTCTCCACCAGCAAACTGGCAAACTGCAGCAAAGCAATACGCACGCAATCTTCATTCGCGAACGGTTTGTCCGGATCAATCACCTTGTTTATGAACACCGACACTACGTTGCTGTCATCTTCCTGATACGGGGCAGGTGGTGCACCGACCAGTTTGTTTCCCTCGCCCTTCTCAAAGCTCAGCGCAAAGCTTGGAATGATGATCATCATCAGTATCTTCGCCTTCAGATCTTGTGCCAGATCAGGGCTGTTAAATATTTCGACGAACTGGAAAAATGCCTTCCGTTTCCATTCCACGGTATAGCTTTGGCAGACGGTATTCTGTAGGAAATCGCGCATAAACTGGAAATCGGGCACGAAGCGAAGACACAGCGCGCGCAACAGCTGAAACAGCAGCAGGATCTCGTTCGTGTTGTACGAAAAGTATTCAATCAGGATTTTGGCGATCAGATGCCATAAATCGCAAACAACCGACACATGGCAGGTCTGTGAAATGAAGGAAGAAAAACCTTTGGAATAATAAAATGCCCTTTCTAACACCATCTCTCCGCGATCGCTTACCTTGTAGAGATCGTTCTTCCAGATGCTTTTCAGTACGGTAATAATTTCCACCTGGCTCGTAATCCATGGACCGTCGAATTCTACCAGCGTATGAATAATGAGTACTGCCTGATGTTGCGACTCGTAACGTTCCTCGAACGGTTTCGATGCGGTGGATGATTCCGAGTTGAGCAGTATAAGTTGCGTCAGGCGGGCTCCCTTCAACTGTGCCGCATTACGGAACGGTCCACCGTCCTTGTGGCGCAACAGGAAGATCGTGAATCGATTCCACTGTGCGTCTTTCATGACGGCATCGGTTAGCAGCAGTTCAATCGTTTCCTTCGGATAGCGCAACAGGAATTTAACCAGTGCTGGACGATACGGTGACGATGGTTCGACCTGCAAACGAAAGAAACGGTTAGCTTGGGAAAGCTGTTTTCCCCACCGGTGCGGACATTTATCATCAAACTCACCATCAAACTCTTCTCTGCCTGCAGTATTAGCTTGCACAGACTTTCAATGAATTTGGGCGACGCGGCCGGTATTTGCTGGAAGATACCGAGTATGGTAACGATCTTCTTTTCCATCTCGCTGGTCTTGGAGGTTGATAAAAAGTTGCCCTGATTGGTGGTGATCGTAACCTCCAGCATCTTGCGCAATAATTGCAGTAGCGAATCGCACAACTTCTCGTTAAACATTGCCGGGAATAGTTGCGTCAGGTAGGATAGACGACGTGTTCCACTTAGCGTGAGATTTCGATAATCGCCAAGCATTAGCAGCAGCGGGCGTATGACGGTGTGGATCTGTAGAAGTGTAAGAAGACCGGAGAATTAAAGTAGAATTCACATTTAAAAAACACAAACTTTTTAAGGTGATCGACCGTTTCTTACCGTTTCCTTGCTGACATTACAGCCCTGTAGGAAATTTTTCATGCAATGAAAAGCGGCTTCCTGTAGTTCGGCATTATTTTTTTCCAATCCTTTGAACAGGATGGCGAATATTTTCTCCCGACAGCCGTTCGGTATGTAGTGACAAGCGGCCAGCGCATTCAGTGCACTTTTCCGCAACGGTACCAGATTAGTGACCGTCTTGTAACACTCCAGCTTGTTCAGCGTTGCGTCCTCTGCATCCGAGAGTGTCAATACTTCGTGGTAGAACACTTTATGCGTCAACACGTTGAGATCTGGCGAAGAAGGATCATCATGTCATTAATATTCATCAAAATTAGAACACGCTCGGTGCTCGGATTTAGCAATCTTACCTATGGTGAAGAGTCGTGGTTCCAGCGTAGTACAGAATGTGTTACCATCCATCAAACCAATCTGGGCACTGGCCGGTTGATGACGCAGCAGGTGTTTCTTGGGCGGTATCATGTCTACCAATACCTCACGGTGAGGATCCATTACTTCCGTTACCGTTTTCTCCTGTAGCTCTGCAATCAATCGCAACGATGACATGGCCTGCAAAGGGAAAAGAAGCGTCAGTAGTAAGCATCTGCGTGTATTTAAATCCCCCCCCAATTCATTGGCATTACCGTTTCACGGACGAGTGTGTGAGGGCTTGTTACTTGTCGCACCAGCTCATGGATCACATCGTGCATCGCTTTCTTTTGCGTTGCCAGCAGTTCCTCATTCTTGCAGTCCTTCTCCAGCGGTGTCATGCAGATGCGCAACATCTTCTCCAGGAACGTGCGCGCCATATCGATTGCACCGCTCGAAACTTCTCCGGTCAGATCCATGATGATAAACATGAACGCCTTCAAGAAGACGAACGTATGCTGATACAGCCATCGCATCGCCATGTTCTGGTACAGGAACTTGAGCGCAATACATCCACCCATTTTGGAGTACCATGGCCGTTCGTAGCAAAGGGCTGCCATCTTCTCGCCGAGATAGTTCATTAGCGGCAATCGGCAGGCACGCTCCTTCGAGCCCATGATGTTGGTTGCCGTTTCGAGGATGAGCACCATCGCTAGATTGCCCGGCTTGCATAATTCCTTCTCCTCGTGGCCCATTATGTCTGCCAGCGCATCAATCAGTACGAGCGGATCCATGCTAACGTTGTACCACTGGAAATGTTTGAGCAGCGGAAATGGACCGGCCTGCTGTGCGATCGCCACCATCGTGTAGTGTCGCACGACGGCAACCATCGTGGGCAGGACGGAACCGCGCAGTTCTTTGGTAGCCGCCGCCACAAACATCCCGGTGAGTGCTGTCTGATGTGTCAGCCGGGCCCGCTTATCCGGTGCGATGTAGTTGCCCACGTTCAGCGAGCATTGAACGTTGTTTTCGGTGAAACTGGGATGCATGAACAGCTTCTGCAGCGTGTGCTTATCGTCGTCGAGCGTGATAGAAGCGGCCAAATAGCATCGGATCACTTCCCAACTCTGGCGCCAATAGAATGGATCGGTTGTGCTGCACTTCAGTGCGTTAAATGCGGTTTCAATGACTTTATCAACGGCAAAATTGATTGGATTTCGATGATCTTGGAAGTAGGCTACCACCGCCGGAAGTGCTTGATCGTTTTCTTGATACTTCAGCTTCTGTGGTTCGATCATCATCTTCCGATTGCCTCCACCGAATTTACCCAGCACACGGAACGCAACAATGGCCGCACTATCCTGGTTGCGCAACGTCCGCCAAAGCGCCTGCATCAAGTCGGCCCGCACCGGTTGAATGTGATCGTAAAGGAAGTCGGGTTGTAAATTGTCCACACACAGCTCTAGTGTTCGTAAACCCTACGAAAGGAATATTGGTTGAAAAGGTGAAGGAAAATAAGAAAATTAGAGCTGTGTTTTTTTTTTTGGGAAAACAATTTTCAGCTTACCTGACTGATAAGTGTGTGTGATCCGTTCAATGCCGAAACGAGTGGATCCATCAGCATTGGTAGATATGGTAACAGGGACGATAAACGCACCGGTACCGTGAGGCATAGTTCCACGAAGAGATCTTTCATGTGCTGCTTGTGGAAACCGCTTTGCAGTCGATTTAATCCTTCGAGCAGGTTCGGCAACAGGGGCAAAAACTCCTGGTACAGCAGATCGTGCGATCCTCCACCGATCGAACGGAATAGTGCGCGCAGTAAGAGGAAATAGTTGTACGGTTCCTTCGCAGTCATTGCAAGCTCCATCGAGCGGTTAACGATGTTGTGCAGATGCGGACGAAGCATGTGTTCGTTTTCTGCGGCAAACAGACTGACACTTCCAAACACAAGCTTAAACAGTCGTAGATACAGATTCGAACGCTCTATGTTTGATCCCATCTCGTCCATCCGCTCGAGCAGGTACTCGACCAGAACCGTCGCGAACAGGGGTGACGTTTTCGGGTTGGCTAGGAAAGAGTTTGCTATAACCTGCAGCGTGGTGTTTTTGTACAACCGATCCACCATAAAGTCGATCGTAGCGGTAAAAATTTCCTGGAAATTCTGCGGATCCATTGTGAGAAACTGGAAATATTGTGAGACAATAAGGAAATCATCATTTCATAGCAATTTCTCTATAAACTCATGGTGCGAATAGAAACTCACCACTCCGCTAAAATGCTCCAACACTTCCTTCTCCTCCTTGGTACGGGGCATTTGTAACGTTTGCTTCTGCACCGGGATGGACTGTGTAATGCCCATTCCGGCAGCCGGAATGTTTATCGTGTAAATGTCCAACGCTTCCAATGCCCAGTGGAACAGATCAATGAAGATGAGTATTTCGCTTGGGTTAAATATTTTTGTCGGACCCTGGTACTCGTTCGTAATGATCAATTTCGGCGATGGACAGTTCCACGTAACCGCTTTCACGCCGCAAACGAGTGTTTTGATTAAGCTACGATATTCCGACACGTTCAGCGTGGTCGGTACAGGCAAACCTATGCTTGTCGCTTTCTGTCCTGAAGCATCCGTACCATCGGCGCATCCACCAAGCAAATCTCTAGCCGAGCTTTCGCTCTGACCGGGAAGCGTGCCTCCCATTTCTGATGGTTTTTGTTTCCTGCGAAAAGAAAATGAATTAAGTGAATGATGTATGTATGGCGAAATACAAACGAATACGTACCATTTCTGCATCAACTGCGGCAACTGCACTTTGGAAATGGTTTGAAATTTTATCGTAAAGATGCGTAGCATGGTGATAAGCAAATCACGGGCAACTATTGGCTCGGCTTCACTCTTCAACCGAATACAGTCGACCAAATTCAGCAATAGTTTGCAGGACATCGTTTGAATGCTTGTAGGTAACGATTCGTCGTGTATGTTCTTGGCAAACAGATGAACTGCCTTGGACAGGGCCTGCAGATTGAGCTGCTGCCGTATATGGTGCACCAGATCGGCTAGCGTGGAATAAGCGAGTGGCCGTAGATTTTCATGCGTTGTCCAGCCCTTCCCGAGCAGCACATCATCATCGAACAGCTTCTCGATCATCGGAACGAAATCTACAAATAAAACGAAATTAATATCTTCGGAACGGCCCATCGAAACATACGCAGAACCGGTAACAAACGTACGGTTGCGGAATTCCGTCTGTAGGATGTGACGTGAGGCAACTAGCAGCTCCTTGCGCGAACTAGCCACCTCCTTCGGGCAGCTTTCTAGTAGATTTATCATTCCCTTCACCATCGTTGAGGCGTGTGTATGCACCGCGTCCGGGAACAGCCGCAGAATGTAAGCGGAAAAGGTGAGCGTTTTGATCTGCGCACCCATAAAATCCACATACGTTTCTTTGTTGAATCCGGTCGAGTTTCTGAACGGTGCAAATAGAGTTAGAAACCTAGCCCGAGAGACAGATAAGACGATCATACTCACTTGTGTGCCAGCGATGGTTGTAGGCTTATCGTGCTCATGACCAGCGGTATAAAATCGGCCACTTCCTGGTGCAGGTTTTGTTTGTAAATTTGATACAACAGCACCACTATGATCGGTAGCTCGTGAAGAACTTTCAGTGAGTTAATGCCCTTCGGTATGAGATTGTACTGAAATTGCGAAAAAAGGAAACAATAAAAGTCAGGAAAACATTCAATAACAACGCAATGGAATGCTTACCGAAGCGGTGGTTGTTTTACCGTCGGCCGTTTTTTTCTCCAACTGGATAGGCGTCATAGTGAAAATGTCCGGCAGCAGCGTTTCGAAGTTTAGCTCCTTCAGATCCTTCACCTTGATCGGTTGTCGCGGTTCGAACATGACGTTCATGTGTTTCGGCAGATCGGTGAAGATTTTCTTCAGATACGCAACAAAATCATGAATTTCGGTATGAAACGGTGGCCTGTACTGTTTATGAATGTCAACGATGATGCGCAGACAAACGAGCACGTTCTCTTCGTTCTCCGTGTACAGTAGCTTGATCATGAGAATGATAATTGGCTTCACGAATGGACGCACCAGCTCACTTTGTGGCAACCGGTGGATCATTTCCAAGATCAACTTACGCACCTAAAAATAGTATAGCAGCATGTTAGTAATACCTTTGGCAGAAGGATAGGAAAAGCGTCCTTACTTGCTGCATATTTAGCTCCGAAATGAACATCGGTTCCCCGTCCTGAAGCACCTTGAGGAAAACGCGCATTGCATGCTCAAGGAAGTTCTGATACCCGCTGGATTGTGTGATGATCTCGAAGCTCTCACTTAGCTCCTGGGCCGCCTTTAGCTTTAGCTCATCCTTTGAACCGGCATCGCCTAGCATCGTCACGAAGCTGCGGAATTGACCAATCTGCGTTGGTTCTAAAAACTGGGCTGCTCCGGCCTGGGAGGCCGTGTTCGCTGGATAATTCGCTGCCATAATGAAGCAACTGGAAGTCGCCTCTCAGCAGCAAAACAAACTTCAACTTCTCACACTTCTCACCGCACCAAGCGCTTGTGGCTGGGGGAAGCATAAGAATGTTTCCGACGTTTTAGTGCGCTCCGTACAGGCCCACGCACATTGTAATGCTTGTGGAGTGAAGTTGGTAGTTAGACTTTTACGCTTAACTTTATATTTTTGGTAATTACACAGTATAATTGCAGAAAAATAGCGCAAATTTGTTGAATCGCTGTATCAAGCACGCTTTTTCACACACATAAACACTCGCTTTTTCATCGGCGTCAAAGTAGGCGGCTTGATTGCATGTCACGCGTGTAGAAACCGTCGGGTTGAGTTCTTCCGTGGTATGTCAGTTCTCGTATTGCTCAATACTGTTTGAAACGGCCGTTAACTCAAGTTCTTAGAAAAATATATAGAATTTATTTTCAAATCGATACTTTTTTAAAAGCAATCAATTTATAATACGTCAAAAGTCTCATACCAAGGCCATTTAACACCACTGTATTACAACATTTGCACAAAAATACGTATTATAATAAGGTTGAATATATTCTCTCGTTTGAATGAGATGTCGTTTGAATGAGGTATACCAAATTTCAATCTTCCATTTATGCTTTTCCCTCGTCTGTCAGTGGGATGAAAAAAAACAGTATATTCTCTGAACCACACGATACGAACCATACGAACGGGTTTCCTGCAACGGGTTGTGGCTTACGCGTGTGTATATGTGTGTGTGTGTGTAGGAAATATCCACTCTACTACTACCGCTCTTAAGGACCGGGCATACCAACATTCTTCCATTCGCAAAAAAGCACGTCTCCGAGACCAACCGAGAGTGTTTCGAGAGTAACAGCGATAAGCTCACCACAAATGCCGCGGAACAGCGTACTCGCGCGAAAATCGTCTACAAGCTCCAGCGCAACCCGGTCGATGTGTTGTCAACATCATCGTGAGTAACGCTATCCCTTCTCAAGGCGTCTGTGTGAGTGCGAATGCGTATGAAAACATGCTGCCAATCTGTACTCACACACCGGCGGTGAAGCTAGCGGGAAATGAGCACTTTTGCGGCTGTTAGAAAGCACAGGAAAGGGCTCACAGGAAGAGCGAAAGAGGATGCAGAGCGTGTGGCACCGTGCGTGTTGGCGTCGTGCTGGGTGTGTAGAGCAACAGCCATCAAAACAGTGTCAGTAGAGCACCGCAGACAGCAGGCAGCAGAAGACAGTCTTCTCCATACGAATGGAACAACTGCAAAAGTAGTGTAATCTTTGTCGAATCGTAGTAGGTGCAGATTTTTCACGAAATGGTGATTTAATGCACGCAGTGGAATTATGTGTTGTGAATAGCTCCGAAGTAAACATTGCCATTAGCGCCAATGCGTGTTTTTCCTGTGCATTTTTCTCCCCGAGGGTGCTCGTTATCCTAAGCGCGCGCGGTGAAAGTGTTGTTATCTTGTCTTCCGGCTCGCGTTACCATTTCCCTTTCCATTCGAGTGCCGCACTCGAGCATTCCCCGTCACTTTCTCGCTCGTGTTGTGAAGTGCGCATAAGAAGAGAAAGCACAGAAGAAAACGACGACGGAAGGATACTTAAACCGCACCGCCCAGGACTCCCCAGTTTGTGGTGTGTTGCGGTTGTGTGCAATAGTGCATACCGATGCAGGTACCAAATTTTCCGACCGCATACAAGGCCACGTGAGGAACCGATTGTTTGTGTGTTTTGTTTTACGGAGAGTTGCATCAGTGAAGCGTATGGCTAAAGGCTATAAAAAAATGCTATAATATATTGCTGGAAGCGATGCAAATAAATGGATCGATTTTAAAAATAAACCATTTGTTGAGGTGATTGCAAACTGTGTGCCAAACAATAAAAATTGATTGCGTGAAAATTGTATGCGGGTGTACGCTGGCAGAAGAAGGCAGAAAAAAGAAAAGCTTTTTTTACGATTTAAAATCCCGTTTGGTTGCAGTTGTGCAGATCTCATGCACGCAAAAAATGTAAAATAAAAACAAACACAGAGAAAGCATCATAACGCTAAAAGGCCATTGCTACTATAGCATCAACGTGCTTTCGTACTTTCGGTGCCGAGTGCTTTCCCGGTGGAGTCGGAATAAATATATCGCGTAAAAAGTGGGCAACGGAAATCGCGTGCTCGTGGGTTGGAACTTTTGGCAAATTGCGTACTCGTGCGTGTGGGTGTGTGTGCATGTGTGTGTATAGTGGGTGCGTTAGTGTGGGTGTGTGCCTGTGACTGGAACAAGCAATTTTGGCCGCAATCGAATTTCGTAATCGAATTAGTGGAAATGTTTCCCCACGCGACCTGCCTGCTGTGGAGCATAAACAATCGGCGTACCGGCGAACCGAACGACGAAATCGGGGGCTGGGTGCATGTGACCGGTGGGACGGATGCTATCCACTGTAGCGTACGAACCCGTACTCCGCGGCCACCCAGGAGGACTGATGAGCAGGTGAGTGTTTGAGATTATTTTTGGTTGTTGCCGCTGGTTGTGCTTTGACTGATTAATTTCCCGTCGCTGCGTCACGGGCTTCGGCGAGAGCGCGCTGTGCAGGCTTTGATTCATAAATGATGAAATAATATTGATCCTGCAATCAAGCGCAGAAAATATAATCTGTCAATCAAGCTCACGCTGAAATTTCTGTCAATATACGAGATTCGATCAAGTAACCATTGCCGGACAAGAAAAAAAACAACAACTAACAAACAAAATATCGCACAACTATACTATTTGCGTGTAACTATAAATTAATAGGTTTAAGAAATCGAAATCTGTTGCAAGGGATTCAAAAATATTATGAAATACGTATAATTATAAATAAGTACTACATTTAATTATAAAAATTGTACATACAAATTTAATAAAATGCTCTAAATCAGTGTGATTAATGGTAGTGAAATTCAAAGTGATGCTAAAAAATGCAAAAAAGACATAAATTAATGCAAAACATAAACTGTTTAAGTAATGTAAGTTTGAATGAGAGCTTTAGATAAAATGTGTAGTTTAACCCACAGGTAAGAAAAACGTTAAAAAGACTAGAACAGTGCTAGAATAAAGGTTAAATGATAGAAAAGAAGTATTTCTTTACCAAGGCACGAATTAGAACGTATTCTTTACCACGCAAGATTGTTCAGATTAATATAGAAAAACCATTTACCTCTGGTATATGCAGCCGTTAAACCAATCTCAGGGGTTTACGCCAGATAGGACTAAATACTAAATTTATCCACGATTTATCCAATTTGCTTTAATTAGACCGGGGATAATTTGGAGCCGAATATTGTGAAACACATGGATAATATGGGATTTATAATTAGCAAATCTAATTTATGGTTCATATAGCAAATGACGACTTTATTTAATCAATGTTACATTATAGAGAAAATATAAGAATGAGATAAATGTTAGATAATTCAATCTTCAAGTAAGATTTTTATGTTAATTAAAAATTATGGTAAAAGAAAATTAAAATAAGTATTAAATTAAAAAAATCAAATTAAAACACAAACAAACAGGCTCCTGGAACACAATAGAACCTTCATATTTGTGAATAAAAAGCCATAATTCACCTTTCCTGCGCTTATAAAGCACGCTGGTGCGTTTAATTGTACAACTGTACAAACGGCTGGGCGCCTCCATCACTCAGACCGAATGTTTATCGAAAAGCCACTTCAGACGCGTGCAAGCTTAATAGTAGCTGGAGGCTTCATCAGTGTTGTGATGTATTGCTTGCTTCATCAGCCATGCGTTATGATACCACATCACAGCCAGTCTTTGGCATTGGTTTGGATGTCGGTCATGGCACTCGAAGCCACCTTCGTATTCGTGGTATCGTGCAGTAACGAAGCAGAGACACAATTATTGTGCGACGAACAAAACAAAACAAACCTAGTTCATTTTCCTTAGGGCGTCCACATAGGTTTGGGGAAGGTTCGGTGGGCAGATGGGAAACCATTATCGAATCGTCACGACCGACAGCAGGGCGCTTGTTTACGCATTCAACCTTGAACGCGAAGGTGCTCTGGAACGCGTTTTTTTTCTAGGTTAACGAAAGATCCCACCGACAGCGAACACAATACTGGTGGGTATCATGGATGGTAATCCTTGAAAGGGCAGCTTTAAGAAACCGACACCAGCTGCAAAAACCCCGAACGGCTTACATGTGCTGTAAGGTGAACAATACAAGACGGTGTTATTATGTGCCTTGTTCTGGGAAAATGAACATGTAACTGGTCTCGAGATGTATAATTACTGTAATTACACAGAAAAAACAAGAGCAAAAACGAGAGAGAGAGAACGAAAAGCAAAGAAAACGACACCAAAAGTAGTAATATTTTCTTTTTCTGGTTGCTCGGGGAAATTTTTAGAAAAACAGCTGTGAAAATGTGTTATCTTTCCTTTTGTTTTTCCTGTCTTCCAACCTGTTGTTGTGGAAGAATTAAGTATCGCTTCAGTCGAACGCTTTCATCCCGGGGCAATCACTGAACGCATCAGTTGGATTGTTTGTGAAACGCAAAGTATACGCAAAGGTACAATGCGTGTAGAGTGATAAGGTTGAGTGTTTTAAAGAATATTTTGTTAATACTCTTCAATAAAGCAACGCTAAGATGTTATGCTTCTAAAATGATTTATATAAAGTTTACGCGAGCGATTCAATTACTTATGGCAAATTACCTCACTTATATGTTATTGTAGAACGGGATGCTTTGAACTTTATAGTTCGCTAAATACGCTATGTATACGCTCTAATACTAAGTAGGATTAAGTAAGGTGATTATCAAGATACTACTACCACGGTTGGCACATTTGTTAGGTTTCTTGCCTTGTAAAGAAGTGCACCGCATAGATGAAGTTCAATGCTGTCCTATCGATTGCCAAGCATATTACGTACGCCGTAATTGGTTCTCATCGAAATGGAAATTTTTTGGCCAGATTTGGATTACGTTCCCTAAATCGATGCGTTTCGATTCGCACCATCAAAGTGAGAAGCGAATTGAAGATCCTAATCATTTGCTTGGAAAGAAGTTGAAGAAAATGTTCTCCAATCCACACTGGGATTGGGATGATTAAGGGCTTTTTGGGATCGATAAGTGTACCGCAACCAATAATCCACCGTACGTCCGGTGCTATAGCTCGAGCATCGTTCGGATTGAGTTGTTTTCCACTTTATTCGATCCCGCTTGATAGCCTTCATCGCTTATCATCAACTCAATCAACCGTGGCAATCGTCGCCTAAACTACTATCGATTAAAGCGAACTGAAAATGAGGGTCGAAGGGTGTTGCTGGCAAGGTCTTAGATTAGTGCGGAGGAGCCAAACATGGGAAGCGAACCGTGAAGTTATGGATGAAATTTCCATACACTTTTTGTCCGACATGGCAGGGCAAAATAGAGCCATAAATTTTCATCCCGCTACAACAAGTCAAACGGCCACTGCTGGACGTGGCATCCACTGCTGTACGTAAAATAAAAACGCTCGCGCCAACATCAACAGGAAATGGGTACGTGAAACTAAGCGTAAAGCTTATTTTTCTCACCCTTTTCACATCATCCATTCAACCGAATCTTCGATCAATCCGGTTTCTGGTGCGGACCGTAGCGGACGGCAGGAATGGAAATTTCGAGGCAGGATGGTGGAGAGGGCGCGGGAAAAAGGGCTGGAAAAACTCAAGCGCCCAAATGTCGATTCCGTCCCGAGGGCACGGTCTGTCTGCCGAACGAATAATGCATCCAAAGCATGGCATGGCGTGGCACGGCCGAACGACGTGTCATTATCCAATAATGAGGACAACGATCGGCGCTAGATTAAGTGAGCCAAGGATGAGCGGGAAAATTTATGTGCTGCCGGAACATTCCTGCCTGTCGTTTATCAACACCGATCGGGTGGTATCTGTTTGCTGACTATGCCACCCGGTATGGGTGGTGAAGAATCCGGCAGTGAAGGTGAGCGTGTAGATAAACATCAGATGTTCCGGTTCTCTTGCGGACAATATTCGAGCCAATATCGCTATAGTGAAGTGGGGTTATAGGATGAAGCACGTTGATAGCATGTGTAACGATAGCATTAAAGAGAAGTCAATGAAAGTATGCTGTCCGGTATGAACCGGTTTTTGCTTCATCCAATGCCATGACTGCGTACCCCGTCTGCCGGATTAAACTGTTGACAAAAGAAAGTCTTTAAAATGGTTGCAAAATACTGAAAGCAGAATAAGCTGAGAATCGTAGAGAATGCTGAAAAATACATTTTTGATGGAAAATCTTTTATGGTAACAAATGATGTATTTTAGTTCCCTTTTGATTCAAACAAAATTTTGCATACTACCAGGCGTGTTTTAGGCTATTATAGGCGTGTATCAGGAGAGAGATTACGCTATTATTTTATTTCCTAAAAATTATATTGTTAATATTTTTAAAGATATGAAGGTTATGGGAATAAAAATTAAGAGTGTATTACATACTAGTACTTTAACGGAAATTAAATAAAAAATTCGCTTACATTTCAAAGGAAAGAAAAAAGATCATTTGTCCATTTATTGCACAAACGCACTCCCGCTGGTCATAAGGATTTGACGTTTTGTCATATTTGAGAAAAAAACAAGAAAATCAGAAGTTTGTTTACATGCTCGCATCTACCGGTCTTGTTTGTCGTAACATTGATCTCAATAAGCGTTTAACTAAGTGTTTTTAGTGTATCTGTTTCATTAATTAGTAGTATTCCATATTAGTATCGCCATGAGGAATTGTTTCGTTTATAAGTGTGATCGACAGCACAGGAATGCTCCAAAGCGAACCATGTTCAACGTACCAAAGGTAAACGGCATCTGTACTACACGAATATGAAGCCCCATTTGCTCACTGTCCCCATTCGCTCACTCAGGATCCTCAAAAGTTTGAAGAGTGGCGTCTAGCGCTACCGAAACATCGGCCACTACAGCAACATGATCGGGTGTGTGAAAAACATTTCAAACCCAGCGATATACAACGTGACTGGACGTATCAAATTGAAGGCAAAACGAAGAAGCTGTTACGAACGAAACCCGTTCTCCTGCCGGATGCAATACCCAGTATCTTTAGCGCGTGTGAACCGGATACTGCGATTGTACCAACCGCCAAAAGGCGAAGGAAAAAATCACCAGAACCGTCCGAAGAGAGTGTCGTCGTGGTGGTGCAAAGTACAAGCCGACAGCACGAGGAAGAACCCGCCGACAGGGAACAGCCTATGTTCATTTTGATAGAAGACCATTCGATCGACGTAATCAAACAGGATGCAGAACTCGGTGAAAGTGGAATGGTGGAGTTAGTTCAGCCCGAAATGGATGCTACGGAAAAGGAATCCATTTTTGAGGAATTGTACGATAACATTTTTGAGGTAGAGTTGCCTTCTACGCTGTGGGGTGTACACCGTGACCCGGATAGAAAATTTGTTGCATTCAGTCGTTTTGAATGGCGTGTGCAGAATGATAACGTAGCCAGAACGGTCTCGCTGTTGGTTGATTGTTCATTGATATGTCGGGCATGGTACGATGGGAAGTTAGTGTTCAGTAGCGATCTTACTCCCAAGATTGCATCACGGTCAGATGACAAAGGAAATCCGGTCTGCTTAAACATGGCCATCGTTGAGTTACTTGACAATTTAGAACAATCCGCAACGAAGGAAGATTTGAGTGGTGTTGCGAAAATGAAAGAAAGTTTAGAAGTATGTGTAAAGAGCGAATCTGTTAATATAGGTAGAAAAAACCTATCGTCCGATGTGGGAGGAAATATTGTGAAACTGTTTCCCAACAACGACCAAGCATAACTGTAAAATCATGTGCGTTATTTTATCAAAACAAAAAAGTAAAGAATAGACCAGTTTCGTGGGAATGCTGGTTTGATTAAGTACACGCTTGTCGAACGACCACAAAACCGAGAGAAAAGGTCAACGTTTATCGGTCAGAGAAATCGATAGCCTTGTTTTCAACGAACGTAAGTAGGACGAAAGCTGAGATTTGCGCCACATTGTTTGTGCCCTTTGCACTGCTAATAAGGAAACAAGTAGAACAAGGTGCCATTCTTCGTTTTCGTGTTCTTACACAGATTTATTTCAATGTTCCATTTTTATACTGTTTCGCAGACGAGCATTGTTGCTTCTTAAACAAAATATAAATGTGTCTCCGTCTTTCCCGGACGCAGCTAATGATGCCATCTAGAAGGCTGAAGTAGAACAGATAAACGATTTCTGTGGTTTGAGATAATGTTCATCAGTCTCATCCTCACGACGATGACGGTGCTACCGGCATTGGCATCACGTTGTTGATGCACTCTTCCTTATTAATCAGGTGGCAGGTCTTGTTAACCAGGTTCATCAGCTCGTTCAGTCCGAATGCCCAATCGTTTAGCACTTCGGAGGCGGACTTTTTCTGCGAGAAATGAATAATGCCTGCCGGTCGGTCAGTTTTCACTTTCAGCGTGCCGGCGTTTACCATCCGCGAAAGGTACTCCTCACATTCGCCCTCGCTCAGATCCAAAAGTTCGGCCATACGTTTCAAATTGATGCGCGTGTAGTAGTTCGAGATGATACGTACGTTGTGCTCGATCAGGCGGTTCTTCAGTTCGGCCCAACACTTCTTGCCGTGGCTTGTCTCCTGATTGAAGATATCGAACGTGTTCAGCTCGGCACCGTACACCGTGCAAAGGGCATCGAAATTGATCAGTTCCTTGCACATGAACAAACGCAGCAATTCTCTGTGAGGAGGGAAAAGTAAATATTACCATCGTTTTCACGTAAACATACAACGCACACTTACTTGTAGACTGGCAGCTCCTCGAGCAGTTTGTTCTTCGACAGGTTGTGCATCATATCGACCTGCTCATTGTCATAGGGCGAGAGAATGCAATACAGCACGGCGTATATCATCATCTTCTGTCGTCGTTCTGTTTCTTGTGCAATCATATCTGAGTCCACCACCGCCAGATAGTGACGGGAAGTCTTTATGAACGATGAATCCTTATCCAAGCGAATCATCAGGTCGTAGTATTTCAGCTTCAAATCCTGCTGCTCTGCATCGTTGAAGAACTTAATGTTAATCTTCTTTGCAATGATCTGCGTGCGGACAAAGTCCTGCTTTGCTAGACACAGTCTCATCTGTTCCAGGATTAGCTCCACCTTCTCGCGCTTGTCCATTGTGCCATACGTTTCTACCTGCAGCTCTTCCATGATGGTGGCAGCACCGGTAACGTCCCCATCCGCCTCCCGGATGTCCGCAAGCATCTTCGTTAAGCGGGCGCGTTCCACCTCGACATAAATCTTGCCCTCGGTCACCGTACGTAGCGTATCGATCAGTTTTAATTTTGTTTCCTTATCCGGTGTCTTGTCCACGTAGGTGCAACATTCCTGGATCATCTTGGCCACCGCCTGCTTTGACTGCGAACGTCGCTTTACCAGAATCGTGACGTACTCGTTCAGATAGTTCCAGTTGCGCGCCTCGTAGCAAATCTGCACAATTGCGATGAGAACGCGAGCGCTTGACACCATATCGGCACCGATACGTGTTTGCTTCTCGAGCTGGAGCAAAATTTCGAGCGCCTCGTTGAACTTGTTCTCGTCCTTTGCCATCTCTTTGCACAGCGGAATCTTTTCATCGCATGTCGCACTATAATCGACCTCCATCTTTACGATGCGGCCCTCAAAGGCGTTAATGTCCATGGCTTGATCCATGATGTAAGGTAATACCTTCGCGCTTTCGTCGAAACCGATAGGGTGTCTTTGATGTGCTGGTGAAATGCAAAACAGGGACGCTATTGGTGCTGAACACATAATCCTGGGAATGTCGTTGTCGCAATGGTACTTACATTATAGAGCAGAACTCGGTCGAATTACCACCTGCTGATAAATCACAAAAGCAGTATGGAAATTCGGTGATTTCTTACGATAACAGCGAAAATCAAACAAATTATCCACGAAAATCTTCAGCAAGCGGCTGGCAAGTGATTCTTGAGTTTTCCTACTTGACAGATGATGACTTTGCGCATCGTGTGCTGTCAAACGAGCTGTCACCACTTCGGGGAACTTCGGGAAAACAGAATACAGGGTTCGTAGGCCGCATTGAATATTGTGTCTCATTTTTTATTTGCATTCCAAAAACGACTGATTTTTGCTTCTACTGCTGTACTGAACGTTGATGTGGTTTAAATATTAGATCAAAAATAATCAATAGTCACATCTTGTATGGCTTTCGGTTCGTTTTGGTAAATTTTACCACGAAATACACCGACTAACAGCCCTGTATGGTTCATCGATTCGAGTTTGTGTTGTTTCGTAGCAGTACGCAGCCGTTTCGTCGATTTCATATTCCTCCGAACAGAGTACGCAGCCATAACAGATGCGTTCGTTGGAAAAAAACGTTTGTAAACAGAAAAACGTTAGTAGAAGAAAAAAACAAAGTTTGCTTTCACGCAAAAAATAGCAAAACTTATTGGGAATAAGATACAAAACAATGAAAAATAAATAATTTATCAGCGCACCGTATACATGGGAGTTGTTCAAAACAAATCAAAGTATTTTAAACTATCGCACGCGTTCTCTGTATATTTGCATGATATTTAAGAGTAAATAGACGAGAGGAATAGCAAACAAAATATAATACAGCTATTCAAATTGAGTTGGCGCAGCTCGTGTCAAAATAATATAAAACACACTAACCTTTGCCAAACTGTCCCTTTCGCTATTTGGAACCGGGACAGTGCTGCAGGCAATGATGAAAGTCTACAGATCTTCCCTGGGTCTACTACGCTCCATCTTCCATCTCTACACGTTCCGCCTGCGTACATGGGTTGAAAATTGTGTATGCCTACCGGCAAAAGTCCCGACTCCACAGCACGAGCAAGTGAGAGCAAAATGTTGATGAGGCTAGGTGTATGGGAGAATGAACAGCTTAGGCTAGGAATTTTGCTCAAACAAGCGGCAGTAAAAAATAAACATATCCTGCCACCATCCTGTCCCTTGGCTGTCCCCTATCTTTGGTACTCGATAGGTCAAATCAAAACACGGCTGTGCCCCGGTAGCCTCAGGGCAGGTTGAAAGTTTCCTGTCCTTCCATGTGCACTCTTCACGCGCAGGAATTGATGGAAAAGGGAGATGCTGTCACGGATGGACGATTAAAGGAAACATGACTTTTCTAGTGCGTTTGTTTTGTACAGGATGAAAAGCACCACGAACAGAATGTCAAATGTCGGCGCTTTGCTAAGGTTTCACACATCAGGCCATGCGGTCGTAAGGTATAGAATCAGTGCACCGATTTGAAACTTTTAAACAGTTTAATTCATCCCATAATTGAAATGCGTCCATCTGAATTCGTTATAATTCCAACAGTTTCAACAACTGGTTTGGAATTTGGAAAATATTCTTAGAAAATAACAATAGCATGAAACTATACACTGAATCGAATCGACAGCGTTGAGCAGGGAAGGATCTAAAAATACTTTCCAGTGAATCAATCCCCTGCTTTACGAAGTATCAGTTATAATCGTCGGAACCGGTACGAATGCTGGTTGTCATAAGAAACTGGATCCATTTGGGACATAGGAGTTACCTTTTTCCCCATCTTATATATCCGGCACGTCAGTCTAATAATACATAATAGCAACTAAAGTTTAGTGAATATGTTTGTGATGCAAATTGCATAAATTTAGGAACATTATCATAAATATAAGATAAGCAAATATGTTAAAAAATACATATATTTACCACAATATCTTCTTCAATCTTTCGATCCATTTTTAGTTGATAAGAAATAAAAAAAAAACGCACACAAGGTCGGTTAACATTCAGAATGTTTTTTTGTTGCTCGTGTTAAAGCGCTCTTAAACATGTTGCTTCTGCTTGTCCTTCTCACGATGGCTTCTCGTGTGAGTTAGATGAATGAGCACGAGTTAACCTTCAATCGCCCTCCTACCGATGAATGTCTCGCAACGATAGATGAGAGCGACCGCCACATACACATACCATATCACCTGGAGTGCGTTCGAGTGTGAAAGTATCCCGGAAACGGCATCCTTACACGGCCTGCTAGGCCAGATTGAGCCAGTCCTCGGTCCAAGAGTTCTCACGCACCCGGTAATTTCTGTGTGAGTGTGTGAATGGAGTCGGTAGACCGTTCGTTTGTTAGCTGGAGCTTGAAATGGGCCGATCCTTGAAGGGGCTCTGGTTGTAACTTTAGCGGTTCAAGGTCAACCATTGCACAAACCACCCGCTCATCAGACTGTTCGTGAATCTCAACACATCTGGCGGGATGCAGATGCATGCTGAGTGCATCTTGGAAGCTGCGATGCAACAGCGCGCATAATCCGGCTGCAATGAGAGTCATAGGGTAGGTAACAGTTTCCCTTGAGGAAATAGTGAGCGTGGCTTGTATGAGCGGACCAGAAGAATGTTATTTAATTTTCGAGATTTCATAATTGTTTTGTTAATTCGTATAACAAGGACATAAAAACGATGTAAGGCTTCTAAATTGCATATCTAAAAATGATGATATAATTGAGTTGAGAAGCGCTGACCAACGCTAATGCGAAAGGAGCATTCGAGGGAAAATGAGTTCTGCCTAGCGTGAGTGACCTAAATGATGGCGCTTGAAGCTTTCGTTGGTAGATTTCTTGTTGTACCATTTGATGGAGCCTTCTTCAATATTACTTTTATCTCAATTTGTTGGGTTATTGTTATCTAGCATAAATTTAATTAAATTTGCTTTGCTAAAAAATCAAAGAAAGTAGTTTATTTTTAAATTTTATTTAAAGCCTTCATTATGCTGGCAAATAAATAAATAAATCTCGTCGGTACCAAACAGGAAGTATTGATGATCATTTATTGGAACTAAATCGAGTGTTTTGCTATCGATTGAGCAACGCGCGCGAAATAAACTTCATCATTTGAGGTGCTTTTTTCCAACGAATCATCATTGGCAGACTTTTCGATGGAAAACGCTCAACGCCAACAACGAATGGCTGTGACACACGATACAACGCGTACGCGCAAAGCAACCCAAACGCACCAGCAAACCCTTAAATGAAGCAAAATGCACATAAGCTTTATCGATATTGAATTTCTCTCTACTTCGATTCGGTGAATCGCAGAATCGATAATGGACCGGAGTGTATTCAACAGGTAGGATCCTTTTTCTTCCGTAGGAATTGGTGCTACCTTTAACGAACGGTTTTGCTTGTAATGTGTGATGCAGGATGTGTTTGTTGTGAGGGAAAAGTCGTTTAATTATGGCATGTTCATTTAACAAATTAAACACAAGCATAAGTATAAATGCATTATTAATTTTAGATTATGCTTCCGGTAGTATACATTTTATTTCTACTGAACTTTGTCCCAACACTAGTAAAATGTGAAAAGAGTTTCTAAACACAACATTTTCACAATGGTTGTTAATTTTTAAAAATTACACACATAACACCTGTAATAAAGCTTTCTCTAAGTTATTAATAGACTATTGCAATTAAAATTGCATACCTTCGGGCGTATTGTTCATTCATATCAAAGCAACAAGTGATGTGTATACTTTTTCATTGTTTTTATGTCGTAAATCAGGGAATAAAATGTGTGGAAAACAATAATAATTTTAATCATATTGTTTAACAATTCCTTAACAATATTACACGTAGAAATCATTCATCCGGTGGAATTTTCCACTTATTGTTGTACATAGTTTTACAAACTAAACGTAAACTAACTCATCAGCCGTACCAAAAACTCACTCGATGGCGCGCTAGCATTAAGCGTTTTGGCTAGAAACTGAATTCCGGTCCGTAAATTTCTGCGTCAGAATATTCCGTCCGAAAACCCCGTAACCATTCTAAACTCAGTAACGATGCCTCGCAGCGTCCTTGCTAACAACGGAAAGCAAAACAGAACGGGAAACATATTTCCTGCCCGTGTCCGTCTCAATCTCGTTCGACCTTTGCTACCGCATGGGAATAGTTTGGAATTGTTCGCATGATTTATGCGATAGATAAGTCCGTGTTCTGCGGGGGTTTCGAATCGGTACGGTGCGAGCACTCGCAATCCCGCTGTAAAACCCGACGCCATAGCAGATTGAAGGATTTTCCATTCAACAATCCACGCATTTGCCGGTGGCCCATGGTAAACGCGGCACGGTGCGTTGCGTAGTAGCCGCCCAATTGAAGCGCGCGCTGTCAAAAAATAAAATAAAACTGTCCAGATCTTTGATGGTCTTGGTACGCGGCGAATGGGATAGAGGACATTGTGCAGCGATAACAAATAAAAATGTGATAAGGATGAGAAAACTCGGCTGAAGAGTTGCCGTCTCTGCTGCTTCTTGAAGTGCTTCTCATGCCAGATAGGTAGGATAAGTTGAAATGGAAGCAAAAACGGAACTTGAACCAATCGTTAAGGATCTTGGCGAGCGGGTGGAAACCTTACCAAAGGAACAGCCGGTGGAGGGGAGGGGGAGGGGGGGAGGGCTGAAACGGGATTCGTTTTATTTTTTTTATTTCCCTTCGTTACGGGCAATTTTCCTCGCAGCAAAAGCCTCTTTATCGGTGTATATATTTTTTTTCATTCTTTTTCTAACAGATTCAGCTATCTCGCTAGATAAGGGGTCAAATCTTATCAACCGGACTTTATAGAGTAGGAAAATTCAAGTACATACTTCTTACGTTTGCTTCCTTTTTTTCTAGTCTTTTTTTGGTACAATACGCTCCACCGGCAATCCAGACCGAAAGCGAAAAAAGCAGAGACACTGGATAGCCGTTGTTGCGACGCTGGTAGAACGTAGAACCTTCAGCATGGGTGCTTTCGAGGATAAGCGTGGCTCCGTGGTACGCTTTGACGAGCAATATTTCCATTCGTGGAAAATTAACCTATACCTCCCACCAGCCGGCGGTCCACGCGCGGACATGTAAAAGTGCTCGGTGGAAAACTTTCCCTTCGGTGAGATGAAACGGATGACAACATTAAGCGAATCCTTACGCTAACGCCCAGGAAACGGTTTTATTTCTGATTTTTGTCAGCTCTGGCCTTAAATTTGCTGCTTTCCTTCACCATTCTCGGATGTATATACGATCTGGGAGCGCACGACACGATCCACAGCCCGCAGGGTCGTCACATCCCATATCGGTCGATCGGTAAAAGGTCGGACGTTAAACGGTGGTGCGCGTTTTGTTTTCCTTTTTCGAAGCCATGTTTGTCCTCGTCGGTGCGTTGTCCCTGAAGTGAAGTGGAGTTTTTCATCTGCAGTTTATTTGAATTCCGGAGCCTCTCAGGTTTTTGAAAAAACACCGGCGTGAGTGAGTCGAATTTCGAGCAATGATTTTGATCTCTAGCTTTCCGTGCAACAACAAAACGGACAGCGCGACAGAAGAGACGTTCTGTGGGTTGCGTCGTTGTTGGATGTGGGATTTTGCGTGTCGCCGCTTTACGCTGAGAGGAGTTTAAATTTGTATTAAAAAGAAGCCGGGAACGGGGGTTTTTGTTTTTCTTCCGTCGAAAAGCGTAGGTAATTCTAGTGTAGAGTCACGTCAATTGTTTAACGAGGGGTTTAAATTGTTTATCTAGCACGGCTATCGGACTGTTAGCCGGAAACGCTAAAGCACATCACCATGGAACTGTCCTCTATTCATTGCCTATTACACAATTTAGTGGCATTATTTGTGAGTTAATGGATTTAAATAATTTATTGATAAATTGAATCGCTGAGATATAATCATTGTTAAGGTGTCCAATTTAATGGAGATGAAAAGATCTCAAATAACTCCCGACTGCTCTACTCCGTGGAGGTCTGTTTCGCCAATCGGAACTGCCAATGCTATATAAATGAACTCGAAATATTCGCCTAAAGGTATGCACTCCACATGACAAAATGCTCCAACAAGCTGACATTCGTTTTCAACCAGGAAGTCATTCCTTAATCTTGGTTAGACAACAAATATAACACGTAAAATGTGTCTTAACACACGCATTCTTTGAGAAAAACGAATGATAAAAGGAAAATAAAAGTTTTGAAACATGAAATGACTCCATTCGATGCGAACTGCATATGATATGATCTTTGGGTATGAAACCATCTTCCCTGTAGCACATTCCATTACATCAGGTGGAAAAGTTTTTAACGACAAAGAAATGATGCTTCAGGCGGATACTCATTAGCTATCTACTATCAAAGCACGCCGAGCTCTTAATTAATATGTGACATTCCTTCAGCCATGTGCCGTTCCTACCTTGTGAAACGTCTAGTTAGCTTCACACGAAGGCACAGGTTGAAGGTAAAGCAATGTACAGGTGCCGGTGTAACAAAAAAGAAAAAAAACATATTACAGAGCTGAGTGTAGCCATTTATCAACTCTCTTCCATCTTGCAAGCCTTTATCCAGTGGCACCACACTGCAACACACAGCTGTTGGATAGCAGAAACATTCACGCATCGTCAGAACGTTGGTATCTGAGTCCTGTTAGCAGGGTACCTGGTGGAATACTTTGCCATATCCATTTTACCACCCGGCAAACCGCTGCCGAACGTGGTCTAATCCGATGCCAATGGTTCCAACTGCACCGATGATTTATCGCTCAAAGCTCGCGCTTAAAAGAGCTTTGCGGTGGAATGTTAGTGGAGAAAAATGTTCCACCGGGTCCGGTCAGCGTTCCTATCTACGTTCCGTTCGACAGGAGTTTAAGGTTGTTTCGGAGAATGGTATACTGGACATTAACGTGAAAGAGCAGCAAGAAGTTTTGCTATCGCTAAATAAAACCGACCAGAAAAACTCATATGAGGCTTATGTGCAGTGGAAGGTTTCTGGATGAAAGTGGCATGTGTTTCCTTTCTTAGTTCATATCTGTTCGGGTTATACTGTAAATATACTGGGAAAAATATGGGTTTTCATACTAAACCCATTGCCGTTCTTTCCATCATCATAAGGAATAGGTTTGGTGATGAACCAATCTCTTTCATTGCAACCTTTTGAGCAACTGGTCGTCCATTTTTAGCTGTATTTGTTATACTTCAAATTGAACCTATGAGGAGCTTTCCGCCTCAGTTACAATTTTAAGTATCCTCGGCATTTTGTGCAAAAATTACTTAAAGATATTGTTTTTGCCTAAGCGTGTATTAGCTGGCACTTAAAACTGGGTTCACAGAATATAAACGCCTAAAGGTATGCAAATTTTTTAATTTTGCAGTCTGTCATGTAATAAATTGAATTAAAATTTATAATTTCCATTTTTAGTACCAGTTGTTCAATATTTTTAGCGAAAAGTCTACACATTTTATTAAAAATCTGTGAAAAGAAAACTAAAAATAAACAGGCATACAATATAATGCATCATCATTTCTGCACTCGCATATGCCGAGTGCATCCTGATCCATCCACGAATTCGTCTGCATGGTGGCAAATTCCTGTAAAACGGACTACTTTGTTGCCGAGCTTTACAGACCCGCACCGTATAATCCCTGTAATCCATTGAAGGATTTTTGTGCTAGGCGTTTAAGATGGCATTAGTATCACACTACCACACGCACCACGTCAGTACGGTACGAGCTGCCTTAGGCTGGCATAGGCTCTTAGTACAGTACATCCAGATGTTTTAAAAGTGTAACATGCGTCGGTGGTATCTGTGTTTTGTTTCTGGAAAAGTGTAGCGTGTGTGGGCACAGACCCATCAGTTCGTTGTTGCCATTTTCCTGCAACAGTGCCTCCGGGTGCATGGCGATCCTGTACCGCACTCGACCGACACAGACCAGCTTCGGTCGCAGTTGATTACGCATCCCAGCGTGGGCGCAGCGAATGCATAGCAACATACCAATAATAATTGCACACGGTGCAGCCGGATGCACCGGTGCCGGAAATGTTAAAAGGTGATGCGAAAGCTGACTATTGATTTCGTTTTGCGTGGCGTGGGCTGTGATGAGATGAGTTTTGGGCCGTTACACAGCATCGGGTTTCTCATTGTAATATGCGCTTGCCATTTTTGCCATCGAACATCTGCATCACGGATGCACCAGGACGGTGGCAGCGTTGCAGCATTACTGCGAAATTTAATAAACTCAAAGCTCATGCATAAACTATTCGATCCGATTTTATGTCTGATTGGTTCCGCAAATCGATATCATTATTAAGCGAGGCTGTTTGTTTCCTGGCTGTTGAATGTGTTCTGGGTAATGATTCAAAATTATGTTTGTAACATTTTATTAATTGTTGATACAACAAATCGTGAAATTATAAAGAACTACATAAAAGAGAAAAAAATGAAACAAATCCCCAAAAAAAACGAATCCTTCTCCTTTGACACTTTGCAACATTCTCGCCCTGATCGACAACACTAAAGCGACACATTCACATTAACGTCCTCCGCTGGGGCACCGTACACAGCCAAATGAAAGACCAACATAGCGCCAAAACCGGCTGACCTGCCTGCCACGATGCTGATTCCGTTGATCCAAATCCACCACTTGGTTGTACGATTCCCGGGACCGGAAGTGTTGCCGTGCCTAAACTGGGTGCTGCACTTTTCCATTTCGTTCGTTCGCTTCCGGTGCGACCAAAACCGGGTCGAAGTTGCAAAAATCGCCCAACTGGGCGTCCTGTTTGCTTAAGCCTTTTCCACCCTCCGGTGATGAAAACTATCTATCCATCCATTCATTTAGCGCACGGCTTTTGAAGAGTGAACCTGCTTGTTTGAATGTGTGTGTGTGTGTGCGGGGATGTGGCAGGATGGCAGGAGGGTTGATTGGGGTTGTGTGCGTTTTGCTTCTCATCAGCCACTACCGGTACCGTGTGTTTCATTTTGCAGTTAGAACTCGCTAGAACCGGTCATGGCCATGCTAGGAGCAGCTTAGCAAATCACTCCACCCAGCCTGCAACAACGCTTTGCGCCCTGCTTGCACCCCTCGGTTCGGAAGCTTTTCCCACCGAGTGGAAGTGGAAGCAACCGGAAATGAAAAAAACACCCACCCTTTTCCGGCACATTCCCGGCACTGACCGACAGCATCGAGCGGCTGGCATTCGCATATTTGAAGTTCCACTGCAAGAGTGTATGGGACTTTTTGTTGTTGTTGTTGCTCTCTCGTGTTCAGGATGTGTGTGTGTGTGTGTGTGACTAACAAGCAAAGCACATTTTTTGCACACCTTTTCAAGTCCTCCCTCCCACGTCCACACACCCTCACCTCATCGGTGACGTTTGATGCAGTGGGGGAGGGAGGAAAATCATTAACAAACTGTCGGTTGGCTTCAACTTTTTCCGACCCTGAATGGGTTTGGTGTCTTGTTCTTTTTTCTCTTTACTTTATTTTATTTTGCTTTGCTCTTTCCCCTGGCTTTGTTTCTCTTCCGATTTTCCGACATTCATTACACTTTTCGAACTTACTCGCCATCGCTCGTTCGCTTCGCTTGGCCATTTTATTTGAAAAAAAATGCCTTACAATCATAAGAAGCTTGGTAGCGCGTATGTGTGGGAGCTTTTTTAATTGCAAACAGAACGTAGAAAGGATCGGTGAGCGAAAGCAACAAAAAAACCGGGGAGATGTACTGGAAATTGAATAGTTTAGCTTGTTGTTGCATTAACCTAATTACGGTTGGTGCTATCTTGTGTATGACGTCGATGTACCTTGTGTTTTAGTATAAACACTTAATTATCAGTTAATTATGTGAAGGTTTTCTAATTCAAGAATAAACTATATTTTAAAGGAATAAAAAGACCTGAAGCTTGCAGAATATGATCAATATTTAAGTAAGTTTATACAGAAGAAGATGTACTAATTTAATCTTTTATCTTAAAACTTTAACTTATGAGCTAGTGAAGGAATTGTAGTCGACATTAATACCAGATACCAATCTCCAATATCGACCTTCTGATACATCCGAATCCAGTGTTAAGGGTTGTTTATGACACAGATAGCCAACCATTAAGACAAGGTAGGCCAAGAACGAAAACGTTTGTAGAGCGATAGTTTAATTAAATATCCCATCAGTATTGGGAACACTGGAGAACTTATGCTGGGAGTTGAAACTTATGCTCGGACGCGCTTTCTTTTTCGTACGAGCTTCCCAGTTCTTGTGGAAATGACTTGAACCAAACAAAACGAAAAAAAACCGCACCAATTCACAAGTAAGGGAAGCAACAGTGTTTTTCTGTTCATCCCTCCACACAACTCGCACACACACACACATTTTCATGACACAAAAAGAAAACAGAAAGCCGCGTGTAAAGATCGGTGCTGTTAGTACGAAGGTTATGCTCTCTAGCGTGCTATCTACATATTACCCACTAACCTCAATTTTATGCGAACACCTTCCTACCGTACCGCCAACGCACCAGTTTCTCTCTCTCTCTCTCTCTCTCTCACACTCTCCTCCACCGCTATTGATCCTGTGCGGAGCAGGTGTTTTGCTCTGTCTTGCCCGTTGGTGGGTGGATGGAGATGCGCTTTGCAAGAAATACACCCACCCACCTGCCCAGTGTTTTGCCTACTAATAAAACCGTTGGCAAAAGCCTCGTTTCACTCACCTCACTGACTAGGGGTCAACCAAGGTGACCCAGCCGGTACTGGTGGGGAATGGGTTGGACGGAGGCAAAACAGTTGTCCTGATGAAGTCGCAACTATGAGGCTGGTTTATCGTTGTCGAGCCGAGCCGAGCTGAGATCCTGGGATCCGGGATCCGGGGGTTTCAATTTTTATTTTTCCCTTCATCGTTCGTTCTGCCAAGGGTCTGCCAGGGCCAGAAGGAAAGAAAAAGGAACGGGACAACTTTTAACCCCGAATGAAAACGGCAGAAAAGCCCCCACCAGGTGGGATGGGGTTTCCATCGCTTGGTGGTGGGTTTGTTTTATTCGATTTTTATTCGTCTTCCTATTCTACCGTTCGTCGTTTACTTTGGATCCCTTTTACTTAACCCCACACACCCACTCAATCAGCATTAGGGTGTGAGTGCAGCAGAAACTTAAAAGTTTAAAAGTGAACGATAACAGCAGCGGGACCAAACGGTACGGTACAATAAAAAGCGAACACATATCCATGGTTATGCCTTAATCGGTGCTGGACCATCCATCGTACGCGGGTGCTTGCAGTTTGCTGATCCTGCTGGCGGCTATTTCTCTTCGGTAAGGATTTTGTTTAGTTTCGATTAGTCCGTGACCTGTAAGCGGTAGACGGATTAATGCTTTCCCGTTTTTGCCCGATAGACAGTGATTTCGATTTGGTTTAGTTGTTTGCAGGAACTAATATGTTTGAATGTCTACTACGCATCGTGTGTGAAGTTGTAGTTCGGTTTGATTGAAATTGTAAAAGTTTGTTTAAATTTTTGTTAAATTTCTTATTACTTTATTCTAGTTAAAAGGTAGTTGTGATCGATAGAAAGATGAAATAGTAGTTATATCTAATAATTTTACAGCACCTTGGTGAGATGTTTTGCACACCAGAGTATCATCTGCTCACTATGTTGATTATAAGAAAAATGAGACAAAAAAGTCTTCAAACCAACGGTAGCGAACATTTTCCCCGGGAAATCACAGCGAAGCAGTCGCTCAGTACTGTGACAAGCTTTTCTCACGCACTCTCGTTCACGTTCTCTCGCAGCATCTCACTGCTAGTGAGTGATCAATCGCACGGTTTGCCAATACGGTGAGCACCAATAGAAAGGCATTAGCTAATATTGGAAGTAAGCTTTCTGATGTTTTACCGTCACTCGTTTGATTGTTACAAAAATCGTACAGTTTTTTTTCTCTTTTCTGGCACCGGAACAGGTTCCTCTGTTTTACTTTCGTTTTTATTTCCCACTAACGTGACCAACGACAAGCCACGGCTAGTGAGGAGCAAAATTGCAACCGTGTCTAGTTTCACCTTATCGCGGTGTTCAGCCGGTAAACCGCAGCATATTTTCGGCACTACTGGCACTCCCATCACCTCGCCTTGATCTTCGCCTTGAAGCGCCTTATCTATCGTTAAGTAAGAGACGAAGAAAAAGAAAAAAAAACCCGTATCAAACCCGTTCTTCGGTGAGTCGAGAGGGTTTTTGGGATTTAATTTATTACGTCAAATTTACATATTTACTCACCTACCTTCATCTGGCTACATTCGCATCGTTAGCCTGTGCGAAGCCAGCCGGAACCGGTTGCCGGGAAACAATAACCATCCTGCCAGCCAGTTCATCCGTTTTGTTGTCACTTTCACTCGGAATGAAATCGAAATTTTCCTGCCAGAAAAAAAAAAACTAACATTAGCACCAAGTGCGGGTCACATTTTTGGTAGCCAATCGTGTTAAAAATGTGTTCCCTTTCCAGCTTTTTTTGGGGGGGCTTTTTCTTTGGATGATTGCACCTATTTGAACTCTTTCTTGCCGGGAAACGACCGTACCAATGGACTGGCGATAGGTTAAAGGCTTTCCAGGAACAGTGAACCGCTCACATTTTCATTGATGACTTGGCCAGGAAGTGAAGCGATTCGTTTTAATTTGCCCTCTCGGAAGGACGGGGAGGCGATTTCCTTAATTTTAATTAAAAGATTCTTAGCAATTTGGCTGCAATTAGCCAGCGTGGTTAAGCGTGGATGGAGATCGTCACATATTTTCGGCTTTACGTCTTTAGCAGCAAATGGTGAGATGCTGGGAAAAGGGTGTTTTTTTATTATTTGCAGACTCCGGTTTAAGTATAAAGCCCTGTTTCCCGATCTTCCACTTCGAGAAGATCGTTCTGCTTTACCGTCCACTAGCTCGTGAACTGCCCCATTTGTGAACGTTAAAAGGTGGCAAAACTCGATTGAAATAAATAATCGTCCCTAGGAGAATCATCCTTCTTCATTCGTTGTTGTTGTTTGTTAGTTTTTTTCGTTCCTTCCAACCGCTGACTATTTTCCAGCCGACACGACGATGACCCGCACCGAAAATTAGCATAGCAAATCAACGGCATCTAAACATCGCAACATTATAGCTGATTACGTATTCATATTTTTGCGACGAAAGTGCCCCGAACGCAAAGAGAAATCTTTCGCAATGACGGAGAGATTAGACGGTTTTCGTGCAAGGGTTGGGCATTTGATTTAATTCGCTCTCCGCCTGAAGGATCGTGGTTTCTAGCGCCGAAGAAGCTGTCACGATGCGGTATGTGAGCAGGGAAATGGCAACATAACCGAACCCGGTAGGCGATTGGTGCCGCAGGAAATGTTTGATGAAACCGTGCGTTTTTAATTACGGCTAACCGGCCCCGGAGTGGACCGGCGATTCGTGGAAAACTGGGCGCATTGTGTCAAATGTTGGCCGGAACAGAAAAACCAAAACTTTGTCTGTGCTTGATTAAGTGTATGCTTAATGTGAAAACATTCATTGGAAGTATATCATGTTGCGAGCACTGCTTTAAATTCACATTATTACTGTTCATCAACATTTATTTTCCAGTTTTAGTTCTGAGTTAATTGTAAGTTCATTTTACATACAAGTCTATTAAGGCTGTAAAATGCATTATGTCAATCTTGTGTTGAAGATTTTGTTGGAAGGGTTCGATGGGAAGCGGTCCGCTTGCTGGCCGATGAACCAGAGCTATACGCGTTCATCGAGATCTTAGTAACCCGGCCGTGAGTTGGAGTGAGATGTTTTAATCATGAATGATAACATTTGATCGCTGTTTGATCGTGTTGAATTTTCGTTTTACCAAAATGCCTTGTCAAAAATCGAAGATCACTAAATCGATAAAAAAGGGTGGTTCCATAGAAAAGACAAACATTGAATTATTTTATTTTTAATTAAAAATGAGAATAGATGTCCAATAAAGAACCATGTTTGGTTGAGTTTATGTAGCACTCGGTTTATTTCTTGTTTCTAAAAAAAAACAGTCTAACCGTCCGCCTATCTCATCTTGCAGATGAAATTAGAATGTTTGAATGCATGAACTTTGAATACACGCGAATGAATTCATTTCGGTTGCCTGCTTTAGCTGCTGCTGTTTAGCTCATCGGTGTAGCAGGTGAGAGCGAAAGAGAACCGAACGATGGATGCGAGAAATAGGCAGCACAAGCAAGAGAAAATATGTAACAAACGAGAGAAACATTCAAACCCAGGGTTTGACGATAGTTTTAGTTCGTAGTACTCGGTTAACAAACTTTCATTAAAAGTTCATTCATAATTACCTAAAACAATTTGATTCTATATAAAGCAAGGGTTTTTCCCCGGACATAAGACATAATATTTATGTATATAAAAAAGAGTCAGTCTGTTAAACCTTGACTGCGAAAAATATGATAGAGTTTTTACATTTTGGTTTTAAATATAATAGGAAACAAAAAAATACATTTCTGTGATTTTAAATCGAGCTTGTACCGGCCTGCTGAAAGATTCGAATCATTAGTAGGACTCGCTATCAACATGTGCTTTAAAAGGAAGTTTAATAATATTTCCAAACAATGTTTTGCTATTTTATTTATAATACCATGTGCCTTAAGATGATGTGCCTGCGCTAGGCGAAACGTTTAAATCATTTTAAATTTACTTGTCAAATTTATTTAGTTAACTGTCACGCAAAGCCCTGGCCCCAAACGCGTCCTCTCTCATGTACACGTTTCGTACCCGTAAGGTCTCTTGCTCGTGCTCCTTCACTCTCTCGCCTAGCAACTGGCGCTCTTTCGCTCTCATCCCGCCGAAAGAGATAAGCCAAGCAGCAGCAAACCGAGCGCGATTCATTCGCATACACATGCACAGTTCATTCATTCAAACATTCAAAGTTCTTCTTCGCTGCCGAGAAGAGGTGCGTGCGCGTTCGAACAAAATTCCTCCCTGCATTGAAAAACCGGACCACAGAAATGTCCAGCTAAACGAGAGAGAGTGAAAGAAAAAAGAAAACACAACAAAAGCGAAAAGCCATCGGCTACCAAAGTCCAAAAAGCCAAATCAAAGCGCATCGATATCAACGGCATTGTTTGAAGTATGTTACGCTGACAGATAAGCGCACTACCGCTTGCCCGTGCTGTGCGAATTCGCGGGGGTTTGCTTTGGTTTTAGGGAGATTATTCGCATTGTTGTTGTCCAGCAGCAGCAGCAGCAGCAGCCAGTGTGTGTTTGCGTGGAAACGTCAAACGCGTTTCGGGCTTGCCATTCTTTTTGGACCGTGCTGTGTGCGTGTTTTCTGTGTGCCCGTGCGCCCATGTGCCTGTGTGTGCTTGTGTGCCTGTGTGTGTGTGTATGTTGTGTTCTCTATCCTCTTCCCGTTCGCCGGAACTACACGGGAGTGTGAATGAGATGCGTTTGCGTGCATGTGGGTTTTTGGCAGCGCAGCGGTACGCGACGTGTGCCGCAAAGTGAGGGAGAACGTGAAACAAAACAAAAACAAAGCGAAAATAAAACAACACCCAGGTCTCTAACAGCCTGTCATCGGTAAAACGCGCACCAAAACTGAAACACAACAAAACCAAACAAACAAACAAAAAAAAACACGCACACCCCTGTAGTAATGTGTCGGTGGCGATAGTTTGGGTAGTAATGCGTAAAGGGGCCTTGTTTTTTTGGGTTTTGTTTGTGGTTACGTTTGCGAAGCATCGTGAGAGCAGAGAAATCACAACTCCCGCTTTTGGTCCCATCGCTTCGTTTCGTAGTGACCGCGACTTCCTACGCCGCGGAAGTGTCTCGTGTCAAAAGTCATCTCAGGTCGCGTGATAGTAGGCCGGACCCCGTCTGGCCGGGCTGCTCAAGTAGTACCTATCAAATTCACAATATTAGCACGCGCTGTTCGACACACATCGCAGTTGGCTGGGGCGTTGCGTTACAGTGACGGTACTTCCGTTCCGAGGGTGCAATACGATCCAACATTCCATGCCATCCGTCCACACAGTTCCAGCCCATCCGCTCCGTAGAGTGGGGGTGGGTAGAGAGTTTGATTGAAGAAAAGTCTCCCTTCGGTGCAAGTCGTTAATATCGGGGAAAACCAAACCCGTCAAAGGTAGCGCTGCGCTGACATAAAGCCCCGGTGGTTGCTTTGGGAATAAATGGAAAAGTAGGCTCCCGTAAAACAACACCCCTGGTTTGATGTGGAGTGAAGCAAAACAAAAGGAAAAGCAAAAAAAAACAACAACAACGACAGCAACCAAACAAGCGTGGAGATGGGTACTTAAGCTTTAAAAAAAAGTGTTGGTGGCCTTCGCAGCACTCTCCGTCCGTGGTGGTTATAATCGATTTACCGTCGAGAGGATCGCTTAATTTTCTGCGTGATCTCGGCTCGGTTCAAACGCGTGTGACAAAACGGGAACGTGAATGGAATGGAACGACCGTAATGTCAAAGGTGTGCGTGTGTGTTTTTTTGTTGTTGTTGTTTCACAGCGTCACACAGTGCGCCGTGGTTGCGTTCAAGTTTGCTGGATGCTAAAAGTTGATAAAAGCGTGTGGTAAATAGTGAAAAGTGGCTAATTTAGTGCTGAGGCTGAGGTATGTTGCTGTGTTGTGGGCAGGGGCTGCCTGTCGGTGTCACCGTATGCGGCCGACACAAGTGTACAGGTGTTCGCTGCAATCGGCTCATCATCGAGCCAGCTTTTCATCCCCATCCGTTGCAATGCGGGAGAGGAAACAAGTTTTCCATTAAGGTGTTTTTGCAACCTCCATCCCTCACTGATTTCCCTTTCGCTTAATGGGGCGGGGGCTGGTGTTTCTACCACCCCCCCCCCCC
>CM032178.1:7495624-7540936 GCA_018908115.1 Anopheles rivulorum
AGTAATAAAGTGATCGGGAATAATAAACAAAGCAGATCGATATTTAAAATCAAAAGAGTCATTGTGTAGTTATCGACACTCGAACAACTACCAAAGTGTTAACTATTCGATGGATTTAGTGCAAGGTTTCATATTCATTCGAAAGGGTCATTTTATTCTTATCAGTTATGAATGCGTTCCATTGCAAGGGGAGATCCAAAAAACGAGGTTTCACCAATATGATTCTATTTTTGGGATGGTCGATTGTGATCTTGGCCGTTCCTTAAATTAAATAACCGCGTTGCCTCTTATCAATACTGTACTACAGTGCGCATTTCGGTGGCACGAACAAGTCAATATTTATGCTTTCCTAAAAATTCCATTGTCCATTTATGCATAACAACTTTGTTATTTCGCTAATAGCATGTTTCCGTACAAAATCACTTACTTTTGTGTCACTTGTGGCTGTACTATCCAAGGGTACTATCAACAACAAACCGTGCATAGAATGTCGTCGATGGTCGTATGCGAACATACGTCCACGATCCCGCTCGTTCCTTGCGCTGTGTGCCAACAGCTCGCAACGGTATGCGATTCAAATTAAATTGTTGATTTTACGACACCCTCCGTATGTGTGTGCGCCCGTACAGTCCATAAAGTCGATTGCCGTAGGCAGGGCAGGGCAGATGGCACAATGGGCGAATGGGTGGTCAGGACCAATAAAGATATGTGCCGCCTGCCCGTTGTCTCCAGCACACCACTCCAGTGCGTTTACTCCACGTGCGAGAATTGGGACAAGTGCGACTGAGGGGCCGGTTAGCCACGATTGTCCACGAGGTGCTGGGTGTCGTAGCATACGGCACAAGTGGCATAGCTCAATTACGGTCGCCGCATAGCGCTGGCATGCCACCGCTGCCCCACGGTTCTGTTCCATATTCGCGACAGCACCGTCTCGCTATCGTCGTCGGTATCCGTATCTGTCGGTGTCGGCAGTTTCGGCCGGTTTCTGTGTCAATTTTAATTCCGCAATCCGTTTGCGGTGGACATGCGAGCGCGAGCGACGGCATTCGTCGGCTGCGCGGAAATGGAGCCGAAGCATTTGCGTGCTTCGGATCGGTCGTCGCATTCTTCCGGCTGCTTAATTGTGGCAGATTAGCTTTGCTTGCGTCGAAAGTTATTTGCTGCGCAGTTGCATCGTATGCGCCACCGATTGGAGGCACGCCCGCCACGGTGCAACAGCAGACACACCCCAAACGTGTTGTTTATTGATTTTCGTACAATAAAGACTGTTGATTACCGGTTTCGGATGTTTGGTTTGCAAATATTTTGTTCGATGATTTTGTTTTGGTTACTGATTTTCTAAGACCGAATTGCTTAAAGTGCAGTCCGTTACGCATAACGTGGTATAGTGACACAATGGAAAAACAAATGTTAAAACAAAGAAGCTCAATAAAAATTCAGCAAGCTATCTAATGCCATCACATACGCTGGATTCAACATGCAATGACTGATGTAGCGTTGTACTGTTGCATAGCAGACGCTGAACAACAATGGTACATTATGCAAAACGTGCCAAGAGAAAACGTGTTACACCGTGTGGCTGCGCGGCAATGCATACCGACGTCTGGTTGCCAATTACAGGCGGCATCCCGTGTAATGAAGCGATGTGTCACTGTGAGCATTTTATTAGCTGAGCGCGATGAGATTTTCTATTTTTGTGAAACACTTCATTAGTTGTCGCTTTTAACTATGTACTTACGTAAATTTTAATATACTACTCACGATTGACTGTGTATTTTTTGCCGTCAATTACCCAAAATAAACTGAGTGAGCCTATCAAAAATCATTCTTATAAGCATAAATACCCAAATATAGCACCAGTCCACTGGTACTGTCCACATGCAAGCATGTTATGCAACCGAAATGCGACGCTCAAATTGTCCTCCAGCCCTTAATGACGCTCAACTCAATCGTTCTCATTTTTCAATTCTACGTTCAAGACGGTTCTACACTTATTTCCATACATGCGTAAAATGCATAAGTAGTGCTGGCGGTAACTGCTAACAGCGTACAAAATGTGTTGTATGTTTGCTGCTCCCGCAAAAAAAAACCAACCACCCTTCACCATCGCAAGTCGACGCCACCGAAGGGCATAAACCCCACCCGGTGTCCCGGTGTGTCAAGATAAATAGAGATAAAGTAGGACAGGTTGATTGAGGAATGCAATTGATAAGTGTTTATTGTGCTTGATGAAGATAGACGGGTTTTTGCAACACAAGCAGAGCGTACGTTCGTGCCGTGGTTTCACTGAGGGAGAGGGTGGGAGGGTGGGTGGGAGAAAAGGGCGAGGGGTGCATCATGAAGGGATTTGATGTTGATCATAGTTTTATGCAAGTGTTTTCGCGCTTGATCCGTAGCGCTCGTGTTGGTTTGTGCTTGTTGCTCCGACGGTTTGCTGTCCGAATGCTACGTCGCGGCTGGCGATCGTTTGCAACTGTGACAGTGCGACAAGAATACGCAATAAGACACGAGAGCCTTAGGCTATGATGATCAGCATTGAAATCATGATCGTGCGGCAGTTTGTTTCGTTGCGCATATGATATGACGCTTTACGGATGTACCGTGATATGTAACGACAAACATTAGAGATGGAACGAATGAAATTGATAGAAATAGGATGATCTTCTTTGCTGAGATGTTGGGTGGGCATTTATTAGATTTCATGGCACATAAAATTTTGATGATGTGAACGAAGCGAACTTTGATTCAAAACAACATCAACAAACATGTTAATTTAATGCTGCCATATTTTGAGCATTAAATTTAAATAAGTTTACGCTAAAAAGTAATACTGAATCCTTTATCATTAATATACCGCGCCATCTGAGCAGATAGCTTCTTTCGAAAGAAACTTCGCAGCTGCGACATAAAATGGCAGCCCTGCCTCGATGCAAAAGTGCATATGAACAATAAACGCGAAAGATGCCGAACGAATAATGTCGGCATTTGCTATAAAGATAGCACCAGCAGTTTAAGCGCGCAAAAATGGGCGAAACTCCAAGGAACTGCACGTTGGTTGGTAATCCCTGTCCACCTGAGGAAGTTGTGTGCGGTGAGCAGAATGTCATAAACTGCACTTAACGCTAAGCTGCGCCAGCCAAGCGCGATTGCAGGTTTGGGCTGGAGGCCAACTAGCCCCCAACCGGGTGCTAAAAAGCAACTGCCAGGGCGAAAGGGAGAATGGCATCCAGCACAAAAGGGCATAAAGAGTTGGTTATTAAACTAAATTTTGCTGATGAATCATTAGAAAAGTTTCTACGTCAGTTGGCGGACCACGGTGGCCGCCGGTTGACACAAAAACGTGTTTGTCTGTGGGTACACACACACACACACACACAGACACACCAAAGACGCCGGATTGGGACAAGGCAGGTGATTAAGTCGCGAAGGCGAGAGGGTGGAGTTTTTAACCTCCTACCATTCGATGCCACCACCATTATCTTTGGCCGTGGCGTGTGGCAGTTATCGGTTACCATATGCATGCTCTTTCTAGCTCTCTCTCTCTCTCTCTCTCTTTTGCTCTCACTCGATGGTGTGAAATTGAACCACACCTGGTGCGCACCTTCGGTTGGGCTTAAGCAACTCGTTTTATTACGATTTGTGGCAACCTCGTTCGTGAACTGCAGTGTCCTTCCCTGTTGGCGGTGTGGCCGTATGGTTGTAAGAGTCTCTTAAGGGTTGCCATTACGACCGAAGATTATAGCTTCCTCGATACGCTGGGTTTGTTTGTCTTGTTTCCCTTTTGTTTTTTGTTCTTTCACCTTTTTCCTTCGCCATCTTGTTGAGTAAAGTTTTGTCAGAAGCTTTTCGATACGGACGGTTGTATGAATGGCGGTGAATTTTGCGAACCTGTTGACATCGACGGTCGGTCGCTGGGACGTGAAGTTGTTCTTACCATATGGCACGACTAGACCAACGGATTGTAACAAATGGTAATATGCCTTTGAATGGAAATTGTGGCATTTTGGCTGTGTTACATTTTTAAGCGTGGAAAATCACTTTTAGTTCTAATATTTCTTCAGAAAAGCATGTTAGTTTGGGAATTTTCATGTATTTTTTTTTATTCTCATCAGAACGGCCAGGCCGTATATCTGTTTTTCATGTATTTAAAAAAAATCGAATAAAATAATTAGAATTAGAATATCATTAAATTAGATAAAAGTTCTTTCTTGTAAACTATAAACCGATGAATACATTGGTACTGATATTGAGATATTGATTCTGGTAATTCAATTGTATCACAATTGCATCCACAACATTATAAATCTGAACCTGAAATGCACGATAGTCGGACAATCCACCGAAGCTCTAGCTCTAGCATGAATGCATGCGAAACACACTGCACTCGCACACCCGTGGTTATGACTTTAAACGTAATCTATTCAAATCCCTGTCGGAAATCTTTGACACGAGTCGTCAGATGATTACAGGCTTCGAGTCGTTACAGCAGTTGGAAAAAACCCCGTCGATTGTTAATGTCAGGAAAACACCTGTTACTGTCGACTAACACGCGGCCACACGTTATTTCTAATAGGATGATGACATTCGTGAAACATCCAGTTCGATCCGTTGCTGCTGCAACGGTGATCGTTTGAAAAGTAGCAAAATTCTTGAAATTCTTACCGTGTGAGCACAGCGGGACAAGCGAAATGATTGCTTTTCTCTCGTTTGACACATACCGCATTCAATTCTGCATTCGCCGCGTGTGTCTGGTGAATATGCTTATTTTTCCCACACAGCCACACTGAACCGACTGAACAGTCTCCAAAAATTGGGGAGAGTTTGAGTGTTGTTTCCTTCTTTTTTTTTTTNATAAAATAATTAGAATTAGAATATCATTAAATTAGATAAAAGTTCTTTCTTGTAAACTATAAACCGATGAATACATTGGTACTGATATTGAGATATTGATTCTGGTAATTCAATTGTATCACAATTGCATCCACAACATTATAAATCTGAACCTGAAATGCACGATAGTCGGACAATCCACCGAAGCTCTAGCTGTCATGAATGCATGCGAAACACACTGCACTTGCACACCCGTGGTTATGATTTTAAACGTAATCTATTCAAATCCCTGTCGGAAATCTTTGACACGAGTCGTCAGATGATTACAGGCTCCGAGTCGTTGCAGCTGTTGGAAAAAACCCCGTCGATTGTTAATGTCAGGAAAACACCTGTTACTGTCGACTAACACGCGGACACACGTTATTTCTAATAGGATGATGACATTCGTGAAACATCCAGTTCGATCCGTTGCTGCTGCAACGGTGATCGTTTGAAAAGTAGCAAAATTCTTCAAATTCTTACCGTGTGAGCGCAGCGGGACAAGCGAAATGATTGCTTTTCTCTCATTTGACACATGCCGCATTCAATTCTGCATTCGCCGCGTGTGTCTGGTGAATATGCTTATTTTTCCCACACAGCCACACTGAACCGACTGAACAGTCTCCAAAAATTGGGGAGAGTTTGAGTGTTGTTTCCTTCTTTTTTTTTTTGTTTGGCTGTTGTTGGTCGAAACAACTCAAACCAAGCTAGCAGTTGTTCAAATTTGTTAAACAGCTGCTGTTTACTGTCGTCGACCGTCTGTTCGACGATGAAGCGGTTGGGTTTGTTTCAGTATCCATCTTGCACAAACATGCTGTATTTTGATTCGTGCCACATTCCGCGAACGTTGCCGCTTTCTCTCATTCTTTCCACCGGTTTAAAATGTTTCTTTTCTTTCTTTCCCTTTTCGTTGCAGGTAAGTCGCTGAAACATTCTGTCCGTGCGTTGGTGTATGTGCGTAAGTCAACGATCAGGGTTAACGTTTCTTCGCATGCTGCAAAGCAAGTATTGTGTCAATATTTGTACATCATTTTTGAGGTAGAAATTGTTTCGTGGGATCGGAAGACAAAGTTAGATTATGTTTTAAAAAATGTTGGTTGCAAAATAATTTTTCGAATATTGTGCACTCGACGACGGGATTTATGTACGAGCACGAGAGCAACAGGCTCAGTGCCTTAAGTACCTTGAAGTAACGAAAACGAAACAAGTAAAGCGATAATTTATGGCCTGACTCTTTACACACTTTACCAATTCAAAATAGTCACGTTGTGGGGCTAAACGTGCTAAATGGTAAGATTATTCCTCGCCATAAATATCCATTTAATATTTCGAACTGCGCATCGTGCCTTCATTTTTTCTTTGCTGCAAGCCGAACGATGCATTTGAACAAACAATCGACGCTCACGCTGCATCCCGTCAGTGTGCACGAGCGATGCAGATGCATTGCAGCGTAGGCAAGTTTTGGAAAACAAATAAAAATTCCCGTACAATAAAGCGTCGACTAGCGTCCGTTGAGCGATCGTCTTCGGTTCATTATTCATCGAGCGATTGCAGTGCAAAATCATGCAGGCGGCGACGTTTGCAAAGCTGCATATAATAAACTGTAAGCGCCTTCGGTGCATTATTACGTGAACGATGCACCGAGGGAGGGAGAGAGAGAGACAGAAAATACAACCGTGACGATCTCGCTTACGGGCACGACTGCCTGTAATGAGTGCATCACAATTGCATATAATTTTCGGACCCCACGGGTGTCGGGTGGTGGCCATCCGCTCGGTGGACCATGGGGGGGGGGTGTGGGCAGTTTTTGCCTGTTTTTGCTGTGCCGGTCGTTGATGTGACGGATGGATCACTGTCGCCATTGTCGTCGTCACCATCGTGATCGTGTCCAGCGCAAAAGCCAACGCACGCGACCTTTACGCGAGATGACCATATTTGTGCCGCCTGAGTAGCTGCGAAGATAAATAACAGCAGCAACAGCAGCAACAGCGGCAACAGCGGCAGCAGCGACAGCAATAGATAAATAGCTAAGACAAGTCGTTCAACGAGAAACGATTGAATAATTGACACCACTGATCGGGTCGAATGGGAGCGGTTCAGTAGGATATGGCTGTGCTTGTAATAAAGTTGCGCTTTAAAGCCGACGCTGCTTACCGATCGGCACACGCTTACGCGTTTGGTGTTGCCTTTAATTGTACTAAATTAAAATAATTTAAGCAATTTACTATTATTTGACCATGGTACCAGTTCTAGGTAGCTCAAACTTTTATTAACCCTCACTAGCGATTGATTGAAACAACAAGTTTTTCAATGTTCTTTTCTGACAATTGTTCTTTGTAAGATGTTTTTAATTGTGATATGAAATGTTTGATTGAAAAGATTATGGTTTTGGACGTTGTTTAATGAGATTTACAACACTTTTCTGTTTCGGATCCGTTCAATCTGTTATTTACGAGATCCTTAAAAAAAACAGTGGTACATCTAAGAAATATCTATCTTCAGAGATGTTTATGGTGCTTCATGTATCACATAGAGATTTTTACAGTTCCGTGTATTTGTGTTTTGGTGGTGATACATCGCTTCGGCTAGGAAGTGTTTCGTAAAATAAATCGCAAGCCCACGCGCAACGTTGTGAGCGAAAACGTAACACCAGCAACGCTAGATCGTGTTTCAGGTGTGATATTTGAAAATTAAGAAGGTATAATCGTCAATCAGTGGATGAATAATGTGTTTCGATGTGCTGGAGAAAAAAAAATGTTATTTTTAAGAACGCGAAAACTCCTCCTCAGAAGAAAATTGTCACACCATTGCTATGCACATGCTCAGTGAAACAAACTCGACTGTATACGATGCTGTTTACCTAAACGTATCATCTTACACCGTAGGATGATGTCGAGTGACTTTTCTATGATTCATCCACTCATCCCACGCGACAAGACATTATGAAAGAACGCCGCGTTGGTAGATTTATGGTAGTTTGCTAAGCTAATCCAGATTGTAGCTCCTTGTTCACGTGATATGAGAATCTCTCGCGGGCAAAACTTTTGCTAGTTTGCATCTCACCAACACCCCCAAGTGTGGCTTAATGCCATCGTTTTATCTCACCCGTTGGCTGCAGCATGCTAAACATGGTCACATTCGAGGCGAACAACCGTGGGTATTGATTTATGGTTGCAACTCGGATGCAAACTCGCTTCGGGTTGGAATGGAATGGTTGTGATGAGCACATCCGATAAGGTTCGGCAAGCACTGTTGGATTAATTAAAATATTTCTATGCTGTCATACATATATTAATGGTGCGCTATAAATACATAACAGCATGCGATGGAACCTCTGGAATGGAATGAAGTTGTTCGGAAAAATAATTCAATTGTTAGTGTCATAGACAGTAAAACCAATATCAATTTTATTATATTTAACAAGCACCACAAATAGAATTACGCTTGCAATTATTGCCCCCTAAACGATGTATCGAAGTTTGAAGTGAAATTTAATTAACGATATGCCCCTGCAGCGTTTTATCGATTGCTGTGTCATTTTTTCCTCTCCGGTTCAAAACTAATTGAATAAAAAAAAATCCACAACGCAACGAAGAAAAAAAAACACGCTAAACCGAGGCCCGACGAGTGGACGAGGAGGAATAATTGCATATTAATGACACACCATTTTCGCCTGACGGGACTAACGGGTGCTCATCGCTTACGGGATAACGGATTAAGATGGAAATTAATAGTTTTACATTTTAAATTATTTCCTCTCCTTTTGTGCGCCAGTGCCAGTGTATCATCGATCGTATGGATCGTGGCCCCATTGCAAACGCAGACACCAAACCCGTAAGTGCCGAACCGAACGCGCTGTACATCAGCTGCTGCTGAGGTACACTGTTTGTAAGCTGTTTGGTGTTTGCGAAACTTTTTCGATAGTATCGATTTTTCGATTGGGTACGGAATTTATAGCTGCACAGCCACAGCCGCATCGAGCGTGCGCCCGCGTACTGATGGCGGAAATGGTTGAAAGTTTGGCGAGAATGTCAGAAATTTCCCAACGCGAGCAGCGTGCGATCGTCTGCTGAATGCTGCACGGAAGAGTGCAAAACCGCAAGAATTCTTCATCGACCGGTACCATCGGTGGTGGTGGTGGTGGTCGGTGAAAGACGTCGCGGCACATCGGAAGACGTGGTGCCACGTGGACAGGTGGTAATTTCGCAAGATAAAGCAGCTCGCGATGCTGTTCTTCGGTGGCGCGGTGTAACTACTGTTAGCCGCACTAGCAGCCAAAATTAAATCAAATTAATTCCAAATATGCTCTCACGTGTCAGGCATCAGGTTGGTGGCGACGGGCAGTCTAGCCCCCTAGGAGACCCGGTTCAACGGACGGACGGACGGACGGAAGCCGAACCGGGCAAGGATAATATGCGATTTTCGTCGGGATAAAGTTAAACATTAACACACCGACGGATGAGGTGTTTGTCTGCCGCGTGAGTAGTTATCTAACCGCACCGTTAACACACGGCGGTACGATGGGTAAAAGTTTTTCACGCACACAAGCATCACTGTAGCGAAAGGGTAGCAATTTAGTTAGCTTCCAAATTAAACTAAATTGGTACCCTGGTGTTGTATTTTTTGTTTTTTGTTTATTTGTTTTGTTTGGCTACCAAAATCGATGGCGGGTTAGTTCGTTACAGTGGTGCTTGTGTGCAGGATAGAGGCGATACATCTTCTTGGAAGCAGCGGTATAATATACGTCATAGGATAGCAGTCCACTGAACAATTACTCACATGACGACCCGCACCCACACCTACACGCTCGGGTGGAATGTTCGGTACACGAACCGCCCACTGCGGGTTGTTAGCCGAGCCGAACTCACCGGTCACGGTAAATGGAGTCGACAAAACGTACCATAAACCATAAATCACGCACATAAGCTTATGTCCGCTTCATCATCAAACGACGATCACCGCCCTCGTCATCGTTAAGCAGTATCATTTCGTACGCTAATAGTGGAGGCGCCCGGTGGTTCTTGAGTTTCGGTTTATAACGCTTTTTTTTTTTAAATAAGCGAACCATCGGTAGGGTGGAGAGTTTGGAGCGTGTTGAGGGGGAAACACGGAGAACAAATTCTAAACGTAAATTTCATTATCACACCAGCAATTAAGCACCAATCGAGCAGGAACCGGCAAGCTTAAAAATGGGCCTGCTTCGTACGTCGAAGCAACGGTACGATCGAAATGGAAGATATGGTATTTTGTTCGTCTAATGCTGCACACCAGGGAAACTATGGGTGAAATGTAGAACGGTCGGGCACGGGGATGGAAATGGTGAAACGCCCACAAGCATCTCACGTCGATGATAACAAGGTCATGCAAACGGCATCTTCTTACCATCTGACAAATGCTACAAACTTTAACCGCAGCATAACGTTCGCTTGTTCAAACAAGAGGAATGGAAGGATGTTCCCTCCTCTGTACCAACCAGCCCACTTGAACTCGTGGACGAAACTCGTGCCCCACTCATTCGCCAAAGTAGCGTCAGTCGGAGACCGGGGTTTGAAGTGGTTCTGGCGAAGGAGAAGGCGAAGGTCGGTGCGCAAAATGTTGGACAAAGTCGGTACGAAAGGTGAGTTTTGGTCGTTTTCTTTCGCGACTTGCGCCTTGTAACGGCTGGAACGGGTGGAAATCGAAATCAGGCCACCAGGCCTCTGCCATCTGTAAACTACCAGGCGTCTCCATCTTGCTCGGTGGACTTCTCGGGCACAAAATGTTAAGCCTTCAACTAACGATGTCACCACTCGCGCAAGAATCTCTTAAGCATCGTATCGAATGTACCGCTTTTACAGCCGTGGTTGCGTTTTCCCATGCTCGAGGCCAGGCTTTGCGGAATGGCTTGTCGATCGTTCCGTTGCAACAAGAACGCTTCTTGGAAATTCATTCAGTTTGCAATTTCATGCTGCAACGTTCGACTAATGAGCCCAATGAGTATGTTGCTGTATCTTGGTTGAAGAACGGTTGCTAACAACTTGCCTGCCTTCACGCTGAAATTCGGTCCAGAGAAAGGAACCGAATTTCGCATCGAAAGCTTGCCGCTAGTTCTTCCCAGCATTGCACACTGAATAGTGCATACGAAGTGGTTCGAGTAGATAACGGCAAAAAAAATTGCTTCAATGATTTTTTATTCCGCCACAAAACGAAACCGAGGGAAAAGCAGGCGTATAATGTTCTTGTTTGTTTCTCCTTAACAGTATCGGAAGGGGACAAAAAATGTTGTAGGCCAACCCAAACGTGGTCGAGTGAATGCACGTACGGTGGATTTTTAGTATCAGCAACGTGCATACGTGACCGTAGCATGCAACCGAACTTATGTCTTCTCTTTCACCCTGTTTCGCTCTACTCATGCAACATCGGTTTGCCCACCGCTTGCTTCGGTTTTTGTCACTGGGCCGGGCCGCACTAAGACGTACAATGTTCATTTGTGCACGTTTTGCGAACACTGCATAGCGCGAAGATGAGAGAATGCAAAATAAAATTGCAAGCTAAACGAAGTTAGTGCGCGATTGCTCGCCCAAGCACTTGCGTTCGCGTTTTTATTGCAGATTAAGATGCTACACTAGCACTGGTGATGAGCACTCCCCCACGAACGAACGGCTTTACCGATACCGATGCGCATTTTTATGTTGCGTTTAAGAAGAAAGCACACCGTACCTGTGTGGCGGTGAGTGTGCCTACGGGGTTTCCATCCTTCCATTTCCAATCCCAAATCGGTGAATCGGAGCGAAATCAGCGGAAAGAATTTCAAATGAGTCGGCAAAAGTGTATCTACCGATGCATGATCGAATAATTTATTATGTAAGCCATTTTTCGAAAGCGTACCATTGCTGGGAAAAATATGCTTCACTCGCGCGCGTTGTGGAATATCAACTTGTTTCCATGATTTGAACAAACGGTACGATTTCACCAATGAAAAAAAAAAAAAACAACAGAATTAGAATGTATTCCCAGCTCGCTGTTCCGACTACGGGGCGCAGAACAGCGAGAAGAAAGAAGGTGAAACCGCAATTTTCGGAAACGGTTGTTCTCCCATGACATCGTTTCATATGCAACTGTCTAGCTGACAGCTGGTTCAGCGATGTAATGGAGCCATTTTAATCGCCATGACTACCGTATCAAATATTGATAGCTCATGAATACGTAGTGATTTTGGAAAACAAACGGTGCTGTAGCAGCAGCAGCAGCAGCAGCAGCAAAAAAACGTTCGCAAACCGTGTACATATCGTTAATGCTGGTTTTTAACAGCTGTTCAATTTATCTGCATGCAATATGAGTTTTCTGTGGTTATGTGCTGGGTGGGGAAAAAAAAACCCGTCCCGTGATAATGTTTATTTTTGCCGTAATGATTGTTTTGACACGTGTTTGCATATTTTGTCCATGAAAACAATAAATTAATTTGAAATGATTCGCGTTTCTTTTCTTCCCTTTTTTGTGATGGTAATTTATCCACCTCGTAGGTTTTACTTTAAATGCTTCTGTTGGTTGTTAAAGCTGTTCTGTGGATGTGATATATTAAACAATTTGTGAACTATCAACCCCTGTTGCATTCCGATTGAACAGATTATGTAGGGGAAAGAAAGAAAATAACAAAACAATCTTACTAAAAATATCATAAATAACTCCCTCGATAGCACGTCGCACGTAATAACTGCCTTTGCAAGCAAAGCCAACCGGTAATCATAACATCCAACGCTATCAGCGTAATCTGACGTACAATAAGCAGGTTCATTGTCCACCTTTTGCGCTTGCTTGCGACAAAATGACGTTCGCATGTGGTGTATCTTTTCGCTCGAAACGACTGAAGACCGCTGACGTCGCTGAGCGACACGATGCGACACTGTCCCGAAACGGATGACGCGCGCTTCTCTTACACGCGCACTCGTCGCGAATTCCGTAACCGATGCGAATTGCATGTGTGCGAGCGCAAAACGGAGAAAGGGTCGAGCGTGATAAGACGGGTATATTGCTAAGGTTTGAAGATGTTGCGGTTGTACTTGGAGATACTGACGCATAATAACGTAACGTTCTTGGAATCTTCTTAATCGTCAATAGAGTTTTGCTAAAATGAATGACCCATCTCAGCATTCTAAGGGATCTCTGTCATGTCACGCGACTGATACCGAACATTCTAGTTCTGAGAAGCTAACAGTGGGAAAGGTATTCCAAGCTTAGGATGGATGATTGGTCAATCTTCATGGCTGCTAAATGGCTATATTAAATCATAAATAATATCACTAATGTTTGAAATCGTATTACGAACAGAATATATCGAATTCAGTTAAGAATGTATGCGAGGATTATCGAAGCTCTTTATTTGCGTGAAGATTTACAATTCCGATTGCTTGGACGTGTCCACTAAACAAGACGAAAGCGAAGACGTTCCCGTGTGATCACTACCGCTTTAACGATTTATGGTCGCTTTCGGCACAGTGAGTAAATTGTGCTTTTAAAAGAACGTTATTTTCTAAAACGATACTTAAAATTAAGACTCCCCAGCAGTAGCTGGATCGATCTGTCACGGGCAGCTCATGGTTAGGAGCCGTTTATCGTACGGACGTGCACGGATGCTGCATCCAGGATAAGGTCACAAAGCATAAAATGTACGGTGGCGAATGAAAAGAATACAAACATACACACACACAACCACGCACACACACAGACGTCCTTCTTATTGTGTTCGCGTACTCGCGTGCCGAGACAAAACACTGTGGGTGCCGTTGAAGGGCCGCAAAATGGGTCGATGGAGATGCAACAGCAGTATCTTCGATGTTTTACGCTCGGACGTGGCAGTGATGAATGTTGTCGTTGTCCAATTCTTGCGTCCCGTTACCGTAAGCTCCATTTTAGGTGGCGAGTTGGTGTGGCACATTTCCGAGAATACGTACAGGAACGTAGCGAGAACGATGTTGGGCATCGCTGGGTTTCCTCAGTTCCGCACATGTCCAGCTCGGTGCGCTCGGAAGATAATAAGGATATGTGTGGATACGCAAACCACAAACAAAAAATAAACACACACAAAATGTGAACGAATGAATGCGACTGACTGACGATAGGTTCTTCTTTGTTGCGTTACGTTTCGCGCTGCCGATAGCTGGCTACGTTTGCGGCTCGGTTTGCGTACGTGCTGTGTAGTGAAGCCGGTTCACTCAACGATACTGGGGAAGTAGGTCCAATTTCTTCTTCGCTCTGTCCATCCCCCAGGGGTCGCATAAACCATAGTTCGACGTAAAAATTTATTGATTTATCTTATCGGATCTGCAGAAACCTGTAGTCCGGCGTTGGTCCGGTATTTCTTTCCTCGCGCTGTTCCCTCGATTGTGTCGTTTTTCTTCTGCTTCAGCTTGCATCTTCAGCGGTCACATTCGGTGCGAGTACGTGCTGTCTGACCAACAATGGCCTAGTGTCTGTGCGTTCTGGCAGATTGGTGGCTGCCTTTGGTTTCCTTTTTGGTCCTTGCGGTACAGATTCTGGAAGACCGTCACCGGCACCGGTCGTTTGTCTCTCGGACCGCCTCGCGGGCTGACACATAAAACCAAGGAGTCACCGGTACGATGAAATGGAGCCGAACAGGCAACGCTACTTATAACCTATAATAGAATTATTTATGTACACAACCACAACGTTCGGGCTGATGTTCGAACGCCTGCGTCGGGTATGGTCGGTTGACGCATTGGGTGGATGGGTCGCCGATGGAGAAACCGCTCATGAAAACCGATAATCATACATTCTTCACTTCATCCATTGTGAAGTCAGCATTGTTCTCCTGTCAGCGTATGCTATGGTTCCGAGCGCGTCCGTTCGTTGAAAACCGTCAGCCACAGACTTGTTGTTGCCTGTGTTTCGCGAACGCCGTGGAGCGGTGTGCGATCACCGGTGGACTATCAAAATTACACATTATTCTGCCCGAAGCCTGTGGCGCTATTATTATAGGTTATGTTTCTTATTTCCAAAACATTCTACCTCCCTGCGGGACTTGATCGGGTTGTCCATTTTGTAGATTGTTCTGCTTTCAGTTCGTCCGAGGTTTGTTTTAATACGGCCGACCGTGAACCGTGGTTGACCGGTTCGGGAAACAATTCATCAACCATTCCAATTCATCCTGCGGTGAGTTGGGTATTTACAGAGCGGACAGTAAGCGGCTTTAAGGGGGATGAAAGTCTAAGAAATCGGCTTTATCACAAGCTTTTCGTGGCTGCGAGCAATTGCTTCGAGGTTGGGTTGCATTCGAACTGCCGATCAAAAGGCAATCGGTTGTGGATTGATGAAACTTTATTGTGAGTTGAAGCGGCAAGTGATGCAAGAATGTGCTTTAGTACGCCAATAATCAATTATAAATCATTAATTGTAATTATTGTTTTTTTTTTACCATAATAATCAATATTTATATAAATACGTAAGAAGTCTTAAAGTTGCGTTTTGTAAGAATAGAAATTAAAGAAACTTATTAGAGAAACATTTAACAAACATGTCTTAAACGTTCCAAAACCACTGAAGCATGCAACCACAACAAGTATTTTGCTTTGCTTTAGGCATGATCAACCGCTGAAACATAATTATTTTTGTGGTTTATATTCCAGTTTCGCTATCAAATTTGATTGGTTCGGATGGGAAAACAAAACGCTTCAAATTTTGTGGTTTGGATGGCAAAAATGTAGCTCATATACAAGAAGTACATAAGAACATTCGCATTGTGAATGATATTTTTTTAAAGTGCAACATCTCATTCAACCTAAGTTGAAGGGTCGTACAATGTGGCAATCCATCCCAACACATTGATTTGCGCCTCGCGTTCATCACGCTGCTAATAAGAAAACAATCTCCTTCCCAACTCCCAATCAAAATAGGTGGTGACGTTCTGCTGTCGAAAGGTTGTCGAAAAGTGTTCCGAACTTCGTATCGATTCCTTTGTGTTGTGCGTTCCATCTTGCGTTCCTCAAACCATCGCTAGCGTCCCTTTGAAATGCGTCCCTCGACTCAGTTAATGTTATGACACACCGAGCGAACTTTAGCTTTTCTCACGGTGGCAAAACTTTACCCTTACAGCAGCCGGCAGCGCGCCCAGGGCATGATGTGTGTTTTTGCACAAAGCATGGCGGCACTCGCTCGCTGTGTGTATGTACCTTTCCAATTAGAGTCTTCGCGGTTCGGTTGGATGTCGCTGGAACTGATTAGTTCACGTATGTTGGGGTGTGCTGTGTGCGACTGTACTACGAGATTGATCTTTGCTTCCTTTATATTCTTCNAACGCTTCAAATTTTGTGGTTTGGATGGCAAAAATGTAGCTCATATACAAGAAGTACATAAGAACATTCGCATTGTGAATGATATTTTTTTAAAGTGCAACATCTCATTCAACCTAAGTTGAAGGGTCGTACAATGTGGCAATCCATCCCAACACATTGATTTGCGCCTCGCGTTCATCACGCTGCTAATAAGAAAACAATCTCCTTCCCAACTCCCAATCAAAATAGGTGGTGACGTTCTGCTGTCGAAAGGTTGTCGAAAAGTGTTCCGAACTTCGTATCGATTCCTTTGTGTTGTGCGTTCCATCTTGCGTTCCTCAAACCATCGCTAGCGTCCCTTTGAAATGCGTCCCTCGACTCAGTTAATGTTATGACACACCGAGCGAACTTTAGCTTTTCTCACGGTGGCAAAACTTTACCCTTACAGCAGCCGGCAGCGCGCCCAGGGCATGATGTGTGTTTTTGCACAAAGCATGGCGGCACTCGCTCGCTGTGTGTATGTACCTTTCCAATTAGAGTCTTCGCGGTTCGGTTGGATGTCGCTGGAACTGATTAGTTCACGTATGTTGGGGTGTGCTGTGTGCGACTGTACTACGAGATTGATCTTTGCTTCCTTTATATTCTTCTTGCATGCACTCGGGGCCGTATGGAGCGGCCGAGCCCTTTCCATCGTTTGATGTTGGCTGGTTGAGGTTTCTGGCTGCCGAGCCTTCCGCTCAATTGTCGATACAAATAAGTAACAAACTTTCGCCGTTCCATCTTTCCCCCACTCTACAGCGTGTTCTTCTTCCAGATGTTTTCTTTCGTGTTTGTGAATATTTCCCACACGGCTGGGCTGGAAAAGCAAGAGAGAAAAAAGAGTCTTTTCGATTAGCAAAACTTTGCTGTTCCTTTTTTTTCTTCTCTGTTGCCCTGCTGGTGAAAATATTCTATTCGTTTTCCATGAAAAATTGTCACAGTTTTACTGGTGCGTACGGTTTTCCCTCGACTGTTGGGAAAAGTTTTACACATTCTTACTTCTTTTTTTTTCTATTAAAAATGGAACTTTTCTCCAAGCAGCGTTTAGAGCAGATGGGAGGGGTTTGATTTCGTGGGAAAATCAATGCAATCACACTGATTAACTTCAACTTCACGCAACTTCCCAACCCCGGTCGGTGGAGATGTGTGTGTGTATTTTTTTCTTCTTCTGTTGTTTCCTTTGACAGATAGCAAAAGAAAAAAAGAAAGAAAAAAACAACAACAAACAAACCAATTTGTTCTTTGCGACAGGAACGTTACACTTTTGACACCTGCTGTTGAAATATGAAAATGAACTTTGCGCCACCGGTCTGTCAATTGCCGTTCGTTCGATGCGTAGATTGATTGCTTTTGGTTTTTCATGTGTTCGTGGAAAAGTTTTTGGTCGCTCAATATGTTGGCATATCTATTTATCAAGAAAGTTTAGCAAAAAAATTCTCGTTGCTCTTGCACCTTATTTCCATTGGATAGAAAGCGTTGGAAGTATGTGTAACGCATCATAACGCTCAACTGTCAGTTGAGGATCGATTAGGCATCATGGAATTGATTTTTTTAAACTAAAAAAATCGATTCGTCAAGGCTTACATAGATCAAAGCACTTTTTTCAAACCAACGAAACAAATATTCTTTCAAATTCCAAATAGACGATTCCCTTTATCTGTACAAAACAGCAACTTTATTTTTTTTTCTTTGATTTATTGCTCAGTATAACAATAACATGTTGCACAACCATTGTTGAACCACGTGTCAAACGTATTGAATGGGGTATATTTATTTAAACAAAAAACATGGATCGATTAAAAAACATCCCGAATGTCCATCGAACAATTGAAAAGCGACAGCAAATGAAACATGCTTTCATGCTCTGCAGTGACGCAACCGTTACAGGCATTGAACTCATCGCATCGGAGGCAGGTCTGTTTGTGAAAGGAGCACGATCTATCGTGCTGAAGCACGGACAGCGGTAACGGCTGAGGTCAACTGGTCAAGCAAGGGGTTTCGAGATGGAAGCAATCTATGGCACCTTGCCAGACCATTTTACTTCCGGTTGCGCAACGAAGCAAACCAGCAGAATGTGTGTGTCTGTCTGTACATGGTTGTTTGGTCCACGTATTGGTGATGTCTTGTGAGAAAAATGAATCCTTTCGCATAACAGCAGGGTGCCACCATAATCCGTTTGTTTCTTGAGCAGCAACGGTAGACAAAAAAAGGTTATAAACTTCATCTTCTTGTTTCTTACCTTTTCATTGTAGTGCACACATAGTGCGCTAAGGAGCGTGAGGTAAAAAAAAGGAATCCTTCTTTTGTTCAAAAATAGCGAACGACCAAATGAGTACGAGACCATGAGTCCTGGAACGAGCTGCTTGCCTTGGTTCACGGACGTAAAAAGCTTTTATTTCTGGATCATCCTTCCGTTTCCACCAATGCCGTGGTACGTCGGTACGATATGATGTATGGAACCTGGGAAGCACATAGCAGAGTGCAATAACATGTGCACGATATGGACAGTACAATGGTTAGCTGAGTAGGAGAATAAGAAGGACACTGAAGAAGCGAAAAGGAAAAGAAGGCACGCCCGGTTACGTTCTCTTATCTCAAAACTTAATCGGGATCGATGACTTCGTTAATAGTTTAGCTGCTCTTCCCGCTTTCCTCGTTTTTTAAACTCTTCTAATATTGATTTAATCTCTAAATAATAAAATTATTTATTTCCCGAAGATAACTGTTGGGGTATAAATGTTACATTGGAAAGACTGCATACGCTTATGGTAAACATAACTGACAGTTTGAAAAAAGTTTGACAGTTGAGATAAAACAGAAAATAAGCCATATTGGCAACACGGTTTGTGACAGTTTGAGCACCAAACAGACTTATGTTTGAAACTTCCACCAGAAAGATAGTACGCAACATACGCAAATTAATATTAAATTAATGGCACAAGCTGACAACACAAACTTTGTGTTGTCGACTATATTTGCATTTGCAAATAAATTCCCTATGGATTTTGGTTGGGAATAAAATAAATATTGAAGTAGGAGTAGAGACCCCACATCCATCTTGCTTCTCCCAATGCAAAGTTAGAACTCAATCCTTGTTTCTGCAGCACAAAACATAGCGTAAACCATTGGAATGCAAAAAAAAAGTAAAATAAAAGTTTCAACATGAGAACCGTAGATAAAAAGCACACCAACAAAGCTGCTTCAAAATCAGGTCAAAATGGCGCACTAGACCGGGGAAGAGATAGACACTGGAAGCGAAAAAGCACCACGTATTGGCAGGGAAAAGCAGAAATGGGGGAAACTTCCGAATGCGCTTGCAACCGAAAACCGGCACTCCTGCATGATCCCTCCACCGTTCGGGTGGGAAAATAGGCTAATGACCCGTTTGGTGCTACACTAACCGATACCCCGGGAATGAATGGTTCCGCCGGCGTTAGACGTGCACTGGGATGTGGTGCCAAGTATCGATTGCTTTCCCAGACTTCCGGTCTGCTGGTGTGCCCCGACGTGATGAACCGAACGGGGATGGAAAGTGGTGGCCAGACCGGGTATTACGCCACGGAGGAATAATCCCCGTCGCCAGTTTGTGGTTGTGCCTTATGTTATCAACGTTTCTTGTACCATTTACCTCGCTTTGCGATTCCTTTTCTTTCTTTCTTTCTTTCTATTTTGTTACGCAGGAAATTGCATCTGGTTTTCAGGGAGTTTTCCGAGTTTTTCGTGGAGCGTTGTTTTTTCTTCTATTCTCTCCCTTCTTGGGTTGGATACGATTTGGGTGGCGCTAGTCGCAAAAGGAGGTCAGTCTCATCACCGAAAACCCTCCGAAAAAGTTTACGACTTTCGCACAGCGCCAAAGAGCAAGACGTGCATGCCGTGGGGGAAGATTTCTACCCGATCCATATTTGGGCCAGTCGTAAAAGACAAAAAAAAAGGGGTGGCAACTGGGTCGCATGAGGGAGCTGTGGAGCCATCTTTCGGTTTTCGGACTGGGGCATGAATGCTCCGAATGCTCTGACATAACTCAGCATTAATCCACGTGGAATGGGAAAGAAAACACACACAAACACACAGAAAGATGACGTTTTCGGTGCGATCGAAGAAGTACGCCATAACGGGTAATTAGGGCACACGTCGCACGTTGGGTGTCGGGTGTTTTATTTATCCATTTCCACCACGCTCGTTATGCATCCGATTTCCATGCGATGTTCTGTTTGGTTTGGTTTTGCTTAATTTATTCCAACACCTGTGAAAAATGGCTTTTATTTGTTCTGTAAACATTATTTCAGTAAAAGAATGATATTCGGGTTTTTTGCTCTATAAACACAAATATTTGCCCTTTTTTTAACAAACAAATTTAAATTTGTTATGCATGTTTGATACCTTCCATCGATTTCCACATTAAAGAGCATTGTTTCGTCATTTTTCAAATGTTAACATTGTTTTGTTTTCATGTTAAACATTATTTCTACCTCTTTATCGTCTTCCCGAGCATGACACGCTTTATTTTAAATTTAGATAACATTTTCACTCGAAAGCTGTGAAAATGTTTCCTTCCTTGAAGAGGGTATGAAAACCGAAGAAAACACACTTAATGCATGCTTCGGGTCACATTCAAGGAAAGATCCGAAATGCCTTACCGAGAAGTCTTTTACGAGAGATCTTAGCGCCTGTGCTACGCCGGCCCCTTGTGAAGGTTTTCCCATGTGTTGGTGTGCCGTGCAATGCTTTTCCCATCTGCAGCCTCCATAATGAAGGGCGCAAAATTCGGACGAATGTTTTAAATAATTCGCCCGCATTCTTCAGCGGAAATGGTAAGCGTTTCGGTGCGAAACCTTCATCCATGGCCATTTCGTTAGTAGTGTGAGTGTGTCTGCAACCGTGTATGGGTGTGTATGTGTGTGTCCATATGATCAACACTGGAAGAGTGCGTGCTCGCGTAACGTAACCTCACAATCGAGGCTCGAAAATTGTTGGAACAAACAAACAAACAAACAGCTGCTTTAAGGGAAATGTTCACACGCCGTAGATGGGAGTTCGGGATGGGATGAGCATAGAAAGCAAACGAAAAGTGCTTTCCGCACCACTCTGAAGCTTTTAACGGTTGCAGCAAACGATAAGGAACGTAATGAGCAAGTAGCATTGTTTGGTATTCAAATTTGAATATGTTTTTGCTAGTTCACGGTTGAAGCAAGTCCAAGGCAATTTCAACATTTTTTTTTCCAGCAAATGTTTATCTACATGTGTACTATCATTTGTTTCACCGTGTAAAAGGAATAAATATGTGAAATAATTGTCTGATTCTATTGAATGTTGTTTGACATCACATCTAATGGAGACGCCCAGTGCGCCACGTGTTTCACAATGGATCTGGAATGGATGAGCGTGAAAGCAATGACGTCACGGTGCGTGTAAATATGCCGTGAAAACAACGTCTAGCGTATCAATGACAAATGCGTACAGCGATAAACCTCATTATATAATCGCACAAATGGTGCCATGACTCGATGGTTTCATGTCCGGCCGCCGATGATTTGAGTACCATCGAGATATGACAAGATCGACGAGATCGAAGCGTCCCGCTCCAGAGTGGGGAAAGGTTCCCATTCCCAGCTGAAGTGTCAGGTGTGCCGGGCAGCATTAAAACATGGCCTATCATCGACACACCGAACCGAACCAGTTCGCACGGGATCGATCCAGCTTCATTCCACTTTCGTAGCGAAGAGGGAAGGAAAGAGAGAGGAGGGAGGGAGGAGGGAAGGAGGTCAGAAGACAAGAGGAAACAGGAATGCTTTATCGTGTCGGTGCGAGAAGCTTGTTGAAGTTGCGCTGTCCAGGGTGTTGTGGTGTGGGCTGGAGGAGAGAGTGTATTTTTTGTTCTTTCTTCCTATTTCTCTATATTGTTGCTCCGGAGCACTCCGGGAGAAAATCTTCTTCTAGTCCTCTTGAGTGTTGCACGAGCAGCAGCAGCAGCAGCAGCAGCCGGGTGCTATTTTTAACATCCTCCGGTGCCACTTGACATGTGACCGAAAATAGCACCCGACGACGTCGAGTTCATAAGTGAACGAACAACATGCATCTCGTGCGCCGTACGAACGGTTCCACCGGGGCAAGTGAGGAAAGCATACGGCAGCCAAACTGTGACCTAGAGCGTGTATGAGTGTGTGTGTGTGTGGTCATGTGTGGGTGTTTGCATTTGGAAAGTCTTGCCGGGAACGGATCGGGCGAGCTAGTCCAGAATAATGTTTGCGAGGGGTGTAGCAACACTGGACGTGCGATGATTGTCTGTGGAATTGATTGCTGCACACTTGGTTCTGTCAAATTCGATTAAACGCTTGTTTCTTTCACTATCGACAAGCATGGGTAGTGCAAAAAGAGCGATTATTGTGTAAGTTATGCATCTTAATTGTCCAATTTTATGTATGAGTTTACTTAACATAATGGGGAATAGGAACAACACATAATACAATCTCGATGGATATCATGTTTTACCTACAAAATAATACATTACTTAACGAACATGTCATGTTTGAAATAATCACATCCCAATTAATAATGGGTGAATATCAGGAATACCATCGGCAGCCATTTCCCGACCATGATAATCGGCCATATTTGTCACCGTAATGTGGCCGTATTGTCTAGAAACTTTGCTCGCTCCCCATTGGTTATAGATCCACCCGAGAAGAGATATGTTCATTAAGATTCGCGCGCGAGCGAAGAAGCAACATTCAAAATTATCACCACGCAACAATAGCACACACTAATTAGCCGTGCGCCACATTTCCTTTTCTCGATTAATTTCGCCAGCCGAAATCGGATACGGATACGATGAAAAGAAACTTTGCGCGAGTGCTGGATGGCAGTTCCTGTCCGCTTCTGGTACGGAAAGCTACGGTTTCGGTATCATTAAAGTAACAAATGTACGCTAATTTATATTTCGCATCCGTGCGCCGGGAGTTAATCATCTCCGTGTGTTACGGGACGAATCGAGTAGAGTAGTGGAAGCGGTGTTTTTTTTTCTATATTGGTATTATTTAAACCAAGAAAAAAACTGTGCCCCATGTGGACGGGGCAACACTTTGACAATCGTCTCTAGCCTGCAAAAACATAATTCCCGCTTGTTAACAAGAGACATTCAATGCGTTGGAAATGAAGTGCTTGTTCCAGCGCGTTTTTTTTTCCCCGCGACACATTTACCTCGCTCGGGTGTTTTTTGAGGGTTGGAAAAATGTAAAACAAGCATTCGACGAGAACAATAAAGCATGGAATGTGTTTTACATTGAAGCATTTTTTTCTTCCACTGCATCCCCGATAAAACTCGAATGCAAAACAGTAAAAATGAGAAGCGAAAATAAATTAACACAACGCCCTTTGGACGTTGCGACGTCGTAAACACACACAAAAAAACAACCCTCAGAGGAGCATAAATCATGCTCAACGGTTGGAAAATGATATGCTGAGAGATGACAATTTCTCGCTTCCTTCTTCTGGTCGCCCATACATTCTTGCAGCATTTACAACCATATCAATCGCTCGCTGCAATAAATAGTTTTGTTGTGCAGCAAATCATCATCGCCACCGTCGTATCAATTCTCAAAAAAAAGGGAAAAGAAACTTGAACGAATAAAAGCGAATGAATCAATAAATCATCGAGCGGCATCCATCCGTGTATCGATACCTGTTGTAATTACATTTTCCGAATCATTTCATTGCATTTTCCCACGGTGGCGTGTGTATCGCCTTACAGCCACTTGGATACCACCGACCGAACGAATGCTGCCAACGGGGCACTTTACCGGCCACGGCGTCTTTTCGTGGACGACTTGCCGACGAGCGAGATGCTTGGGCGGTTGTGAAGGATGTCATCAAACTCAACCCGAACGACCATTACCCATTTTACCGTGAAAACCAATTAAAGAACAGGTTTCCCTCAAGGGAATCCCTTGCTGTCAATGTATTTTTCGCTAACCGGGTTGTGTGGCGTGTGTTCGACGTTCCTTTTTTTTGTTTGGTTGGAAAATGACTGACCAGCAAAATGGCGGCAACAGGCTAGCCCTGATGACGTAGCATTGATGGAGGTTTCGCACCGATTACATCCCTCACCGGCACGCGCCATTTTCATGGATAGTTGAAGTAAATGTAGATTGTAATTCGTACCATGTTCGTCTCGCTTCTATTTAACGATCTTAACTCGGCGCTTCTTTCCGTTTCTTTCCTTGCAGGTGAGTGCTGTGTGGTTTCTGAAAGGTCACGAAGGATCGCCCCAGGAATGGGAAGCAAACACAGCGCGAGATAAGGTTAATTTGGTTCGGTGGATTATTACTACGGCGTGATCCCGTGTGCCGGCTCATTGGAGCTCATTTTGTTCCAATTATTAGCTACACCAAATTACATGCCATTTGCACGCCGACTTCTTGAATGGCGGGTGTCGNCTTCTATTTAACGATCTTAACTCGGCGCTTCTTTCCGTTTCTTTCCTTGCAGGTGAGTGCTGTGTGGTTTCTGAAAGGTCACGAAGGATCGCCCCAGGAATGGGAAGCAAACACAGCGCGAGATAAGGTTAATTTGGTTCGGTGGATTATTACTACGGCGTGATCCCGTGTGCCGGCTCATTGGAGCTCATTTTGTTCCAATTATTAGCTACACCAAATTACATGCCATTTGCACGCCGACTTCTTGAATGGCGGGTGTCGGCTGACGAGATGGTCAGCACTTTTTTGCACTTTCTTTCTTGCTCTGGACCACCACCGTACAAGCGGTGGGCGTGATTGGCGTCAGGTGGTGGTGATACGATTACAAATTAGCCGCATTACTATGATGTTAATGAGACGATTATGCTTTTTTCTTCGGTAGAATCAATTTTGATTTATATTTCAGAGGGCGAACATATTGTACTGCGAGTTTGACTTTTGGTAGAAGTTTCTCCACCTTCTAGTGATTTGTACCAACTGGTGCTTGGTGCGTTTTATGCGCTGAACAATAGTGAATTCGATGAGCTTCACCGATAGAGTTAATCTTTACACTTTCACCCAAGTGCCTTTAGAACTTGGAAGAGGGAAAACTTTGTAAGTTTTAAACAAAACCTTAGCTGTAGTTCAATCTCATCTACATTGGCTTAGATTCTGGCAGTTATCTGCACAATGCGTTGAGAGTTTTCCATTCTCCACAAACTGATAAATGACGTTTACCGTTGTCATGCCAGTTTTAAACAACGACTTAAATATTATTGCAAAATGAACAGCGCAGAAAGTTTTCTTCGCTTCAAATTAAGCTCACAACTTTTTCGTAGAAATGTTTTACTCCAATATTTGACTTGGCAGTACAAAGTTTGTCTGTCTGCCTTGGTTCTGCGAATGAATTGCCATTACAGAGAATAAAACGGAAAGTAATTAAATAAATTACAGTATTGAGACATCTCGGTTTCCTTTGGAGGTTTTTGCGGTTTTCCGAAGTAGTAAGGATGAATCTGAAGTTGAATATGGTTGTGGTCATGTTTAAGCTTCTTTCATATTTGCATCGATCGAACATGTTAACAGCAGAGATATAAAAAATTTAAAATAATATTGTTGCCAAGACAGTAAACCCACTAACCAATCTGTAGCGATACGTTGCATATGAAAGTATATGAAATTAACGTTACACCAGCATACGACACAACAAACGACGGCGATACATGATATCCATCGCTATCGCTATAGTTCCCGTCCCTCTCTAGCAAATAATCAAACGCTACAAAGAAAAAATGCCACAAACCATTCAGCTTAGGGGGCCTGGTTATCGTGCGTGTCTGTGGTGCGATTGTGCATGGGTGCAAAGTGTTCGGTGATAGTGATGATTGAACTTTCTAAAAATAAATTTTTATCACCTTCCAGCGCCGTGTCGAGTGAGTAGTTATAATATCTAGACTACCATGATTAATGGTGCGACATTTATACACAGTGGCATTGTTGTGGCCGGGGTGGTACATTAGCAAAAACAAGAAGAAACAAGAAGGAAAACAAATCACGCCTACTGCGGTGCGTGCGTTTGGTGGATCGCGCTTGCCGGCTGGCCACCCGAATGGTGTGGCATTTTGTGACGCTATTTTACGACCATAATAGCATACCGGACTCGCTTGTCTTGTTCGGCGCGTCGATAAGCGCACGTCAAGACTCATAAATCGTGCACTCGTGCCTTACGCGCTTTGGACGCGGGTGGTTTTGTGCAGGAGGGTCCATTTTTAGTGAAGCGAGTGCAGTCGTCCACCGTCAGACTGCGACTGTGTGTCGCGGAACGTGGCGGCGCTACTTCGGTGCCCTTGAGCAACGTTGCAGGGGTCTTGCGCTGGTGTGTCCTACATTGCGTGTGACGTATTTATGACGTATTTATGCCATCGCCGTGCGAGCACTGCACCATTATTTGGGATGCTCCAATTTTGGGAACGGTTCCGGTTTGTTTCGGGTGGTTGTCAATCCGATTCGACTCGATTAGCAATCGTGTCAGTGGAATAATAACGTGCACTGACGTAGATGAGATTTCTTTCCCACAATGCACACGATCGATTTTGGTGAGGATAACAATGATAGAGAAAGTTGCGTTTGTGGTGAAATCAAATCGCAAAAGTTCTTTATAAATATAATATTTTAGTAAAAGAAATTGCATCTTTCACTTCCGTCGATTCTATTTCTAGTATTCAATCGAACATCACCGTACGCCTCCCTTTTGCTATAAACTGAGTTTCGATAACGATAAATCTAAACATGCGAACGATTGACAATTTCACTGCCCAGTTATCATGTGCCATGAGTTTGCCAAACTCTGCTGCACTCTACAGCATGACTCATTTGGCAGACGAGAATAAAACGATCGATCGAGCTTATCAGTCGCATGCTCAAGTAGCGCGACTCGCGTAACTGTATGCCAGCCGCAACGAAACGCGCTATCTCATCAGCGTGATCATCAGCACTCTGCCGTACGTATCGCGAAGGCACGGCATTTGGCGCAGGGGATAAGTTTACATATTGTTTCTGGTTTCATATTTGCATTCTTCATTAACACTTCAAACACAGCCTCACCCAATTGGGTGAATAGTTTTGTGCGGAATTTACTGACGCACCTTCTCGTATTCCCCAAAGGACTTCCCGCCGGGGTCATTTCGAGCGTGGTATCGGCAGGCATGGTTTAAATTTCATATATGCATGGAAATATACATGGAAAGGTAATAAAAATTTAAAACTTCACGAGTGTGCTTTTTTTTGGTGAGTTTTACAGCCACAAAAAGCATGTGGAAATGGGTAATGACTCATTGATTGATTAGTGAGCGGGAACATTCATGAAATAGGCACTTAACATAATTAATCACCTGCCATATTTTATCTTTTAATGCGCAACGGGAAACCTGTTAAGTTTATTTTTTCCAACGCTTGTTACCCGCTTTATTTATTGTCATTTTTCACATATGCTCTTTAAATTGATATACCGCAAGCATATTTCATTCTTGCAGCTGGTTGAGGTTGTACTATTTCAGACAAATGGTAGTGAATTAAAATTTAAAAAAAACACTCTCAAACGCTCTAATGTTTCATGCTGACTGATTATCTAGTGGGAAGAGATAAATGTGCCAATATTCGTGTCAAACATGTACCACGCACACACTCATACAGACTAGTCTAACACTTCGTTTCCACGGTAGGTTTCATTTGTCTGGTCGATCGTTGGTTTCAAATGGCTTCACTGCCGGCCAAGCACTGTCAGACCGCGGCACTGTCAAATGAAAACTCAATTATTAACGCCATATTCAATTTCCGCCATATTTTTCATCCCAGCTTGCAAACTTACTGCGGTGAGACACGGCGTGCGCGAGTGAGATTCAATTTTGTCACAGCAGATTGGCGTAAATGTTTTTCTCGCAACTGAATCACGCCCACAAATTGTGCGAAAGAAATTTGCTTAGGAATGTTGCCATCCAAATCAGGGTGTGCAAAACGATTAGAAGGTATTTCCTGATGTATAAATATTCCAACATCAACATGATTAGCTTGATCGTTGTACTAGGGAAAGGTTTGCTACAAAATATTATACCATTTTAAAGCCTGTTTGATAGCTTCCAATTTAAAGCAAATGAAACAAAATGCAAATTGGGCCACCTATCTCATTTTGGTTTCGCATTGATTTGTATTGATTTTTGACATAACGCGAAAAAATCCTTTCTCGTAAAAAAAAAAACAACTGCTTTCCACATTTTTGATCTGACCGATGATTGGCACCTTTCGCGTTCTGCGCGGCGAAACAAACATCAACAACATGCTCAACAACAGCTCATTAGTCTGAACGTCGCGTTCGATAGCTCTTCAGGTCGATGCTTGGTGTTGTGTTCTATCCTCCATTCTTTTTTTTTTCACTTCCTGTTCCCTGCTGGTCCATATTTCTCACACCGACCACAGCTCATCAGCATCAGCTCTGAGTGTGTCGGTGATGAAAAACGGCGTGAATAACATTTCGTCACCTCTCGGGGTGGTGATTTTTTTTGTTTTGCTTGCTTCTCCCCTTTTTCTTCGGGTCACCAATCAACCGGACCCAATCGCAATCGGGCGAGTCTGGTGTTGATGGTTGAATTTAATTTAGTTGACCTTCTTCAAGCTTCTCCACCGATTGGAGAACATTTTTAAGATGGTTTGTCACCTGAGCAGACACACATACACACAGGCGTACACCGTTCGTTTGGAAAGTTTCGGGTCGGGAAGAATTATCCTTTTCTGAAGGGTCGTCGACAGCTGGAACCCAAAAGTTTTCCCATAAGTACGTACGGAAGATGCGTCGCCGGATGCAATGTCCAGTGCGAAGCATCCAATAGGAGAAAAAAAAAACAAACAAAAAATACATGTACGAAAACAGGCCACAAGTTTCGATCAGCTGGAAAATTGTTGATTTGAAGAGTGAAATAATTCAATCACAAGCTCGTCGTCAGTTGATTGGAAAAAACGTTCAATTAGAGGGGCAATTAATTTAGAATTCTTAAATTCTTTCTTCTTTATTGTTTATTACTTCAAAATCACACTTATTTAAGTTCGGTGACACACACACACTGTGTTTGTTTTCATTAACCTGCTTTCATCATTCATGTTTCTTCCAATGTCTCGCGCAGGTAATGTAAACCATTTTTATTGAAGCAGGTTTGTTTGGTCTCACTTTCTATGTAAAACAAACATGTTTCCCTTGTTGTAACAGCTCGTAACATTCGTTCGCACAGCGTCAGTAGAAGCGTTGGTACACTTTGTAGGTAGTTTGTTGTTTAAATGCCTTGGAATTTTATGGTTCGCGATTTTAATGTTCAGTTTTTAGCTCCAACGTGCTTGAACGATAAATCATGCTTTTGCTTTGCCCAACCAGTCAGTTACAACGCACACACCAAGTATCATTATTTTGCGGTTGGAAGTATATTGCATTTTTTTTGTTTGTTGTTGCTCCGACTGCTAGCAGCAATTGCACAACAAATTCCAATCGGTCAATAACACACAACACGACACCGTTCTAGAGGGATGTGCACTTTTTCTTTCGTTCCGAATGGCAACGGCCACGTAATCACCTACCGAAAGCGTACCGTCGTAGGCTTCGAGATTCGTACGAAGGCAAAGCAAAAACTCCCGATGAAGAGGGAGAGAGAGAGAGAAAGAGAAAGAGATAAAGAGAGAAAAAGAGAGAGAGAGAGTGAGCAATAAAAAACGCTCCAATGCAATATTTCAAACACTTTACGAGCTTGGGTTAAGGGTTCGAAAGGCAAACCCGTGTGCACGTCACCTGCAACGAAACCCATCGCGATGGTGAATGCTTGTGTCGCAGTGTGTTGCGTTTGTTCGCAACGCTACATCCAACAATGTTGCTCCGAAATGGGTACCTCATGGAAACCATTGGGGTAGATGGTCATTTTTATGACGCGGGTTCGTTTCCTTGTTTTTTTTTTGCGTTTGTGTGTGTGTTATCCAGCATTCCTTCAACCGTGGGACGAAAGTTACGGTCGGTGTGTGCCGTTCGGGTGAATTCCTTCTTTAAGATTCTCCGTTCGGCACTACGCTGAACCCGTACCATGGACCCCCGAATGGGTGATTTACAAAGTGGAAACAGTAGTTTGCCTGCGGCCAGTGTAGATGGTTAATGTACCAATTAAATGGTCGTTGCTAGAACGGTGGAACTGTCGCTTGAAATGGTTCTCGTTTTGGGACGTAGTTTTTTGTGGCCCAAGACTTACTTGCCGTGCACTAATGCAGCACGTGTTAATGTGTTCGCTTGGGGAAATGATGGCCAAATAGTGCCGCGCGTGGATTATAATCCGTTAATTGAGCAGTCGAAAATAGTTTTAACAATTATGTACATATTTTTGAAATTTTATTGATTGTTCGTTTAAGCATATTGACATTTTACAACAATTTAATTCCATCGCAAAGCAAACGATTGGAAAGTAAGAAGATTTTTTAATTCTTTGATAATAGCAGCTACATCTTTCAAAGACAATGATGTTTAATAATTTATTCAATTTTCTTAAAATTTTGTCAAATTGAATATCCTTTTGAGAAGTACATTTTCATAATTCATGAGGATCAAAATGTACAATTTTGATAGGTTAAGGTACAAACTCTCTTTATTGAATCAATAGCCTCGAAATTCTTGAAAGAGTATCAATATTACCATTGCGGAAGGATATGATATCTAATAACGCCACATTGACACCAGTCAAACAACCCATTTACCATCAAACTAATCTTTTGGAATCGTTTTCGAATCACCAAGCAAAACAACGTTCGAAAGCTGTTATTTTAACTTCTTGCACTCAGCATGGAAACGATTTTTTGTTTGTCGTTGCAATAATACACAAAAAAAATCGCGCTTACTTCAGCATTATTGGCACGTCACAATCACGGTTAATGAAACTTCAAATTGTGTCGCAACATGTTCGTCACACCCGGTAACCGGTGCAAACCGGGGCTTACAAGCTTTTCCTTTCCCAAACAAACAAACAAAAAAAAACCTCCCACCCCCGTTCCGAAAGTACCGAAAAATCCTCAATAAAAATCGACCCCATGAAGACAGCAAACCGTTAGCCACCCGACGCTAACCCAATAACCTTACACCATTAACGAACACACACAACCTTCCAACCCGTACTATCCCCGGAGCGGTTCGAGATCGCCACTTCTTTTCTCTCTCTCTCTCTCTCTCTCTCTCTCTCTCTCGCTCTTTCTCTCTCGCTTTTAGGTACATTCAGACCCAGCGTCCAGCTGCCGTTGGGTGGCCGATGGGGTGCTCGGTTGCATTTGTTCGCTCCATCTGTGTCGTCGCCATTCGGCTTTCTTCTGTTTGGGGCAAAGAAATGAAGAAAAAACACCCACACCAAAAAAAAAAAAGGTTCGGTACCGGTGAAGTGGTCGTGCGACAATGGGTAATAGCCCCACTGGAGGGATCAAGTGCTTGCGAAAGAAAAGGCTTCTTAAGGGAGGATGAAAGGACTTGGTGCAAAAAAACAAGCGCCCACGCGCTGATGTTCTCGAGACGCCGCAATTATTTTCTATATAGTTCGCAGCATTATTTTTTTTTTGCCTTCCTTCCTTCCTTCGTTTCGTGACATTTTTGTTGTTTTGTTGTTTTGTTGCTGTTGCGGTTCCTGCTTCGATATGATTTCGATTGTATGATGAAGTGAGCTGGTCCCGCCGCTGGGTTTTGCTGCGGACGGGACCGCTGGACCGATGGGTGATGAAATATTCATTGATCGTAATCGTAAATGAGTCGATAATTTACGGAAACTCCTGCCGTGTGGTTTTGTGGTTGCCAGTAACAGACGTTTAATAGACGATTGGCTTTTACCTTTTTTTTGGGGTGGGGGGGGGAGGGGAGGGGAGGGAATGGGGTCATTTTTTTCTACTTCGGTGGAAAACTAGCTTTCATATCGTTTTGTTTCTTTCGACAGGAAACGTCAAATACAATAAACATGTAAAGAATACCACAACATATAAGAATACCATAAATAATTTTAATAATAATAATAACGCAAAACGGAATTTTAAGGTACTGCAATAACGCCATAAATAGTGTTAATGTAAAAGTATGTTAACTATACTCATAGCCAAAAATTTAAGCTTCACTCCAACGCTTCACTGCTACAGAATGAAGCTCTTTAAATTGTCCACCCTGAAGCAACCACTGTGGAATGCTGATGGTGGGCACGATCAGTTCACCGGTTTTATGGCATTAGATGCCAATGCGCTGTTTCATAAACCTTTCTACTTTATTACGCTACTGCAAAACGAGCGAGAAAGCGATGGAAAGCGAACATTAGGGTTAGGAATCTGTTCGTTCGAAACCCGATGAAAGTTTTTCTCACGCTCACGGAAGGTCAATTATCAATTGTCGCATCAAAGTTTAAATGAAAAGTAAAACGGCACACGGATTCCTTTAGCTAAACGAATCATTTACTATGCAGGCGTGTAAGCCATTAAGTGCAAAATTGATATCGTGCCACAGGATAATCTAATTTTAGTCAAAGAAACATGCCACCAGGTTCAAAAAGAAAAAAACAAGACTTCATAAAACAAAACCGTTCTTAAAGACCGGCGGCCTGTTCCCGGCAGCGAGATTTGATAAGTTTTCGTAATCTTCACTTGTGTAAACCAACTTATGGCTGCCCCCTGTCGTTGCAGGGTTGCAGGTTGCCAAATGTTTTCCATCTTCCCAGAACCCAGAGCTAACTCGCCTAATGAATGGGAAAACCGTGCGTATGAAAACAAATCCAAAACACTCCTACAGCCAAACGCCCGGTCGTCTCCACGGTCGGCAGTACCTCGAGCATCATATTACTCCGGGTTGCCGGGGAAAGAGTTGCACAGCCGAAAACCGACCGAATGAAAGCAACAAAACAAACGCAACAAAAAATCATAGCCAGCATCACCCGTTCCCCTTTCTCATACCCTTCTCTTCTGTCAGATGTTTTTTTTTCCCCCATTTTCAACCCGAACAGGGATGGGAAAGAGATTTTTGTTTCGTTGCTGCTCCCGCCGAGATTGGCCGATGGGCAATACTTCAGCAGATCACTTCCAATTAGGGCTCGACCCCACCCCACACCCACACACACACTCACGCACACACGCACACGGTATGGGTTGGCCATAAAACATTCTCATCATAAAGTTTGAGTGGTGCTGCTTTGGGTAATTAGGGCATTAGCCACATCATAAACTTTGACAGCGTATCACAAGCGATCATGGACCGTAGACTGTAGGGCCCGTAGTATGGACCGAACATGTATGGAGCCGTTACACTGTGGTTCTCCCACATCGCCACAATAATCAACATTGAGGCAACGAAACGGAAGGCAACCCCCCAAAAAAAAAAAGAGAGAAACTGTGTGGAGACAGAGCAAAATTGGGGATAAAAAAGGAAACCGAAAAATGGGGGTTGGCTATTTTTTTTTGTATGCTGTTAAATCTGAGCAGGAAGCATATAATCCGTTGCCTTTTGGCAGCCAGTGTTTGGCGTAAGATGGCAGAAGCACCCTCGTGGAAGCTAATCGGAAAATGTATCAGATGGCGTACGGTGTCGGTTGTGCCGGAAACAGGCGAGCTTTTTATCTGTTAAACCTGACGAACCTGTTGGCTGGATCTGGGGTGATCCGGGCATGAACAACTGGACTGGAGACACGGTTTATGGACAACTTCCGACGTGGATGGTGGAAATAAAAAGTGATCCCTTGACCGATTCGATTGGTAATCGGACCGCTTGGTACACACCGTTCCAACGCGATGATGATGATAAATTAATATTTGATTCCCTGTTGTCAAACAGATATTACTACACAGAGAGGCTTTTTGAGTGTGTGTATGTGTGTGTAAACCTCTTCATGTTTTAGCATGATTGTAAGTAATGTAAATAATTTCATTTTAAGCCTTTCGCATCTAAAACGAAGTAAGTTTAAATACATAAATGAGTTATATTTATTGTGTGATTCGTTCAAGCCCTAAAAGATGATTAGCTATAAAAAGATCATAAAGCAAACAGCTTAGCTTAGCTTAGCTAGTGACTGCTGTTGTTAATATTTCTTATCAGAACGAAACAAACATCGGACAACTTCGCTGTGTTTGCTTAAAAATGTGCGTTTAATTATAGCTAAAAATGTGATAAAAAATCGATCAATCGATAAAAAAACGATAAATATTTCTACTTACTTAGTGAGGCATCATGAGGTAGCTTAGCCTGTTGGATCTCGGGTGACTTAGCAGTGATTCGTTTTTTAATTTAATTGAAAAGATAAACGTAGAAAAACGTTCGATAACAGTACTTATGGTGGGTAGTAGTCGTGAGGCAATAATAAGTTATAGTTTCCTTTTTCCACCTCATGCAAACCCCATCATTCGCAAAACGGTAACTGTGTTAAATGTTCTCCTGGGCCGTTTATGTAATTAGCGCTAGTTTTGTTTCCTAGCAAACGTCTGATTGTGTGTCATGTCACGTCAATCAATTAGGAAAACAATAGTTGTTCGCTCAGGTAGATGACCGATTGGTACTATTTCGGGATGCTTAAGCTAGTGCAGCATGTCGGCATGGTCGCCTAATCGAACGATCACGGTTCAAGCACGTACCGTACCGTCCCATTACTCAGTTCGGGCCGTGCTACATGTTCATTCCGCCCAGTGCAAAACGTTCGAGTCAAACCAAATACCTTTCGAGGGAAGTGTTTTTATTTTCGCCCACTGTATGTGACCAGTGGTGATCATGAGGTGAGAGCGTGTGTCTTGCCTTGCTACCTGCAGTGCATGAAATCTGTTCGCGAACATATCGCGCAACACCCGTACCCGTACTGGCGGATTGCGATCCAAAGGCAAAGATGGCAACCAAAACCATTACGCCAGGTTTTTTTTTTGTCCCCGTCTTCGGGATGCATTTTATGCCGGCTGCACGGTTGATGAAACCCGGCACGGTTAATTGTGAATGCATCACATTACCGTGCCGGGACGAAAAGGAAACGACGCTTTGACTGACTGGCAGCAGAGTTTGGTGCACCGGTGCTCGGTGCCCTGTGCCCGGTGACAGGTTCCATGATTGAATCCGGATGCCATGAGTGCAAACAGCCGTGATGGATGTTGCATATTGCGTTCCGTTCATTTTGCCGTTCCGCTGTTGCTGTTGCACGGTATTGCGGCATTTGCGCGCGCGTTGCACGGACCTGTGGACTTTGTGGACTGGCAAAATGGTGAACGAGGCAAACGTTAAATGAACGACATATCCTTGCTGAACATCACAACGTCTTGGATTAATTCCGACCAGCGTAATATTTCCACTTTTTTTGTGGAGTTTCTTACTCATGCCTCCCCTTAAACATCATCATCTTCGTTCATATCGGATCTCGGGTTTATTTGCATCGTAATAATTGCAAAAAAGTAGGAATGTATTTTCTTTCAAAGAAAATGGCATAAGCATTTTGCCTTTTTTCTGCATTCCGTTTATGTTCGTACCTCTGGCTGCCATCAATTACATTACATGATTCAAATTTTTGTTCTTCCGTTATTAATTCCAATGTTAAGAAAGTCCATGAAAATATAAGATTCATTTTTAATGTGAGCTGTTCTTGAGCATGTCTTGGTTCCAACAATAAATCAATGCCACTAACCGATTTACCTACGATGTAGCTACACATGTAATTATCTGTATGATGGTTTTATATCAGTTATGATTTTTATTCTTCCAACGGCACGATTAACATTCATCGTTGACATTTCAATTTCTTGCCACACAAAACTTCTCATCTTCTTGTCGTTGTTTTGCCACGATGTTCGCTGTCTGTGTGCCAGTGGAGTGTTACATGTCATCCTATTAATTTCTATACGTATACGTATTTCTTAACCACGAGCATAACCATAAAAAAAGAGCACAAAACCACGCCTGAAAGCACTACTCGCCAAAAACCCTCACGCCATCGGTACGGCCATGATCTGTGCGTTTTGTCTGTGCCCGTTACCTGTCGTAAAAATCCGTATGCTAAACCTCGTCCTTGTCTGCACCAAATCATTTTCCTGCCGGGCCAGAAGTAGAGTAGGGGGTTAGAAATGGGTGGGGGGGAGCGGGCCACCCAACGAGCACGCAATTGTTTTACGGCACCGGTCTTGTTGCCGTAAAGCCGAAATGGATGTCTTCATCAATGTCCATCCTCGTCAGTATGAGTGGTATGAGGGGCAGTGTGGGTTGGGTGGCTTGAAAAGCAAACAAATCAAACACCAAAATTCCGACACCAATGCTTCTGCTTCGCTTCCTATTTGTTTTTTTTTTTTTGTTTTTCGGTTGTCATTTTGCTCCCTTGACTTTGACGATTCATTTCATCGCCGACGTGTCGGTCGGAATGGAGTTGAGGAAAAGCGTAGAACAGAACGTGGAAACGCGCTTGTATCGATTTGTTACAACAGCTCAAGACCTGCAAACCTGTCAGACAACGGCAAGGGCAGCCCCAGAGAGTAGTAGACATCAGAGTTACCAGATAGGAAGAGCCTACCAAATAGCTGCTCGTGTGGTTACCGTTTCTTTGTTCGCTTATCGAAACCAAACCAACACATGCCACACATTTCGATGGAACTGTGATGCTGAAGTGCAACTAATAGTTTTCGCTCTTGTTCATGTAGCGTGTACGCCCGAGCGTATGGGGAGACAACTGCACGTGACGTCTTAGCTACACCGGTGCGATGTTGCGATCCATCGCTGGAAGTGTTGATCTGGGCACAACATACAATATATTGGTGTTATTGAAAATATCGATTAATCACCATTACAAAGCAGCAGCCAGCATGCAACCGTAGGGAATTGGCCGAAAAAAAAGGTTGCAACGATCGAATCGGAATATGTATGTTGTTAAATTTCATGTTGTTTCATGTGAGCATTTGAATGTTGCACGGATATGATGCATGTGTCATGCAATACAATGCACAGTTCATCAGGATCTTTTTTTAAACAGAAATTGATTTCCATACTGCACGATAAAAAGCTTAGTAAAATCGATGGTAATAACCATGTAAGAGCGTTTTTTTCTTCGTGATTTATGTGCATGATCAGCTGGACGAACACACCCGAGAGAAGTTACCACCTGACCTTATGTCAACTGGCTGATTGCAAAGTGCCGCCAAGGTAGTGCTAAATGGTTTCAAAATTTGTGCAAAGTGTCAACTTCCCCGCTAAATGGATCGGTGCTGCGATGTAATTTTTCATTCTGTTTGATTTGGACACTTTCGCTCTTGTTTCTCCTACTGCCACGATTATCGGTGACTGTGAACGATGATCCGACTTGACCGATGACCACCACCGTAAGCTTATCCTCCTCGGGAGGCTGCTAACCTCCGCAGGTTGTGTACACCGATTTGTGCACGAACGCACGGAAAAACAAGGCAAGATGGGTCGGAAAATTTCCACCATCCTTTTCCCATTCTTACCCCACCAAGTGCTACCGGCGGAGAAAAATAGCACCAAAATGAATCATTTTCCTTCGTGACAGGGTGCACTTTTAAAGCAATTTATCACCCACGTGAAAATGCATTTCCCACGTTACCCAATTTTTCGCCACAAACCGTTACTCGGCGCAAAAGATGATCGAGCTGGGAACGCAAACACCTTTCACATCGGCAACTGGTCCCCGTGCAGCCGGTCCCAGTTGCATCATCCGGCTTGGGATGGAGAAAAAATGCATTTCAAACGTTCTGGTGCAATTCCCACCCGCTTGCGGTGCCAAACACTGCTCGCCCTCGCTCGCTCCGTACACTGACAAATGATCCAATTTTCCTCGCAGAAAACCCCAAACCGTACGGGCTGCCAGCACACGAAATAAAACAGCAAAACAGCAACGCCAGCCAGTGGGTCAGCATCAGGAAATGCATCAGTCAAACAAACGGACGTGCTTTCAACTTTTCATCTTTACCGGGCGTCGAGCAAACAGCCATGCTGCACCGTGCGGAGGTTGTTTAATGGAAGCCCGATTTTGTTCCTCCTAGTGAGGGTGAAGGTTTGTGTTTTTTTTTTGCCCCCATTCTCTTGCTTCATCCATTTGTTCCACAAATTCCGTATAAACACTTTGTGCAAGTGTTGTTCAATTTGGTGGAATGCTTGAAGCACTTGAGGGCCCGGAGTTTGCTGGAGCTGCTCGCTGGTGCTGGTTCATTAAAATTGATTTGAAAAATATAATTGTATTTCTTTGCATCACATTGCTTGGGCTGCGGGTGGGTGTGCCACCCATTGGTTGCGCATACTGTGACAGCGCTTAACTCAGCTCTTCTCGCAAACCTCCGAAAGGCTGCTGGAGGCAATCAGTAAACAATCAACCGCAACCAAACCGGGAAAGATCTTGGGCGTGTGGGGGTGAGCGAATGTTATCGGGCGGCCTACAAGGTACACGCACGCCCACCACATCCATTATGCTTGGCGATGGCGACGAAGCCAGCATAATAATGCTGGCGAAATCAATTTAGCATACTTAGCACGAATGCTTCGGGTATGTGAAGTATTACATTTTTTTTTCTACAACCGAAGCGAATTGGTTAGGAATTTGTGTTTTCCTTTATCTAGAAAACATGTATTAAACTGCCTTCCTTGCCTATCCTGCCGTACCTGCCTTCCGGGTGTTTGGTATAATTGCAAACGTAAAAAAAAAACACAGGTAAAAACATTATCACAAAGCAGTTAAACCAAAATGGGAAATAACCAAACGGAGAGAGAGAGAGAGAGAGAGAGAGAGAGAGAGAGACAGAGAGAGAGAGGGAGAGAGAGAGAAAGAGAAAAAATCACCTCGAGCGGGAAATTATTTCAAAGCTTTATTCGAACATGTTACCGTTCCTTAGCTCGTACACTTTTCTTCGCTCAAAACATGCATCCATTAAGAAAGAAAAGATAAGGTGGTGTGTGTAGAAATTTTTGGCGAAAAAAAAGAAAGAACAACATGAAAATCACCTCCACCGTAAAGTATAATGATGGAGAGAGCATTTCGACACGGAAATCGCATCAGGTTTCCGCGCAAAACCCTTTTCCCGTCGATTTCATTTCAACCTAGAAAGCCGCACGTGTCTTAATAGGCATCTTTGGTCTAGCGGACGTGAATGCTTTTTTCAATCGTTTTCCCCATCTCAAATTGAATTAATTTTATGTGATAAAATATAAAAAATGAAGTATTTTTGTTGCTTTTCAATGGGAAAAAGGATGAAATTGTTTTGCTTTTAAAGTGGGTTATCATCTGGAGCCACAACTGGAACTATTTTCTTTGTCTCTATTCGTATTCATTATGGCGTTCATGCCATAATGAATTATGTTCATGATTCATTTTATATAATACTTTAAACAAGATCTTTAAAGAGCATTAGGACCAATTTTATCAATTACGCATATGCAACAACAATTTATTAATTGTTTCTTTCCATCTCTTGTTTTCGTCCCCAGGTACGTCAATGTGTTAAATACAATGAATCTTCAACCGTGAGTATAGTGCTATCTCAGCAACAAAGTTTGATGTCGTGTGAAAACTGTCCTCCATCATTGTGTACGGCGCTTTCGGAAAAAGCCTTCGGTAACAGATGTATTGCGCGTTCATCACACACTTACAACTTTTCCCTTGATTCCTCTAACAAAGCAACCAACGGCACCTGTGAAGCTGGATGTAAATCATAAACAGAACATAAAAGCATAAAAAGACAACTGTGTCTCTTCATGTTCATGTTTTCCATCCACCTTCCCTCCCAGTTGCATGACCTTTTTCCACTGACTCATAGACATCCATCCTACGTCCATTAAATTTTTGGTCTCGTTTGAGAGTGTCAACAGCAAGCACACGGCACACGACATTCGTTCGCCACGGCTAAAAACACACACACATACAGCCAAAAAAAAAACGGATGGCTGTGCTGTCAATATTCATTTTCGTGTCCCTGTGTTCCTTCACATAGCCTGCCCCTCTTACCCACACTTGTCCACACTTGTGTTGGCTGCCGTTGTTTGTCAATGAAAAATGTGACTAAAAATAGTGCCTGGAGATGAAGATGGAAGGCCTTTGTTTGGCCCTCGTCAAACGGCGTCGACTAAAACCGACAATGCTCCAGCATATTTGGACGCTGGCCGTGCTCCGTGTGCCGTGTCCACTTTCAATGATGGTGCTTGTTTTGATACCGACCAACATCCGGCATCGTCTGATGCTGATGCCACTGCTGCCAGTGACACTTATCTATCGCATTAACGTTTGACCTTTAGTTTGGATGAGATTGGGATAAAAATTGAACATCAAACGGCACGATCGAAGGTGATTAAATGACCGGACCGAAGGCGGGGAGCGGATTGATTTGCGGACTGGGCAACAAAAAAAATATCCAAAGGAATTAGAGTTTTTTTTTATTTCTCCACTAGCTTCCCACATTCTTGATGGGATTTTTTCGCCTTTTGATGATCAGAAATGATAAGGTGAATGGTGATGAAAATTGTTGCTGCCGGATCTTCCCGGCTCTAAAACCTTCGTATCTTTCTATTTTTTCTAAATTATTCCGTTCCGTTCTCGCTGTGATTTTATTAAACTTTGCGAGCAACGCTTCTGTTTTTTTTTATTTTTTACAATCAATTTTATAATCCAAAAGGTAAAGATTTTTATTTTGATTTCTTTATCTCCGGAACTGACATCGGTAAGGTAGCGGTAAGGCTAGAAGATGGAAGACGAAAAGAAATGAAAAAATCTGTTCCATTCATTCATTTCACGCTTCTTTCTGCCTTTGCCTCATCTGCGAACCAAGCGAAAAGCAATCGGCACAAGAAAAGAGTTCTCAGGCATCCCCAGTTAGGGGGCAAATGGAATGGAATGGAATGGAATGAAATGTGGGACAAGGGAAACATCCCTTCAATAATGTTGATGGAGAGCAACCGGAACATCTCTGCGTAGAAAAAGTGGCATTTGCGGTGTCCTGTACCTTTGTACCGATCCATTTAAAGGTTGGATTCGACCGCCGTCTGTCGCTTCCGTTTGGCGGATGAACAGCCCGCCACCTTCTGGCGGACCTTCCCACTGCCCTCTGCCCACTGCTCTGTCCCCAGCAGCAGCAGCAGCAGCAGCAGCCACATCGAGCAGTCGTGCGACTGAATGCAAAACACCAGCAGCACCATTTCCCTGCGACATTCAAATTTCATTAAGCCACGACCGAACGCCTCCGCCGACGTCACTGCGATCGATCAAATGTCAGTTCCGGTTTTCTATTTCGCTCGCTTCACTTTTCAACCGCACCGTACCATCTTCGACCACCTTGTGCCTTTTGCCGCCGGCCGTACGGATGGCCGTACGAAATTAGATTAATGTAGCGTCGAACCTTTCGAACGGAAGAGGACACGATCAACCGAAACAAGATTACCGAGCGCCGAACTGAGAATGAATCGATGAATTTACTTCATCCGCATCCAGGATAACGAACTCGGTTCTGTTGGTGTGTGTCTGTGTATGTCTGTGTGTGTATGGATGGAAGAGAGGGTGTGGCTCTTGAAGAAACATCTAGGGACAATCGAAGGGAAAGAAACAAAGATGCAAAAACATGACAAAATATGTTTGCAAAGTATTTAAGTTTTTTTAACAAAACTTTAACTTTAAAGTTGGAACTATGTGTGGGAATACTAAACACGTTCACGCCTAATCACGTTGCTGCGTACGAAACAGGTGTTTCGAAAAAGTTATTACCTTTAATTGATTTGTCCTGTACAAGCCATTCGTTAGCTGTGTGTTGTAATTATAATTTACATCAGCCCCGGTCAACCGATAGAATAGCAGCTAGACTGAACTGATTTAAGCCCAGATACGATTTCCCTCGGTAGGATGGTAGAACGGACGGAAATATTTTAAATGTGAACGCATTTCCATACACCCGAGCAATTGACGCTCGCAACCATTCAGTTAGCACTCCCCATTTAACCCATTTGAGAAAAGTAACTAATGAATATGGAATTCCGTCCCTGCCTCATTCGCATCCGTCCCGCAGTTTTTTTTAGCCACGATCACCTGCAAAAAGGGTCGGTTGCGTTGTTGGAGGGTTGTTTTCTTTTTTGCTGCGACAACACCACTTTGGCTCTCTTTTTAACCGGCCGCGGCCAAGTGCGACCCCCGGCAGGCAAATTTAATTCCCCCGCCACGCTGGACGCTTCGATGACGCGCACTCGAATGTGTGTGTGTGTGTGTGTGTGTGAGGGTGGGCGCACGAGAAGTTTAATTAGTTTTGGACACAATAATAATCGGCCCTCGGCAGACCTGGAACACACTTATAGAAACTAACACGCTATTGCAAGTGTAGCTAAATTTAGCACGCCCGTGAATACCACAAATCCCGTTAGAACACATCCCTCCTCCCCCCTCATTCGTTGCCAGCCCAGCCCAGGGGCCAGGGAGCGTGTGTGGGTGAAATCAAACCGCACGAAATCCGTGTGCCTGAGTGGTGGCTGCTGATGGTGGCCAGCCGAGTTTGAATACTCACTGATGGGATTTTTATGAGCCAGTCAGGTAAGGATAGGAGAGGGGGGGGTGGGGGGTTGGGAAAGGGACTGAAAGGGACTGAAAGGGAGAAACCGCGGCACAGTGGAAGGGTTAAAGAGTAATTAAATCGTATATGATTTATAGTAACGCCGGCAAAAGTAACTTGCAGCCCGCATAAATCCAGCACCGGTCGGTGCAACCTCAACAATACATGTAGGACACACACGCACGGGGGGCACATGGGAAAGTGCGAAAAAAGAAACACCATCCACAAACCACCCACCAACACCACCACTGGCCACCCACAGCAAATGCAAAATGCACTCGGGCAGCCAGCGGAACCGTGCGGTTTGGCTCTAATGCCGTGCTGGTTCATGTGTGGCGGCACCCTTGTGTGGCATGCTGAGCATAAATTAAACACGAGTATATTTTTGTCCTACGCAAAAGGAATAGTGAAAGACACACACACACACGCACACATAAGCAACAACAACAAAAAAAAAACGAGCGAGTAATAAATCTATTTCCTTTTTTGCAAATGGAATCTACCCGGCACTGGGGAGAAAAATGGATGCAATGCAAAGCAAAACCAAAACGAAAAAAGATGGGTAACACAGCAAAGCATGAGCACATAAGAGTTTGATGCACATCCGGCTGCTGTTATTGTTGCAGGGTTGTTTTTTGTTTTTTTCGTGCCCATTTTATAAACTTGCTCTCACACGTATCCTTCTCCGCATATCATTAATTACGTGAATTACAAAACGACCAGCACACTTTGCCGGGGATTCCCGTGCACACCCGGGAAGAGTCACGCTTTAAGTACACGCTGATCCTCTAAATCTCTTAACGACGAGTAGCGAAAACTCGTAAGGGCAAGTCGCCGCAACCCCTAAAACAAAATCTCTGCAGCTGGAGCGGTTTTTTTTGTAACCAAATTTTTCAACCCACACACTCATAATCGGCAAGAATTTACATTTAAAAAAAACACACACACACACTTTTATACACAAGTAAAACAAATACACCACACAGCTCATCGTTCGTGATCTGCTGTACCTTTTCGGTGTAACACAAAACATGTTTTTCTTGTCTTTTCTCCTGTTTTTTTTTTTTACACAAAAAGGGCCACAGTACAACTGCGGTACCAAGTTGCTCCTTTTTTTACTTAGTGAACTTTGGGTCTCGACCCAGCATAAAAGCACAGCACAGAGTAGAGTACGGTTTTGTGGTGCTGTCGTGACGCAGCGAATCGAGCTACGGGCGGAAATGTTGTTCGTTAGATTTATGGCCTGTCTAACAGTGCCGCGGTGACCCCGCTGCTATTACGAGGAGGGGGAGGGGTGCGGTAGGGGGGTGGCGGCCACAAAGCTATCCTCTTCTGGGTCTGGGGGAGGTTCATGATGAAACTTAATCATTCCTGCTAGCTTCTTTACAAACAAACCTTTGGTGAAAAGGTGCAACAGTACGTACCGCGGCACGTACGTATGCTGAAAGTAGATCAGTAGCGTGCATTACTCAGTCGCAGCGATTGCATCAGTGCATCCGTAAGATCCGCCAACCAGCGCGGTTCGAGCCGCGGGAACGCATTGAGTAGCTGCACTGCACTGTACTTAATTGGAAGTAATTTCGTTCCCTAATTGCAATTCATTTTTAACCATCACCCTCTGCCGCTACGAATGACCGGGCGTCTCCTTTCGCGAATTCACAAACCACCAGGCGTATTGAAACAACCAGGCGTCTCCATATTTTTTCCCGTCCGCTTTGCGTTGGATTGAAACAACCAGGCGTCTCCATATTTTTTCCCGATTTTCTTTTTCTTTTTTCTTCAATGCACAATTATTACGTCATTGTGAAATCGGCCCCATCCCGACCCAGACGGTGTTATTATGACACCCATCACGTGTGCATCGACACATGTTCCCTTTTAAACGTTTAAGCGCTTATTTTTTCCCCTATATCTTCGAGAAGCGGTAACCATAGACGGTTATTGATTCACGTTTTGCTTTCGCGCATTATTTTAGACTGCCATTCGCACGGCACACGCTCACATACACACGCGCGAACATGCTTCGTGAAATGGTGGTCCTATAGTGCACTAAGAGCGTGGTGCAATTACCGAACGATTGAAGTCACTGCACGGCTTTTCGATGCGCAGCCGGGTAAGGGGTGTGTTAGGGGGGAAGGGGTGGAGAAATAGAGGTGGGGGGAAAGAACTTCGTAATAACATTACGTAGGAAAAGCAGGAATGAAAATAAAACAAACCAAATTGCATCCGTGCAAAAAACGGAAACAATGACGAAGCGGTGCGGAACAACAAAACGCGGAGCCGAACAACAGTCTGGCGGGGTCGAAATGGCGTCAGTCAGCGTGCTGGTGATTTACGTTTACGGTGGCATAACGGATCACTTCGCTATTTGTTAAAGTGTTTCACTCACTCCACCTCCGGGGGGGGGGGGGGGGGGGGGGGGGGGGGCCCCCCCCACCCATTTTTTTTTTTTTCCTTTTTTTTTTTTTTTCCTTTTTTTCTCCCCCCCCCGGGTGTTTTTTCCCCAGCGCGCAAACCCCGTTTGTGGGGGGGATGTTTCAAAAAAAAAAAAAGGGCTCTTTTTTTTGTGGGCCCGGGGCCCCACAAAGGGGGTTTTTGCGCCCACTCTTCTTCCAAAC
>CM032178.1:7540967-7555289 GCA_018908115.1 Anopheles rivulorum
AGAGGGAAGGGGGGGCAGAGGTGAGTGTGGGGGGGGGGTGGAGGGGGGGGAGCTGGGTGGTTGTTTTTGTGGTGTGTGGGGGGGGAACCGGGTTTTTGGGGTGTTGGTTTGTTGTGTCCCCCGCCCCGGGGGGGGGGGGGGGGGGGGGGAGAGAGTGGTGCCCCAGCACCAATGTTTTCTCGTTTCCTGTTTTGTTTCTTTACCTATTTTCATCGACTCACGGCTGATGTCTTCAGCAGACGGCAAACGCCGTTGTTGGTCGGAATGATTGCAAGACAAATAGAGCGTCTTCGTTTGTGTGTGCACCGGGCACACAACAGGGTGATTCTGCTGCCATCGTACTTACACAACCGGGCGGTGCACAGTACGCCAGCCGAAACCACAGCTGGTCGCAACTGCTACAGATTCCTGGTGTTTATCGAGGGGATTAAGAGCAAATTCATCAATATCGACTTCCGGCACGAAACTGTGATTTGTCTTCCACCGCACTCCTGCAACAAACGGGTGGTGGACAAAAGGGGTGCGGGTGGCGAAGGGCAAACGGTGGCAGAAAACACAACGCCAATTGTTATTGAGTTTGAGAGGGGGGAGGAGGGGAGGGGCGGGGGGCGTTTGGGTGGCAAACGGTAGTGAAATATTGAAAATCGATTGCAGGAACTACTTATCGCATTGCTGCTGCTTAGGTGATGTTGATGAATGACACTTATTTGTCAAAATTAAAATCAGTTAAGGTAGCTTAATAATTGCGCTTCAACATTGAACAAATAAAGTACCATGGCACCGGAGCATGCCATGGAGTGGTTGGTTGAACTTTGCATTTGCATGAACAGAATATTTGAGCGTTATGGTGAGCTGGGATGTATTATACAGGTGATAAAGTTTATCTTATTTAAGGTAATTTAAGTAAATATAAAACGTTTTTGTGCACACTTTCAATCACCCTGTGCCAGTGTTAAGAGCTTCACATTCCCATCATTTCCACACGTCACCGGCAAACGAATGGAAAACAAAGCATAAATCCACACAAATCGTCACTCGGTCGGCGTCATGTGCCGCTACTCATCGTGCCCCGCTTAAGTGAAAACGCAAATATTCGCGCACCCACACGCAACCACCGCTCACATACACGCACACACACACACACTTACATGTATTACAGCACTGGTTCGGTCGGCACCCTTGTGTTTCTTCGGCACGGCATGTCTCACTGCGAACGCCGTATGTGACGATGGTCAGTGACACGGAAGCAAGGTGTTGCAGAAACAAGTCTGACGAGTCGCGTACGCCGGTGTGCGTATCGTGCGTTGGAAGAATGGATCTGCTTCTTTATCTCGCTCTCGTCACCTCTTTCTCTCTCTCTCTCTCTCTCTCTCTCTCTCTCTCTCTCTCTCTCTTACCTTTCCATCCCAATTTGCACATGTTTATGCGAAGCACAAAAAAAAAACACAAGCGAAAAATGTTTGCGTACTTAAAGCACGTTTCACACTGGACGCCGGGTTTCGAGTGCAAGGGAAACGAGGGAGAACGGAGGGGAAAAAGGCAAGGTGAGGTGTCTTCGGAATTGCTTTTCAGCCGGACCCGCTTTTGTCGTCTTCTATGCTTCTTTCGATTCTTCGATAGCTCCCACGATGACGTCAATGGTGCCGCTTAGGTGCCCTGAGGTGGCATATGCAATCGTGCCAGAACTGTTCTGCTTCCGTTCTGCTGTACAACCAAAGCGGCAAAACGTTCATGTGTGTGTGTGTGTGTATTTCGTTGTTTCATGCGACTGATGAAACAATACTTGCTAAATAGCCAATTGGGTTTTGCAGCTTTGCTATTATGTCATGGTTTGCTGTATTTTTTGTTTGTTTGTGTTTCTACTTGTGTCCTCTGTCTGGACCAATATGCTGCTTGCGTTTCCTACGGTGGATGGTCACCCTGTCGGTGACTTTTCAAATTAACCTGAAGCTACGTAGATGTATTGCATGAGTAGAGCTGTTTTTTATGAACAGAAAACAATATATAACTTTAAGCAACATGAGGATAACAATAAAAAAAACCAGCCACAATGTCACATTTGGGACGTGAAAGACGACGATTCCAGATATTACCGACTGTTTGCAACTGATCTAATCTTAAATGATGGTGTATAAAAAACGACATGAACTTTGTACACGCAACAAGTATCATAGTAGTTCCGTGCAGTGGTTTGGAGGGCTTCGGAACTCATTGAAACAAGCAATTACATTTGTTTATGCTCGCCATTTAGAAGCAACGAGGTGTTTTGCAAACGCTTCAGAAACGTTTTGAACGTAAAAACTCGGAAAGACAAAATGCTTACGTAGCCTAATAGACTATTTATACAAAAAATTGCATACCTTCAGGCGTTCGTAGCGAACACATGGCCGCATTGATGGGGCAAGAAATTTAGCTGTTTTTTAAGCATTACTTTACGCACTGCAAAATTCACGCAGTACATTTCATTGCAGAAGCCATAACTACCAACTACACTGTAAGGCTTCCGGCAAAGCAGCTGGTCATATGTTCTACCCGCGATAGAATCATTACGATGTAAATGAACACACTTGAACTCATGCGTACACACGCACGCACACAAGCGCTTTACCTCAAGAGACTGTACTTATCCATAAAAAGGAAACCTTCGTCTTGAGATGATTGTTTTCCTTTATGCTTTCACGAGCAGGGTGCATTGTTCTTGCGGAATGTAAGAAGAAAATTACATGTGACCTTAAAATTTGCAGTTTCAGTTAGAGAGCGATAAAGAGAGAGAGAGAGAGAGAGAGAGAGAGAGAGAAAGAGAGAGAAAAAAAATCATCTCCATTGTTTCACGCTTGACCTTGCGTCAAGCAGTTCCTTTACACCCACCAGTCGCGGAACAGACAGTGCTGGCTACAAGACGACGGCAACAAGGGAAAAGGAAGAATGGCCACTGTAAATAAATGCATGTTTTACTTTACTTTACTTTTTTGTATGTCTCATCCGGCTATCAACAGCAGCCGAGCAGTTCGTTGGCTTCCGATGAGATGGAATTCAATTTTTAATAAACTTAATAATCGTCGCCTTGGCTGAGTTCGTCGATCCGTTTGCTGCCACTGTCGGTTGGGTGTGAAAATGTTGTATCAACTTGAAACCCACCCCCGGTACAGGGTGCGAATGGCGTGTGCGAATGATGAGGCGCTGGCACAGTGAACGTCGATCTGCACTGCAATCAGGGTGACGTGGATTCCTTTCTTAATGAAGGATGCGAACAATGTGGCGAACGGTAGATAGTTTGTGAGTCATTTGGAATATTTTCCAAATCACGGTTTCCCCCATTGACTAATGAGTTTTTTAACAAGCAAAGCACATTCAATTGGGGACAATTGTCACCTGCTGTAAAGCAACTAGTGGATTTTCCCACTGTCTTTTCGAATGAATCACTCAGAACACCGTTTAGTAATAAAGTCGATACATTATTTGGCTAAGTAACGACCAAGGTATATAGATAGTTAGAAGGTAGAGTTATCTAGAGCAATTTGACGTTTGCGACATGACAGAGGTATACTGATGTTACTGTGAGATATTAAACAACAACAATACAATCTCAATAACAAACTTGACAGATATATACCAAAAATGTCGACCGCCAAAGTTAATAGAATTTCACCTGGTATATTACAAACACCTTGGTAACGACTAAAAATCGGATTATTCTGACAGTTTTGCACATTTTATTTCAATCAAAATGGATTCAATCAGAAGGGGGGATTGCTAAAATTGCTCTTTCAGAATTTCAATAACCAAGCGAATTTCAATTTAAATTTTTGTCTTAATAATTACCTTTTTTTCTGCTCTGAACACAGTTTCAAGAGAAAACGTTTAAAAATTGATTGACAATTCTGAAGTAAAACCGAAATGCACAGTAAGATAAGCGTGACGTTTTCCATATTCCGTTAAAATCATCACAGCACACCAATGTTTGATCTATCATGCTTGACATATCGCAAACCAACACTTCCATCAATCTCTATCATGCGGCAAAAGAGTGAAAAAAGAGAGTTGTTTAGGCGAACGTTTTCATACATCAAACCATTTCCATTTTTCCAAGATGCTTGCCCTTAGAAGGTGTGTGTTTGTCGATCGAAAATTTCATGCCTGACCCATGAGCTATGATATTTCGATTAATATAAAATCAATGGTATCTGCCGCTGTTGCTGTTGCTCATGATTGACACCCGGTGCTTGACTTTTCATCGATAGCGTCGCTTGCAAACGTTTGTGCAGCGTACGAGCTGATGCTGAGCAGTGAGCCATTTGCCAATAGCTGTTGGCCCCCCCCGGTTGTCCACGTCTTGAAAGCGAACCTGCCAAGTTCAGCAGGACGATTACGATGTCGTTTCTGTAATGGAACGTGGTAGCATATCCCACACCACGTCGTCGTACGTCGTCGTCGCCTGCTAAATTGTCTTAGCGTCGGGATCATCCTTATCGTTGTCTTACAAGGTAGCAAGCCGCTTCCCGTGTGCTCGAATGAACGAATGTGGGATAGAGCGTCGAATGGTAGGTTATGTTTCTTGCTATGAATTTTAAAAGCGTCATCACATGCTGTCGTGCAAAGCAGTGAGGTGAGCAAAGGAACGTACCACACACCAGCATCCGCCCACTGTTCCACAATGCCAGGCAAAAGATGAGACCCATGGACGGTGAGTTGGGTTTTCCGTTCTTACTATTCAACCCTGGACATTACGGCTACCAGAAACTGGTATGCTCCAAACGATGAATTATTGGTACTAAGGAGCACCTACCTAAGCAGCACAATGTTCCAAGAATACCTTGAATGGAACTGTTCACACCGGAACAAAGTAAGCGCCCAGGTAATGCAATGCATGTGAGCACAGCAAAACGTACCGTACTCGAGTAGGACCATTCCGTTCGTATGCACTCCGTACGTACTGCATCGTACCTGCCATGATACACACAGGATGCAAAATAGGAAGGAAAAAAGCAAACACACACAACCCGAGTCAGTCTGGTTCCCCGTTCAAGAGTATCCTTCATTCCCCATCAGGACGGATGGGTGGAGGGTTACGAAGTGTGGCGGAGCTAGAAATATCAATTACTGTGTGTACTTCCGGTCTGCTGACGAAGAAAATAGCTCTTCTTACGTGAAAACACCGTCGGTCATCGGGACGACTGAACTGCCCGGTGATGGATTGTGTGAACCAGACCACCGAGATATCGTCCACTTCAACGCTACCGTTCCCCTTACATTCACGTGTGCACGTGGGATGAAACGATCGAAAACCGGATTCGGTCCCAAAAGCGGTCAAGAGGCTTTTCTTTAGAAGTGATTGTAAAAAGTGTCCTGCCCTGGGGCCGGCGGAACTACGAAGTTCGTTCGCTCTGCCCAGACGGACGGCAGCAATGTGTTCGGTTCGATTATGGATCGATGTTGTCTATCGATGAACGGGACCCGATTATGATTATCGATCATTAGCCGGTCCATTATGGTGCCAGTCTATCTCGCATCGGACGAATGAATGCAAGAGACAAATTCCTTTGCGTCAGCATGGCTAAATTCTTTGTACTACTAAGAGCCATCGGCATCGGCCGGTGGATGCCGTGTGCCGATCAAAGAACTCAATAGCGAATGATAAGATTCTTCCTTTGTTAGTATGCACGAGAAGGGTGAAGAAATGCTTTATTTCTATCGGTAACATCGCTCCAAACAAGAGTGTTAAGGTGGAAACGTGAAAATGAGTTAAATAAATAATTTTCTCCTTCACGTTGTAATAATGACATGTGCCGAGTGTAACTTACGCATGACAAAATTGAAACTAATAAAAGCAATAATGTAGTAGCAAACAGTACGTACCCGATGCCACTGCTGGGCATAGCAAATCTGGTAAGTCCTAGGTTTATGCATGGCTTACCATGAATTCCATTTCAATCGCAATCGGAACTACGCTGCTCGAAACTTTGCTTTCCCTTTGACCCTTTTGGAGCGGGAAGTTAATTCGCTTTTCATCTCACTACACCAACCAACTCACCACCTGCCGCATCATTTTAATTGCTACATCAGTGGAGTTTTCGGGTGCATTCGAAATGAGCTGTGCGTTCCACCGTTTCGGTTTCCCATCCAATCAGACCTTCGGATGGCATGGGGATGTACTCGTTGCGGTTGCTTTGACAACGCCCGCTGACCGTCCCATACCCCTAAAAACTGTCACTGCTTGCGGCTGTATGTGTGTGTGTATTTGGGTGTTTTGGCGCTTTTTCAAACGTTGCCAACCACTCCCATCAGTGGAAAACTCTTTTCGCCAAGGTAATTTGCAAAACTCGGCAATGCTCGGTTGCACTTTTGCTGTGCGGGCGCCAGGATTTTTGGAGCTGTGCGATGCTTTCCAAAGAAAGTCGGTGGGTTGAATATTTGATGGTAACTACTTTCGATGGTGGTAACTTGAAGTTGGAGTTTGTTTCTCTCTCTCTCTCTTTAGTGAACAACTCACGGCAAAACAGACTGTGCCGTGGTAGGGAAGTACTTTTAATTAGCGAAATTAAAATACCACAGATGTGATGAATTTCTCATGATTTGTTTGTTACTTACCCATCTAACAGCGCTGCACACTGTGATGCATCATGTTGATTGACTCATTAAACTTTCACGTTAAATCGTGCTGTTTGCTATCTTTTGCTTCCAATTCTTTCGCTCAACGATACGTCATCAAACTATTCTACTTTAACTTGCACACCTACTGCAAAATAAAAAAAACCCTGCGCGGCTTTCCCGGGTACCAGGAAATAGAATTATTTTCTCCTTAATTAATTACAATGTGCATGTTTTCATTCCTTCTGCTTCGGGTACAGCTTCGTCAGTGCTGAAATTAATGTCGACTGAACTGCCTTTTACACTGGCGTGAGATGCAATCAGAAGGATTATATTAGATTGCAATCACTTCACGGCACGTCCGTCGCTCGAGCAACGTACCTCTCTTCATTACCTTCTGAGCCGGCTTTGATGAACGGGAGGCAGAACAATCTTATTCGTGGTTCCCTGTGGGATATCATGTTTTTTTTGTTCTTCCTCGCCATACCCATGCCATGTATAAAATGCTGAAATGCTGAAATCGAAAATAGACTCTGCTCTGTTTGAGACGCGGTTGTTTTCTTTTCTGTCGCTTTGCTTTTTTCCCTCGTTTGCAATATTCATGGAATGTATATCCATTTATGTGCGTGCGTATGTGTGTGTGCGAGTGTGTGTGTATGTGTGTTAAGGTACAAACACACTGGAAGAAGATTAAGGAATGCAATACCGGCAGCACCCAAGAAATGCAGCGATGCAGAAAAAATGATCGGAATGCTGTTTTCCGAGCAATGTCGAGCAAAGAGCAAGAGAAAAACGCACACGAGAGAAAAAATAGGTAGGACAGCAAAAATAATCTGCACCGCCTCTTTTCCTCCAAGCGCCAATCTGACGGACGTAACCTGAAGGTTTAGTGGAAGTGAAGGTTACCGTCGGGAAGGAGCGTAGAAAAACGCTTGTAATGCTTCCAAGAGGTGAGTTCATATTCAAATCACTGAGTGAAAGAGCGAAGCAAAGTTCACATAACGAGATTATCCTGCCGTGACCGGAAAAACGATGTCCGAGCAAAAGCAAGCAAAGCGGCACCGTTTGTTGTTTCCTTGCGTTGCTTGCTGCGCTTTTGTTTTTTTTTTTGGTCTTCCTTCCATCGGTCGCTATCGGAACTGCAGGCCGTAAGTTAAGCCAGCCCATCGATGGAGCCGCCTGGTCGTTCACGCAACCGAATGGAGGCGCCCAGTCACTCGCCTGGTTGGTGGAGGCGCCTGGTTGCTTGCAAGAAGTGAAACAACAACAACAAAAAAATAAAAAAAAACTTCGAACCGCATGCATGTCGATTCTCGGACAACGATTCGAGGACGGTGCCGTATCGTCGGTTCGTGCTGAAACTTGCCCACGGCACACGAGTGTGAAAAATAGCTGATGTCGACAGTGATAGATATGAGAATTTATGATAATTTAATCAATCATTGACTTGAGCGCGAATGTCTGGCATCGTGGGAACGCTCGCTGTGCGGCAGCGTTTAGCAGCATGGAAGGCATGTAATGTGCATTTACTTCCAGTGTGACACCCGCCTATGTATCTACCCACCAGCTTGCGCTGTACATAAATCGAAAAAGTTGGAACGGAAATTTGTTGGAACGCTTGAAAATTGTTACTATCGGGCAGCGTGAGCGTATAAATTGAACTGAAATAGATGAGATGTTTTTCTTCTCTCCACAAGATAAATACTCAAAGGAAGAAAGAGCAAGAGAGAGAGAGAGAGAGAGAGAGAGAGGTAGTTGACAGATAGGTACTTGAAAGTACATTATAAAGTCAAGAGCCAACCATTTAAGACCATCCAACATTCTGTGGTTGGTGTGTTGGACACATTTCATTCACAGAATGCTGCATTGTTCCGTCGTGCAATGGGACAATTTACGATGAATTAATGACTGGAAAGCGATGATTATACTAATACATTTAATACGTTTTAATTTGCATCGTGTACCTCAAGTAATCCTATCCAATTGTGTGAAGAAAAATTGTATTTATAAACTAAAATTATTTACCACGAGTAGGACAAAATGCAGGCCCTACACGACGATTACTTTATTTATTTTCCACGAAACGATGCAAACAACGCTACGCGTCCTTATTTTAATTGTTTCCTATGAATCATGCTCCATAGATTTAGTTTTAATCACTCCATTGTTTCTCGGTGCACGAGAAACCCCCGTTCAAAAATGTTGTGCTGGAAGCCCTCAATTTCCGGCCTGAATGGGGACGATATGGTAAACGATTCGCGGAAAAGACACCGTACCATATCGATTGATGTTGTTTTATCTGAATTGCTTGTGAAAACCGCCGAACGCGGAACGAACAACGCGCTTAAAAGGTTTGATGTGGTGTACGGTTTTTATTGCGTTCTTATTTGCGGCGCTTTCCCATCACTTGTCACCCTTTTCGCTGGTTTGCAGCTGTGTTCGGCTGTGTGAGTCCACTTGATCAGATAACTCGCAAAGCACTCGATGTCATCCGATCACACTGCGAACAATCACGATTAAACAGTGTGTGCCCTTTGTGATCTTCTGGCACGCGTATGTTCACATTTTCCATAGCATTTTTAACGCTTTTTGCGATGAGTTAAAGTTCATTCGCCGCCCAACGCCACGCTCGGCACGACATCTCGGTTAGGATACGTCGTATTCGATGTTTCCACATGCACACCCACACATGAAAACATCCGGGTTTTGCGTGGCCGGTAGTCGTAAAACTGCTGCACCACCGCAAACAGGCGACACCCCACGCTACACCCCCAGGAGGGAGTGAGAAGGAGGGGGGGGGAGTGGGTGGAAGCGGTACAAGAGGAGACTGCTGCCCGGAACAGCCATTGACTGACGATGATGGGGTCATTTACATCAAATCGGTTGGTTTGGGAAATGTTTGCTAGTTGGGTGGGTTGGAACTGATCAGAGTGCAATGAACAAGCTGCCTACAACTACACCCACCCACACAGTTGTTTGTCACTGAATTTTGACCACCAAACGTAGCAAACACGGTAATGGTTAGAAATGGTTTAACATGCAAGTGCACTGCATGTGATTCACCCATGTGGCGCGAGGAACGAATGTCCTTTGGTAAATCATAGCCAGGTTAATCAAATTCAAAAATACATGTCCTTCCCTGTATAACTTCTAGGCTAATGTAAATTTTGCTATTGTTTTGCTATTAATTTCACTTAACTGATCGATCGATATTAATGCTTTGCTTAAAACTGACAAAGATCTACCAAGGTCTTGGGGAAACCTCAACTCATCTCCACCGAAAAATCGAAGGCTGAAGTTAATTCCATCAATCCTTGCCTTTAACTTCATCTGCCAGCGGCAAGGAACACGATGCCGATTAGATTACACGAAACCCTGCCATCGGGAAAACGATACAGTCAAATGTGATTACCGATCGATTATCGCCCAATATGAAGGTACTTGGGCTGGATTTTGAAACGATCTCGTATCATCTTGGTGGGGATGGAAAAATACCCCGTAATACAGGCGCAATGACGTCGTGATTCCGAGCGCTGAATGATTCCTTTTCCGTCAGGAAAACATCCATCGGTGAGAATCGTATAACGTGAAGGTAATGGTTGCTTTTTTGGGACAGGAAATTGTGCTCAGTTCGAACCGAAAAGCAAAGATTCCAGAGAAGTGTGAAAAAGCGGGATGAGTTAACGTCTTCCAATGAGGTGGCAGTCATAATTTCCGACAAATTCTATCGAACGTAGCAGTAATTGGCTCGTTTCGGTTAAACGAACCAGAAATCTATGTGGAAATTAAGAGGTAAGAGCAAATTCAAACTTTTATCTTCGCTGGCAGAGTGATACACCTGTTGCGTCCCGAATATAAGCATTGGAAAACAGATTTCTAATAAATTAACGTATTTTAACCGACCTTTACCGGATGCCTAGATGTGATTTATTGTAAGAAAAATAATAGCTCACCAATAAAATGACACGAATGACTCAGCCGGCATGCGGAAATCCCTTGAACTCATCATGATGTTATTGAAATACTTTGACGAATGGGGTTGTTTGCCGCAGCTTTGTTGACATTTTTCCTCCGAACATCATCATCATCGTCACCGTCTACGTGTATAGCGATACGATCTGCTCTTGCAACAAGTACACGCTTACCACTTGGCATGTGGTACGATCAGTTTTCCGCAGCGCAATGAAAACGCTTCACACTTCCACCAGCGACACCAGGCACGCGATACAAAACCGAATGTCACGCACGTTCTCTCTCACAAACGCACACACACACAGCAAAACAACAAGGAACCGGGTGCTAATTTGCGTGTCAACCATTGCAAACGATCGATGCACGATCTTCTGCCCGGGAGATCGTGCGATCGGCAGACGGTGGCAGGGAAAGTGACGTTTGTTCGATGGATCGATGATACATGCCGTAAGCACGAAGGAAGTACGCTCACTGCTCGACCAACTAGCCATTGCCACTTATCGCATTGCGTCGCGGCTGTGGTGGTACATTTCGGACCATTCACGTGTATGTGTGTTCGTTCGTATTCCTAGACGCAAGTGAACAGTGAATCAATATTTTTCTTTCCTTCGCAGTAAAATGAGTGTGAGCATGTCCGTCCTCAACGCGGCACGCGAACACTTACACGCTTTGGTTTCGGTTTCATTTAATGCAGCCCTTTTCCCTTCGTTCCGTGCATTTCCTCCCTGTTTGCCCACACACTCAAACACCCATCACCCATTCACCACCCACTGACCACCCTTTTCCATTTTGTGCGTTCGAGTTGAACGAGCGGCAGTGCATATGTGTAAAATGCACCGAGTGCGCACCGTGATTCAGTAGTACGGTATCGTTGTTTCGTTACAGATCGCGGACGTCGCCACGGTGGAAACGACGGACAGCTCGAGCTACAAACGACTGATATGTAAGTACATAACCACTTCCGATTTAGCTTTTTTTGTTTCTTACCTCGCCCAAACCAGAGTTTGCTTCTTTAATCGAATGGCACATAAATTTACACGATTCGTGAAAGGGATTACGTGCCCGCCCAGCGTCATCGCCAGTGAGATTAATTAGTGCCCCAGAGCAACGGCAAGGGCTTTAATTCGATCCGTGCTTCCACAGTGTCCGGGGCCGGTATTTATCGAAACACTTGTGTACGACCGACTAACGAAAAGTGACAGTGCCGGTTATGCAACGAACCGATCAACCAACGGCGTTCCGAGATAAAACAATGATTGAGCGGTGCAATAGATGCATCTATTGGTTGTTGCTTGTGCGCGTTGTTACCCTTGGGGCGTATCGGTAGCCTTGTGCGCGTGTATGTGTGCTGCGTTGTGTCGTGTCGTGAATGCACCCGTTAAGCCGAACCAATGATTTAGTGCGTGCAGTGACACACTCGCTTTGCTGGCGGATCTCGGCATTAGTTTTCTCCCTTGATCTTCCACACTTCCGTCCGTCCGTTTATTGCCGGTTTTATTCGTCACGGTTACAATTACGATTCGTTACGTGCCAATGCATTTGCATACATGATGGGAGCGAGCGAAAATTGAGATGGAAAAAGAATGCAAAAGCAGAAGCAGACGAAGGGGGGAAAAAAACACGACCCTATTGGCAATGTGCGCCAAAGGGTGATACAGTGACAATCGCACCACGGTCAGCACTGTGTTGTAATTGGTAATAATTCTTGCTCAAAATGATCTGATGTGTGCAGTTCTGGTTGCACGGAACATTGCTTACGATAGTTTTGACGATACATCTGAAGTACTCTTACGGTGGCATTGTTGCTTTTTTTTATGGCACCCATTCTGTGTAATGCTGTTTTAAAAATACATGACATAAAATCTGGTGTTATGTTTTAACGAGTTGAATTTATTTGTTTGTTACTCGCCTACTGTTGCCTAACCGTATTAGAGCAAAACGTTTGCACCAGCAAGTACGAAAAATCACACCAAACTCAAACAAACAAACAAACAAGTGCGACAAATCGCGTTGTTTTTGTTTACAATGACCATCACAACAATGTGCGATTTCCACGCAATGACAGTTCACCTGTCATGCGAGGCGGAACGCGTTGGGTTTACTCGCTTTATAGCTTATTCCAGACTACTAAACACGATGAGTTTGTTGTTCATATTCATTTTTTATTGATTAAAAACATTCATTCTACATTCCAGCAACCTTTCTGCACTTCTTTTCTTTTAAAACTTTGTTTTGCATGGGGTTGTTTATTAGGTATCCGCTCATGTTGCAAACGTAAACAAACTGTTTATGTGTTGACATTTTGACAGCTCGATGAATTAGGCCACAATAGCTAAATTATTAGTAAACATGTTTGAAACATGGTGCTATTAGGTCAATTCATCGATATAAAAAATCCTTCTGAGACAACCAGTAAAGGATTTCATTTTCATTTGAAATTCAACATAATGGCAGTATCAATACAATACTTCAATGTAATTTACCAATTTCTTGCCAAAAGGCGCGCAATAACCCCACAAGAGAATTAATACATCCTACAACCAAACCCAATTCAACAGAGCTACTATACGAATCGACCTATGAATTAGACATGATTTCGGTGTTTTATACCAAAAGCAATATTATTTCTGCCAGAATAATAAGCAATTCCATCTAAGGCTGGCAAGCGCTGGCTACAATTTTGGCCACTCGTTTTCCGGGAAACAAAGCTTACCTTCAGCGCCCGAACGGTTTTGGCCAAAACAAAAAAACAACGTGAAATACTGCCCATCTCCTGCGAGACCCAACCTCGCCACGGTTATGCAAACCCATGCAACGGTTCCCATCAGCTTCCACGATGAAACACAGTCTAATAATGCCCAACGGGTATTGTTGGGCGCGTCTGGTTCTGTGAAGCGGTAATGGAGCCCTGAGCATGGGCGAAACTTTACGATCGATCAGATTCCGGGAACGGTTGATGATATACCACTTTGAGCAAGTACCATGGTACCATCGGAACAGGCACAGGAACATGTGTACTTAAAACGGGCACACATGTACACGAACGATAATGCTGAGTAAAATGGAGCGTTCTGTAAAATCGGTCTATCGGACTCATCTCGCGCTCAAAGGTACAAATATAGAGCATCAAGAATTAAACTTATCGACATACCCGACGTACCCGAAGTATGGCCGAATCCGAAAATCACATAGAAAAACAATCATTTAATTAATACTAATGTATTTTGCAGTGGTACAGGGAACTGCCTGGTGGTTCCCGTTTACCAGACAAATAAACATTTAGTCTACTTCTTGCTGGTGCAAAACCGTTTGTCCCGCCCACCACCAGTATTCGGTACGTGCCAGCGAAAGGCTTGTGTTTGATTGGTGTTATTTTCTTTTTCACATTTTCATGCCTGTCTGCGCTTGCGATAGAAAATTGGTACCAAGAGTTACTGGCACCGTAGGTTAGGACAATTAATCCCCGCTAATTAGAAATAGATCTTCCGGGAAATGCTGGTACACGCGGCTTGGGTTTGTTTGTGCGTTCTTTATCTATCAATTAAAGCAACGAAATGGGACGCTTTTCGTATGTAATTGTAATTTCCAGTGTCTTTTCGGAGCGTTGAATTTGAGGCAAATTAAGCGTTCTTCTGCTGCTGCAACGTTACGTGTTGCATGGAAGTACCCGGGACTGGTTCCGGTTTGCCCACGGTATCTGCCATCGATGAGTCTCCGGCTCCGGCTCGTGCAACAGCACAGTGTGACATGCTCCGAAACGCC
>CM032178.1:7556949-7577371 GCA_018908115.1 Anopheles rivulorum
TGTAGGTGTCGCGAGTTCATATTTTGCTCTTGCTCCATGCTCCTTCACGATTCGGCGAAAATCGCGGCAATTAATCAAATTTATGAAGCAAGTGGAAAAACACTTTCATCGAGCCACGGTGGTACACGATGGGGACAGCCAGAAAAGTGAATCCACGATGACGGTGTAATGTGCCGAAAGGTTAGTAGACCGTCTCCGTGGCGTATTATGCGCAGAAAAGTAGCATTTAAACGGATGTTTTCATTGCAATCGGTAATGCTTTGCTATAATAAATGACAAGTAACACATATTTTTCTATCTTTTTGCCTGACTTGATGAAGCATTAGCTGATAGTTTCATACTAAAAACGAAACACTTAGTTCAGATCCTTTCGCTGTTAAAAATAGCTATTGTATTTTATGCCAACACTCGTTCAAAACATCAAAATGATTTCGTTACGTTGTGATTTGGTCGCAACATTAACCCAGAACTAGAAATAGAAAGCGTACGGCCGCTCCATAAATCAAGCGGAAGAAAATCCCAACCAATTTATCGGTTTCACCGAACAACGCATTGTATTGCGCAATTGTTGCTCACTATCAGCAAGCCCTTTTATCACCCGGTACTAGTTACCGTTGCAAGCACAACCTTTTCCTTGCTATCGATGGAAATCGATCGATTGGTCGAATCCCACCCCAATTCCCACCTCTCGTCATCGCCCGTTCGTTCGTTCACTGTTTGGTAGAGGAGAAATCGTCCCATTTTGCAAACCAACCTAGGCTAACTTTATCGTTTGGTGGATAGTTTGGTCATGTAGGAAAAGGCCCCTTTTTTATCAGCGAACCACCCGCTAAGCATACACCGCTTACTAAACAAGTGCTAATCGAAACGGTAGTATGTGTGTATTGCTGCACCATTTTTTGCCCACCCTCAGTTCTGTTTTCCGCAGTTTTTGTTTGATTTCGGCACGACCTTTCCCGCGCAACCTCGAACCATCCCGAAGGGCTTTCATTGTTTTTTTTTTTTGGTTTTTGTTTTAGCGAAGAGAAGGCGTACTTTCACACCGGTACGTCAAGGTAAACTTATTTTCCACTTCCGGCTTTGGAAGCCTATTCGATGGAAACCTAAAAACACACACCGAGAGGTAGACACTGTAGTGCGGCCCCAATTGACAATCATATACTATACACATTTCTTACAATCAAACGCCAATTTCCGTTTCGAATGATAAACAAAGCACAACGGTGAACGGTGTTTGGGCAAAGCAAGGGAAAAAAAAGGCACCAAAGCGCCTAACGAGTACCGAATTAGGTACCGATACCGTGAAGGTGGAGTGAAATGGGAGTGTTGCAACCTTCGCGCCATATTGCTAAACGTTCTCGCTATGTATACACGTGCGCATGTACGTGTGCGTGTGTGTGTGTGTGTGCCCAACCCCCAACAGACAAAAAAGGGGATTGGGTAGTCGACGGGTAGTCACGCGATAACGCGACAACTTACAGGCCATCATCGATACGATGAGTGTTTTCCAAAACGCTTTTCCCTGTTCCGCATGCGGCCCGTCCTTCTCCACACCCGTTCTCCTTCGCATCAAAACAAAAACGAAAAACTAAAACAAAAAAAAAAGGAAAAGACGGTCAGATACACCGGATGGTCTGTCGCCATTTGCATAACCTTATCTGGGGGTAAATATTTGCGTAGGAGAACGGTAAATAACTGGTGCATTGGAATGAACTTTAGCCTCCATCACGCTCGGTACCGTGGTCGGGCAAATGTTCCCCGGCAGCAAGGCGGGTTCTCGAATGCGAAATTTTTGAGTATCGAAAAATTGGACAACTTCGACGCGGTGGAATTGGTGAAACTTTGCACTTTTCAAGAGTCAATCATAAGGAATGAAATTTTCACTCTTGATAGATTGTGGATGGTGGTTTTGTTTTTAATTTTAGAAAGTTGCCAGACGTTGGTTAAAATTTCATACTACTCTCTTACTACCTTTTATCAATCGGAAATCAATGGAAAAGAAGTTCTTTGCATTTTCTATTGGATAATTCACAGTTTTAACATACATTTCTTTATTGAATGCTTTATTGAGATCGTTTGCTAGTAGGATCTTAACAGTATGAATATAAGATGTACTTAAATAACATACTTCACTTTAATATAATTTGAACAGAATCTAGCTTTGAAGCTTAACTTTTCCAAAGTGTCCCAAACTTATTCACTTTAACTCGAAAATTACCTTAACAATTAGATCGATTCAATCTTATCTATGTTCTAACGATTATTTCTCGCTCTGATACAGCTAAATACAAATGATAAAGTCTGCAACATTACTCCTTCAACAGGTAAAAATCACTTTTTCTCTGATTTAGCGTTCTTTACTAGCCGTAATAATTCCGTTTGGTTAATTTTTCGAAAGGCAACATCATTGTATCTCAAGCTTCCACCATTATCCGTTAAAATAATGCCATAACTCTCACCAGGCAGGAATGCATAATGTCTGCAATTTTCAACAATTATCGCATCACCTTCTTGACCACCCAATTAGGGCTACGTCCATGAGCGGCACTCATTGGCTTAATACCACCGTAATCTTACCTTAATTTGAACCTTTTTGTCTTTGGCATCGAGAGAACACCTCTTGCCGACCACACACACACACACACATCCATTTATTTGTGTTACAGTAAAACCGAACCGCTCGGGTTGTGCTGCGCTTTAATGTGAAGCTTTATTTCGATTAGATTTTTCTCCAAAGCGAGAGACACAGGTTTCTTGTTTCGATGAAGCTGGTAGATGCTGTAGCAGACAACGCAAAAGCTATCCCATACATACACGTGCGTGTTGGATGTGAGCAAATATTTGCATACTTCTGTTTCTTTGCCGTTTTGCCGAACGGGGTAAGGCAATGAGAAGAATCGCCTTAGTTCGATTGCTCGCAACAGCTTCCCAAGCTTTCCGGGCTGAAAGGCGAGTATCCTTTTTTTATCCGTTTGCTTGGAATTCGATCGACACGATGCCCTCGCCGGACGCCGGACCTGTATTAAGTGATTAATGTTATGTTTTTCCACTTCAATTAAATCCGATCCAACCGTCCAACACCCGGAGCGGGTATTTGTGTGTTTGCCTGTATGGAAGTACATGGTGCCGATGTCTCCATCTGGTCGGGCAAATGCCCCCGAGAGAATTGGGGGCTGCTCCATCACTGGATCTGGCTCCGATCCGGTCCTGGATGAGACCTGTGAGACCATGTAAACATGTTTGCACGCATCGTTTTCCTATGGCCGACTGCTTCCGACTCTCCGTCCGAGCTGTCCATGTGCACACACGTGTGTCTGTAAGTGTGTGTATATGTGTGTGCGAGTATGGTGCACTGTTGTCAACTGGCTGGTGGCGATCGCCGGCAAACGTCCGTTGCTACACGACTACCAGCACCAAGGTTACAGGGCTGTGAGCGATTCAAAATAAATGTTAAGCTAATTAATTGGCTCCTCCACAAGCGAACGCAGCGGAAAGCTGAGCAGCGTATGAAATACGGATCTTGTCCCACAAAGGAAATCCAGGAAAGCCGAACAGCAGAACAAAGAAGGGAAATGAGGATGTAAGTGTGCGTGTACGTGTATGTGTGATGTTACAATCAGGTTGTAATGGCGCTCCAGGGTGGGGCAAAGAGCAAAGAAAAAAACCATATCGATTTATTTCAACAAGCATTTTTAAAAAGCATTTCATTACATTAACATCAATTACTATTATTAAGTGATATAACTTTTATGCTTTACTTTAAAAAAGAAACCAAAAGCATTTCTTTAAAACTGTGATCCTGTGATTTCCCAGAGTGAACACAAGAAAATCTATTTCTCCCCGCGTAACGTTACCATGGAAGCGTAATCGTTTGACCGAGAAACTAATTTCCTACTTTTCATCGGTTACTTGATGGCTCTAACTCCAAGCATCATCAGGACTCATACACATGCACAAATAGAAGAAGCGAATAATAAAAAGAAAAACCTGCCCAGTTTAATTTAATGTGTTTGATTAAAGCCATACTGTTTGAGCTTCTCTCTTCGCGCCCCGACTCGATGCCCTCTCGCCCGGCAAATCGAAATAAATCTTACCGAAAATAGACGAACACAGGAGTAAAAGGTAAGCCAGCCAAAAAAACCAGAGCAATGACGGACTTTGACAATTAAAAAGTTTCGTCCGCTCGGTTGGTATGCTTTGTTCGATTTTCTCAGGCCTGCCGTGTTGTTTTGTGTCTTTTTAGTCTTTTTAACTACCTTCTATTGCTTTTTCGTTTGTTGTTGTTGTTGTTGTTGTCGTGAACAATTTCGAAACATGTGGGTTGAATGTGAATGGATGCTGCAGGGACATCTGAAACCGCAAGCTCGTAGTTGGGTGATGACTTTTTTGTTTCTGTTGTGTTCGGTTTAATGGTACAGGTATTGATACAGTTTTAAGATTTGTTCATATAATTGAAAATGTTTTCTTCAAGCTACCATATTTATACATTTGAGAAACTTTAAACCATTCAAAGAATTCTCTCGTATTGCTAACTTGTGTACCTATTCCACCATTATTCTCCCATCGATTAACATGATTTTAAACCATTTACCAAATTAATCGTCACATCATCGTAATGGAGACGCCCAGTATTTCACGCCTGCGGACCATTTCACTTACGCGCAATTTCGCGTGCGTACTCAGGTTCAAGTTTGTTGCTATAAAATATTCTCCTCAAGCCACAATCCTTCCAAAGTCCTTGCAACCTGTCACAACACGACGGAACACGATCGGCACGGTAAAGCGAAGTTCGAAACACTAAAAAAAGGCTCCAAAATCCCCTAACGACCGAACAAAATATTGTACACAACAGACACGCGCGCACACACCCAAAATGAAACAAACTCGACACCAAAGACCTTCTTCTTCTTCTTCTTCTTGGGGTGAGGGATGGAAAACAAAACAGCAGCACAAGTGTGGTTGAATATTTTATCCGAGCACGATAATGCTTCTGGCGAAGTACATCAAACAACCATTTGGCGAAATATCTATCAACTCGCTAATTGTGCGATACGTACGGCCGCTCTCGAATCGAAATTTATAGCGCTTGTCTCGTAACGGACGTTAAAAGTGCAGAATTAAATATGCACCCGTGTGGGTGGAAGACGGTTGCCGAAGATCGATCCCAAGTAAGATTGCAAGTTTTGATGGGCGGCAAATAAGCCTGATCGGTACGTTGCAAGATACAAACTTGGTTCAACAGCATCAATTATTGGTCAAATTGATTGGATTGGAGCGTTGTAAATCACAATCAACGTCATCGCAACAGTAACTTTTCAATGGATAATGCTAATCAATTGCCCTAATGATGTATGGGCTCGGGATGGCACAGCTTTAAGCGTGGAAAATCATTTACAAAACAGCACATCATTTTGAACTCATTCAACAGGTTTCTGTGTTTGTTGGATAAAACCCTCTAGTTCAAAAGTGTTTATCCAGATCATCCTGCAAGCTAACAACCGGTGCGACTGGAACAGTCATCAAATGAAGGTGTAAAATAAAAGAGCCCATGAAGCTTCAACCCCGTAAATTAACGCTGGGAATTGTACAGCTTCCCGAGCTGTGTCTTACCTTTGGGGAATCGGTTTTATCCACCGGGCACGTAATATCCGGCCCACTATCCTACCCAGCAAAAGGATTACGCAAACTTGGACTTTACCAAGGCGAGACGTTTCGATTCCATCCTGTCATCGCAAGAGCGAGAAAAGTGCGGCACCGAGAGGATGGCATCGTTGATGACATATGGATTATGAAAAAAGGACTAGAAATAAGATTGGATCGTGCAGTAGTTTCGTTCCGTGTGCGACGTCTTCACCTGTACCGTTTGCCAATGGAGTGATTAACTTTCCCATTCCATACGCAGGCTGCAAAGAAACAAAAAAAGGAAGCTTTTGTCGCCGAACCGTACACGATATGTCTGCCTTTTAGTTTTGTGCTCACTCTTTCAAACAAAAAACCTGCAGGACCTTCCTGCACAAGGTTGGTCCAGTTTTGGGCCGTTTTTTCTTCTCCTTTTAGAGATAGAAGCTGGCAAAGGATAATGAGCCGTTGGCTGCAAACATAAACACCGTTTACCGTCGGTTAAGCCTTCCAGAAGCCCTCATTAAAAAGGCTTACCCGGTATCGTAAAAAACATTACTCTTGATTGCGACTCCGCTCACGCGCCCCGGGATTAGTGGGCTCGGGCTGCGGACGTATGGATCGGGCTGCGGACGTGACACGTGGCTAAAGAAAGGCTACGAGAAAGCCATAAACATTCCATCAATTACGGTGCGATCGGTGACACTGGTGGTGGTGGTGGCGAACGGTGGACGACGTGTGGAAGACGAATAGGTACAGGATTTTATGCGCGAATAATTTTTAATGTTTACTCTTAAGCCTGGCCGAAGAATATTGCCTACCTTTAAAACCCATCCCCCGGATCCAAAACCTAAAAATCAAGCTAATATCATGGCAACCGGGATTGGGGGTAAAAACGGAATCCCCGTTCCCTCCGTGACATGCTTTATTTTCTCTCAGCAAAACTGCTCAAATTGCTGGAGATTGCAAATTTTGTCTTCCTCTGCAAATACCAGTTCGGGTTTGTTGTCGGTTTTTTTTTTTATTTTTGGTGTTTTGTTTTCATCAATTTTAGATAGCTACATTGCCTGGACAACTGCCTGGACGCCCCGTTTAACCCTTCGATGGGTTTCGAAAAATGGGGAGGAAGGGGAGGAAGTGGGAGGAAATACTTCCACACACACTCACATGCACAAACGTACCAAAAAATTTGCTCCCACTGGTCCAACTCCAAAAGGGGATTTAATAGACCATCGCATAATGGGATAGTGTCGACCATTCCTGTATCTTCTTCGGTGGAATATTTTGTGAGTACATCAGTGTGCTTGTCGCAGGATCGCAGATCTGTCCTTCGTTTTCTTCTTTCTTTCCTTTTTTTTGTTGTTGTTATTTGTAGCTGCTCGTTCCTTCAAAAGCACTCCGAACAACTGCTTACGGAATGTTGACAGGAGGAAGGATCCGAACTACGCCTTAGTCCCGAACGAACCCAAACCCAGGTCTGCCATCGTTCAGACCATTTAAACGCACCCGCTCGTATTCTTGAAATGCGGCCGGTTTTGCAAACGAAATGGGGATTGAAATTTTCCACCAAAAAAAAAAAAGGCTCGACGGCATCCGAAAGCGGCCTGCCACCAACCAGAATCGGCCGAGGGCCGATGATGAAATTCTCGGTGCGACAATCCCTACCTTTTCTGCATCGTCCCAGACAGGACAAACCGTTCCCGACAATGCCGACCCTTAATGTTGTTGCCAGAATGGGTCCGAAAGCCGGATCCGTGGTGTGCCTTTTTGACAGTTCCGACCGTATACACACACACACACACACATCCCAACGCGCCCATGTGTTGTTGTGTGTGTGGGTGGGTGAACTGAGGACTGTAGGGTTGCCGGTTCATGATCAAAGGATAATGTACGCTTTTGTCCGGAAGATGATGAAGTTGTTAGCCGGACGATGGGACGAGATACGCATGGATTCATTGGTTTTGGAATTCATTTATGCATTCCTCGAATGGTACACAAGTGGGATATCGACCGACCGATCCTTTGGCAATCGGGATTGGGCCGAAAGTGGAAGACTTGGTTTGCTCGCCTGCTCACCACACCGAATGAGTTCTATTCGCACGAATGTTACAAATTTAATCGCTGCTCAAACAGGGACAAACTGTTGTGAAAACACGAGGGTCCTTAGTCCAGTTCGAAATGGAAATGGTACGGGAAGAAGTCTGTTTTTGTTAATTGATTTAAATTCCATTCTGCAATCTGTTTTCGACGCGCGATTTGGACACTTTTGAAGCAATATGGCGCATATGGGCGATGAGTTGTCCAAAGTCCAAAGTTAAGCAGATCAAACATTCCTATGTACTCACGATCAACTACTAATTAAATCTTCAATCGTACTGCACAATAGCATGCCTTCAATGTGCGACGTGCTTCCACGAAAACAATCCTCAAAATTACAAATAACTGGAGAAAATGATGGGGAACACGACTTACACGTCATGCTCATGTACTGATGTCGACAAGTGACGATGTGATGCTCATATGCATGTCCTGTCACTTAGCGCAACCCGAGCATGCTGCATTTAATAAATACATACTGATATAATTTGCTTTACAATTTTCCGCTGAAAGCAACGTTATTGCAGCTTCCCAAGCTCGTTCTGCCCAACATCAATTAGGCCCCAAAAATAGTTACGCTGAAAGCAGCCACAGCGGCACACAATGCGGCAGCAGTAGTAGTGGCCATTTACTCCATTCAGCTTTACGAAAGCCGCCCGCAAAACCCATTAGCGTCAATTAGCGTGTATAGTTCAATTATCAAACGCTTGTCCACTGTGTTCGTTATTTTGTTGCCTAATTAATTCACTGTTCACTGTCTCGCTAGTCTTCCCTTCCATTCATTCGCTCTGCCGTCACTCTGCGGTCTCCAATCCATTTTGTCCACTCTGCTTACACAATTGGGGCATTGCAGTATGCCCTGTATACCTTCTGCTTGTCTGTTCTTTGCCTGCTGAGTTCGTTGTTTTTCCTTCTGTTTTTTTTTTTGTTTGTTTGTTTTGTTCCAAACAGGCCAAAACAAAACTCTCATTCGGTTGGTGGTTGTTCAAAACCACATCAAAGTGGGATGCTGCATGGATGAAATATAAAAGGAAAATCCATTTTGAATCGGTTATCAGAATAATATTCCCTTCAATAGAGAAGAACACAAAAAGGATTTTCAAGTGGCAAAAGAGAAAAAGAAAGAGAGAAAGAGGGAGAGAGAAGAAGAGAGAAGGAGAGAGAGAGTCGAATGCATAATTATATGATAATTTGATTCCAATTGTTTGCTGTGGCAAAGCGTTTTATCATGCTCGAGAGGTTGGTTTGTTACCCGGCCATTACATCGAAACCAACCATCGGTTTAAGTGGTGTTTGGTATTTAGCTGCAGTGCAACAGTATAATCTCACTGTTAAAAAAAAAATCCACACAAAACGGGAAAAGAAAGCCTGCTCCTGCTAATCGATCAATGTTCAAACATTTTGCCGAGGGATCAACCATCCAGCAACTTGATGGTGGCCTGTTTTCACTTACTTTCACCAGCAAACTTCCGGCCATGAAGCTCAGTCGAGAGAAAAAAATACAGGAACGAACAAAGAAGCAGAAAATCCACGCACAATCGTCGTCTGCTCATCGAACGGGGATGGGAATTGTGTTCCTTTGCCGTGCATCGTACCGAAGAGAAGAGAAAAAAAGCGCCCGTTCGATTATTATTCCATACGAATGGGACACCAAAGGGCAACGAAAGCAGCAGACAATCGGCACGGGACTGGCAATTAATTGGCCCCGTAAGGACACCAACATTAGGGCGTGCAACGAACAAACAAAAAAATGTATTTCCGACGGATCACTTTGGTCATGGAAACGTAAGAAAAAAAACAACATAAAATAGAGAATATCCCAAGCAACAACAAAAAAAGCCAAACACACAGGAAAGGAATGAAGGACAAAAACAAACCGGGACTCCATAAATATCCCTTCATTCAAGCGGGACCGTTTCGTTACGTCTTCGTCTCCGGAGCCATTTTGCACCAGTGCCGTTGTTATTGGTGTGCGTGCAGCCCGGCACACACACACACGGCTCTCTCTGTCCCGATTGCGGTGGTATATCATCTGCGTTTGATTGTTGTACCAGGTTTTTTTATGGCTATTTCCGTCCAAATGCCGGGGTGGTTAGATAAGTAAATAAATCACTACCACCATTTATGTTCGCCGGGAGTTTCGAGTATCGAGTTGATGATAATTTAATTCTTCCTTTTTTAAACTGCATTCGATTGACCGTGTGTGTTGTAACGGAGGAAAATGGATACTTGTACCAGTTTGCAAACAATTGCATCCCTTTTTTCTTACTTTTACTTTTTTTACGTTATTTTTTTAAGATTCATTTGAATTTTTGTAACTGTTACGAGCGCCTGAAAGTATGCAATCTATTATTAATTTTCAATCATTCGACAGTAATTGACCCATTGCTACATTTCTTCACTTTTGCCATCACACAAAAGAAGAAATTCTGTTACTTTAATAATAAAAAAGTTGTTCAATTACTGTACAAGAACCATAAACACACCGCAGGGAAGCACAATTTGCAGCAGTAAAGTAAAATTCGCCACTCCTCCGGACCGTCCCGGACGGTTAAACCTTAATTGTTGGAGCGCAGATAAAATAACTTCTCAGTTTCCTGGACCAAGCTTACAAGCTGATCTAAACTAATCTGTAGCCAATTAAAATTTCTTCTATCCAGCACCAATCTGCCCAACAACAGCTCGGCTGAGAAAAAAAAAACCCCAAACCAGTAATGAGATTTGCCATGCTGGAACTTTCTTCCGTGTACCGGAGTTTTGCAACTTCAGATGAACAGGTGAACCGTCACCATTGGTAACTAACCCCTCTAAACATCTCTCCCTTCCATTCAACTGCAACGGCGTTTGAGAAAATGCCAACACATCCACAGCAAACCAAAATGGCACTCCGGAATGCATTATTTCGGTTCCACTTTTGCATAAAGAAATATCAACTTTGTCAGTTCCGCCCGTGGAGGAGCACCGGAGAAAGCACGAATGGAAAGGGGGAGGGGGGGGGAGGGGGTGAGTGTTAGAGAGGTGGGGGTTATTAACAGAGCTCCCGGGTCTTGCTTGCGGTTGTGCCTTCATTTTGCACCCCCACCCCTTCCCCTCCTCCCCCCACACTTTCTTTTGTGGGAGTCGTTTGGCAAAGTAAAAAACTACTTTGTTGCACAGTTTTCCATTTAGCAATTGTCAGGTCCGTTTCTGACAGTTTTTGGCTTTTGCGTGTGCGCGCGCGCCACACCGTGAAGCGCATAGTAGCATAGGAGATCCCCGAACAAACAGACAAGCGTGCATATCGGATGCTGCCTGCAGGTAAATACGACCGCCGTACGGTGTTGTGTACCGTTGCGGTGACAACCGGCCGAGGGTAAAACCAGGCAAAATAGTTTCCACCCTGCCCGGATGGTGCCCATGGTTCCATCACTCTGCGAAAACTGTTCATCGCTTAGTTTGTGCAACCTGGGCTGCCGTGAAAGATTGTGGTTTTGCTGGAGGACCGTGTTTCCCATCGAACGGCTCAGCCCTCCCCCCCCCCCCCCCACGCCCACCTGCAACAGGGAGAGGTTTTGGATGGCGCTGCTGTTGCTACTTTGGAGTAGAAATTAAATTAGCTTAAGTGGATTTCAGTATCTCGAGCTGTCGTGCGCAGCTGCTTACAAAAAAGCAAAACTAGAGGAGAAAAAAAAGATGAGAAAAATGGAACAAAGATGTAGCATCCTACTGCAGCTACGGCATTCCATGGCCGGCCAAATGCTTGTTCGTTGATTTGAGCAACCAAACTGTGCCAATTGTACCTTGCTGCATGTTGTTAGCAAAGTAAAGTTAAACCAGGGAAATATCATCTTCTAATGAAGGACGTTTGTTGGTAGCATTTTCTGCGTGAGTTTCAACAGTTCGCCCTCCGTTCATTTGTTTAATAAATAGATGCGATAGAGACCGAGATGCGCTGAAACGAGGGCTCAAAGCCACAAAGTCCGGAGAGTCGGCACGAAGGTAAACAAGAGGTTTGTTTTTTTTTTCCTTTACCGTGCACACTAAACGAAGCTGGGCGTAAAACTGAACGTTCAGCAAAGTGAAGTTGTTGGACAAAAATTCTTTAAACTTTACATTCTAAAACCTACTCTGGGTGTATGAGAGTGCACAAGCGTTTTTATACAGTGATTGCAAGTAGAAAGAAATTGCCCAATAACCTCACGGGTTGGAAACGGATGTCAGGGATTGTCAGGGGAGATGAAGTTTTTGCTCCCATAGCTCTTCAACTCTTGCCTGTGAGTCAATGCGAGTAGGGGGCGTGTGTTGTTTTATTTTTTATTCTTTCGTTTCCCTAGCCAATACAGAACGAAGTGTGCTTGAAAGGGGTTTGGGAAGCAGCAAAGTTTTGCTTCAACCACTTGAGGAGCGTTTTGCACTTCCGAATGTTAATGTCAATTAGGAGATAAAGTTGCAATAAGAGTAGCATAGGGACGTAAAATGCTACAGCATGAAACTGTGTGCCAAGCGCTTTTGGGGGAATTTCAAAACAAACACTTAATATTACGATGATGAATGGCACCGAAGATCTGTGCACGAGTTGAACGATGTACAGTTTGAGAACTGCAAAGTATGAACGCAAAACGAAGCAATGTTTGTCGTATTATTTCGATTAAAGACCGTTGTGTAACACACTTGTCCATGCGTTAAGTCACCATTGATATCTGTTAAGATACAGCACGCCTGAAGGTATGCAGTTTACTAGAATCTTGCAATTGTCAAAGTCACTTGATCCAAGTCACCTCTGACATCGGGAGGCATCCGAATATCATCAGACGTATACAATTATCCAGGAAATTGCATACTTTCAGACGTTATAAAAAATGAAAGTTAAAACCGTTCTAGTTTCACAAACATTGGTTTGTTTTTATCCCCAACATGGAGATAGTTTAGCAAATTCCTGCAATGTTTCTGCTACAAAAGCTAGGTGTTAGAATAAAACCCCGTATTAATTAATCACTTCATTTGCGTGCAGTGCGTGAAAGGGAGAATCGAAAAGAATGATCCAATAATTCCAATATGACACGGCACGATCCAAAGCCGGGGGAATTGAATTCTCAACCCACGGATCTGAGTGTCCACACGGTCCGGCAGAATGCTCCGTACGCAAAGAGATGAAAGTGATTTGATGAGATTTTCAAGCGAATTCATTTCCATTCTCGGTGTTGCTACATAGAGGTGTCACAATTTTGGTTGTTTTTTCTCCCTTTTGCGTTAGATTCTATTTCCTCATAAAAGTGTCGGTACGTTGGTTGGCACGCTATTTGGAACGAGTGTTCAGCTGTGTCTAAAGTACGCCAGTACGCTGAATTTCCTGGAACTTGTTTAATGCACAGTGCGCGAATGTGAAAACATGCCATGAATAATGGTATTCGCGTGAAACACTTGCACTAGTCTGTCAACACGCAATAGTTATCAGATTATTGTTGGTAATCCCTTTTCGTGGTATTATCTATTTCATAATCTCTATTTGCATTCGAGAAATGTGAAATTCTAAACAATTCTTTGATTTTATCATTTTTATACTGTCGGTTATTGAATTATTCATTTAATTCGGGTTATTTAATAAGCTTTTATTTGTTTTGTCATGTTAACAAACAAAAACACAGTAGTATTTATACATTCCAAGAATATTAAAGATGTATTAAAGATGTGCCATGTGTGACTTTTATACCAAAAAAAACTATTTTTAAAGCACACCATCCTTATGCCGAGCAGAACAGGTATATATCAACAACACCCCGCAAAATGTGACCAGCAACATCCGGAGCAGTAGTGGTAGTGGTGGCTTGTTGTATGTTCAAAAGGGAGTCGCTTCCGGTGGTGGGATTAATTAAAAATTAAGCACCCTTGAGGCGACCCAACACACACACGTGCTCGTACACCTTCAAGCAACAGTGGTGAATTTGGTTTGCAATGTGTGATTTGTTTGTTTTTTATCCTCACCATTTCCTTTCACTTGCCTTTGCTGGGGTTAGGGTTGATTCTCTAAAAAAAAAAAAACGCTGTACGCTAAAAAAGAGCAGCAACATAAATCGGCCTTCGCACAACTAGCAGTACATTTTACATAGATTTCACCCTAGCGCTACGGTGCAATGGTGAGAATTATTGCAATCGTACAATTATTAATCAACAGCAAATCATACCACGACGACTGCTACTACCGGCAAAGGCCGAGGCTGCTGTCAGGAACGAAAAACCACACTACACGAAGCCTTGTTGCTCGTTCGGGAAGCAAGCAAACAGCATTAAAAAATAAAAACTCTCACACCACCCTTTGCATCCTGGTGCAGTGCGGATGGTGAGTTGCTTGCTGTAGCATAGTGTAGCGGTGTAGTGTTTTTATTTGCAGCCTTTTATTGGATTCCGGTGTTAACGCGCGGTTCTACCGAACGGGTCAGCATGGCCCGGAGAAGGTCAGCAATTTCCGGTTCGCATGAGTGAACCAAATGAAGTTCCCTTTATTAAGTGGTAATATTGCTGTATTTTTATCTTCACTGCAACAGCTACGCAAGCTCATGGGTTGGGAGACCCATGGGAGAGATAGAGTTGGTAACCGTAAGCCATATTACTTTGATAAATTTTGTTTAATTAGCTTCCATCGGCTATCCATTTTGCAAGTAATAGTGAGTAAATTGTGAAAATTTCACAGTAAGTAAGTAAAATGATAATTTTTATAATTATCCACACAAAAAATGGCTACCGATAATAATGAATAATTTACCAGCGAATCCAATTTCTTATCCTCCATTATGATGTTATTTATTATCCACTATTATCATACGGAATACCCGATGATGCATTGCTTAATACTATACCGACATGCGTGTAAATGTTTCTCTTCATTATTATGACGGTGATGTGTATAAAAAGCGTGATTGTTCAATCACAATTCGCTCGGTTTAGGTTTTTTTTGTTCACCTCACGGTAACTAATACATTGCAAATACCTTCACAAGAAATGTGCATCAACCATTGCCTGTGAAGCTTACCGTTGGCTTATTTTTATTCCACCGCCAACCAACGCAACGGCAAACGGGGCACCTAAAATATTAATAATAATCACCGGCTTAAGCCTTAAAAAATCGGACAAACCATTACCGAAACCATTACACATGTGTGTGGGTGGCCGAGATTTGGTCACCGTCTTTCGGTGACCGAAAAGTGTAGTGCAGTTACACATAGCGAGCCTCCCTCGTAACAATATTGCAACTAATCAAGACTAATGCCCTTTGCAGAAACACAGCCCACCGACGGTCGGGTATTACGAATACAACCACAATTTCTGTCCGCCTCTGTGTGTGTGTGTTGTTGCCGTTCAACACATGCGAAAAGGGCCTAGTGGGCGCCGTCCGGGGACAATTGGATTAGCGATTACAAATGCCGTCTCATGTATGAGCTTTGCCGACTCGGATTGTGGTGCGAGAATGAATGTGAAACAGGCAGAAGACAAAACAACAACAGAAATCCTGCGTTTCCGGTGGGTGTTAATGTTCGATGGTTTTGCCCCCCCTATTTGCCGACAGCCTATTTTTCTTTGCTTTTCTTTGTTGCGTTTGTAGTTTTTAGTATCGTCAGTTGAATGGGACTTTTAATCATACTGCTTTTTTATCGTCCATTGGTCCACTATTTAGAAAAATATCTTTTTGATAAGAGCTTAGAGAGCAAATATTATGAATAAATATTAGAATACTAGAGATGCGTTCATTGAATGGGATTGACATTTTTAAATAAATTTTAAGAAGCATTAATTATGAAAACATTTCATAGTAAATCGCAAAAAACCTTAAACCACCAGGCGCCTCCATATTTATGTTTAATTATTTTATTTTTTTGTTTTGTTTATTTTATTTGTAGAAAAACTCATAGTATTTATAAGACTATATAACCCCATTCTAAATGTTTCATGATCATAAAATATAAGATACGTGGTCTTAAAGATAATAATAATAAATATAAATTGCAGTAGCAGTAGCAGCCGTGCCTTTACAAGCGTCCGATTGAAGCGTCCAAATTACAATAATACAACATCCCGGCACCGTTGTTCATTTGCCACCATTATCTTTGTGCCATTTGCGAACAAAAAACGAAACACGCCAACGGAACAGCAAATCTGGATCTTATTATAAATCTAATTAATCTTTACGGCTGCTTTTGATTGGTTGATGTTTTCCGCGCGAAAGACACAATCCGAACCCGGCGCCTAAAGGACGACCCGTCCAATTGCCCGGGCAAGTTGTCAAAGTCGAAATAAAACTAAAGCTTTCTTCATTTCGCCAGAAGTGTCGGTGGCACGCGTTTTCGGTGTGGAGCAGTGGCTCCAACTGTCACTGGTTCGTCATCGGCGACCGTGTAAAATCGATCGACCGGTTCGCTTCCGAGGAAATGCGGTACCGGGAGTTTTTCCACTAACTCAACTTGCCACTGGCGCTGCCGGAGGCAATAAATTTTGCTCTCACGTTTACCGTCACTCAATAGCTCATCCGTGCGCCACCGACCACACTCCAATGGTCGATTATTGCCGAGACACGCATACGCATCAGCTAAATGGGGGGGGGGGGGGGGCATAGGCTCGAATACCTGCCCAATGCATAAAGGCAGACGTGGACACATAGATGTGTGAGATTGTGTGTGTTTGACGTTCAGTAAGCGCGGAAATTTATTTCCGGTGATAACGAACCCCATTTGATGGGGTGTCTTCAATCGTTGCCAACAGTAAGCTGCGACGAAAGGGCAGCCGGGTTTTTCGGACGGTCGCGCTGATGTGCAAAATCCGCAAGAAATATTGTCCAAACGCGAAGGCGATCGAAACCACCCGCACACCCCAAAGGATCACGGGTTTTTACCGAATCCAATTTCTCGGGATTAGATTTACGCCGTGTCCGTTGGACCGGACCAAATTCGGGGTTTTTTTTTCCTCGCTCCTTCCATTCACCACTCCACATCATTCGCAGTGTGATGCTGCGTTTACTTGTCTTTTATTTTTTCCTTTTCTTTTATGGCTTTCCTTTTTTTCTTGTGTCCCTCACACTGTCCTGTGGGGGACGTATTCCAACGCAAGCGATTATTCGGCTGATGTTATGAATGCGAGAACACGAAAAAGACGGAACTTAACAGGATTATGGTGACCTTTAATTTTTACCCGAGCCCGAGATTGATTCCTCGAGGCCGGGGGGCCATGCCAGCGCCTTAGGGGCCACCCAGCCACCAGGGCCAGGGATGCAGTTCTCGTCCATCCAAACCCATTCTTGTGGACGTTTTGAACCACTATTGTTCACGGCAACCCTCACACACAACTCCCAGAAAGAAGTAAAAAAACACGCCTCAAACTGACAGATCAACTCCATCGTTCGCTCTTGATAAAAAAAAAACAACATATCCTTTCTAAAGAAAATACTGAAAACGGAAGACGAACGTCTTGACAAAAATCGTGTCAGAAAGTTACCGCGAACAAATGGGAACACCCCGGGTTCCTGTTTCTCCCCTCTCCCTCTCCCCCCTTCCCTCCCCCTTCTTGGGAAGGATGTTTTTATGTGGGTTAACAAGTTTTGGAAGAATAAATTTTACTGTCAGATTTTATCCTCTTTTCTCATTGTCATCGTTTCTCGCCCGTTGGCACCAATTCCATCGCACTTTCTGTCTGGTCACTACAGCACCGTTTTGCAAATGTCTACCGATTCGTGCGGAAGGAGTGTTCTTCTTCGCTTTCTTTTTCTTGTTTTTCCTGCTTTTTTTTTGTTCGTCTGCTGGAAGAAAGATGGAATTTTCCACTTAATTCATACGATGCACACTGCTGCTTATTGGGGAGGCTTAAATCGAACTTCTCGGAAGGTTTAAAAATAATGTTCACGCTAAGAAACTAACCGAACAGGGATGCTTCGATGGGTTTAAGCTTGTTTTGTATGTAGAAAAAAAGGGCAAACAGTTGTCTTTAAACCTTTCGCGTTAGTTTACATGTGCGTACAAGCTTGAACGTGTTCGTCGATCATGCGAGAAACGTTTTTATTTTTCAATTGGTGGCATGTTTTTGCTACACTTTAACATTTTTGACTTACTTTTAGTTTATTTATGCTTTAAAAAATTATACTTTTACATTTTTTTATTTTTTGCAATATTTTGCTGCGTAATGTATCGCGATTTGTTTGTGTGTTCGAAAAACAATCGTTTAAAGGCGACCATTACATTCCCGCTGACAGTGGTCTAAAAGCTTTTCGTCGCACATATTTTCGACGTTTTGGGGCGCTGCATGAAAGCTCGTAAAACCGCTCCTCGGCAACCCATCTGGCCGCCGAAACAAAACACCATCGCCATTCGCTAAATCACGCCCCGTACGCATCGTAAATTTGGATCACATCATCATCACCGTCACCGTCATCACCGTCAGCATCATCACCCCGGGCTCGAAAGCTTGCCGCAGCGCCCATTTCCAAACCGTTTCCAGCCCAAAAGTAGCAAAAACACACTCATCATTTTAGTGGCGAGCCCCAGTTGCGGAATGGTTATTTTCCCTCACGGTTCGATTTTTTGTTCGATGCTTTTGGCATGGTTTACCCTCTTAGCTCGCCACATCAACACAGGATTAAAGCTTTCAGTTGATTTGACCCGCACGACGCACGACGACCAAGGCAAATGTTCCGGTCGGCCAAACCGGGCTTATACAGTAGATTGTTCGTGTCGTTACGTCGCAGCTTGATGCCGAGAGTTGACACGGGCAGTAGTGCGCTCAGCCCTCAGGTTGTGCTCAGCAGGCATCAAAGTGATGCCCATTTCACTTCCGGTGAGCGTGTCTTAGGGAGAAAGTATCCAACCGGGCCAACTAAAACAGCCAAAATTGCCGGAGGCTGCGCTGTGTTATTACTTTTCCAATCATTACGCCTTTGTGTGCAACGGTGGGAAGCATTTGCTAAGCGAATGAATTGAATTTACATTGCTTTTGTGACCGGTGCACGGTGTACGGTTGTAGCAGATTGTTTGGACAAAAATGTGTTACCACGCTGCACACAACTTGTTCGGCCCGCCAGCTACAAAACATTTAACTAGATTAGAAAGAACTAGAGAAGAAAGCTTACTTGCACGGCCCAACTTGCGGAGCCGTGAATGTGAGTAACGTACACACATTTGTATGTGTGTGTGTGTGTGGGGGGGGGGAGTTTTCCCTCCCAAAACCCAATGCCTTTTTTTGCCGGCCAGCACACACATGAAGCCGGCATTCATCCGTATGGACGACCATTTAGAGCGACACTGCACCTGCCACTACTGTCCAGAACAGCACGAAAAACACGCGTGACGATCATTTTATGTAGCGCATGACTTTTCACGATTATGACGCCCGTTGTTGCGTCCGACAGCCCAAAATCGGATCGAATCGTACGCGAATGAAATTTAGCGCAACACCCGGGAATGGCCCGAAAAAAAAGCACAAGAACAAAAATCACCCACCACGCCTTTTCTGTACACGCGCAGCGCAACAAAAGAACAACCAGAAACAAAAACAAAAGCAAAAAACACGCCCTCCAGAACCGCCCAACAAGTTGGCTTTTGTCCGCTTTTCATTACACTCCCCCACCCTTCCACCCTGTCCCCATACTGCCCCCCTCCCTAGCAGTCGGCAAGATAAACACTTCACTTCAAATCGCATCAACAGTGTGTGTGTGTGTGTGTCGTCGTTGTTATTGTCGTTGGTCCTTTGCTGTCACCCCGGACACCCCCGGGAAAGCGCATTCGACCCACTGTCGGCTGCTCGATCCCGGCGTTGCTTATCCATCGCGAAAAGCCGGGTTTTTTTTTGTTTTTGAGAGACGAGTAAGAAACAACAGCAAAAGGTAGAAAAAAACATAACAAAACAGAAGGGGCAAGTGAAAAGTTTTCCACGTGAACAACGCACACACACACACACACGCAAAAGGGAAGAAAAATTGTCAAAAAGTTTTATGTTATGTTATGTGCCTGTTTGTTGGGGCCCTCGCGCTTCGACACTCGTTGTGTGTGTCGTTGGAAAAACACATGCCACACACACACACACATACGAGGAGAACGCGAAAATGGAAAATTCGGTTCCTATCGTCAAGGTTCGCGCGATCTCGCAGTCACTGCACAGTAGAATGTTAGTTTATTCTTTTGCCCGTTCCTTTTTCTCTTTTTACTGCGCTTAATCATATGGGTGGAGTTTTTTTATGTTTCCTTTCTTCTAAGGTGGTTTAGTAAGGCTCCACCGTTACGTTCTTTTCACTGTCATTTTTGATACCATTTTCTGTTTTGCTTTTTCGTACAATTCTTCCTATCATGTGTAAACCACCTTAGAACTTACCTTAAGGTTTGTGGGACTTATTTTTGTTAATTTCATGTCACGATGGCGAGACGGTTAGTGAAGCGGCCGCAACGCAATCGATGCGGTGCGGTACGTAAGAAAACATCATTAAAAATTTAGACCAACATCGAACACAATCGCTGCTGCTGCTGTTGCTGCAACGGAATGGGCAAATCATGCCCCGTACTGCTTGCTTAAGCAGTATCATCGGCAGCCTGCTTCAGCTCGATCTTTTGACGAACGCCGAAGGTTACAGAAGTTACAGAAGCGATAAAACCAACTTTCTACTTGACGGTTTTGCGTGCTGCTTTGCAGCGATACTTTTTGCTTGAGTTATTAAATAAAAACAAAACAAAAAAAGCTTTTCACTTTCCACTTTTGGGGG
>CM032178.1:7577392-7640692 GCA_018908115.1 Anopheles rivulorum
CCCCTCCCTAGCAGTCGGCAAGATAAACACTTCACTTCAAATCGCATCAACAGTGTGTGTGTGTGTGTGTCGTCGTTGTTATTGTCGTTGGTCCTTTGCTGTCACCCCGGACACCCCGGACACCCCCGGGAAAGCGCATTCGACCCACTGTCGGCTGCTCGATCCCGGTGTTGCTTATCCATCGCGAAAAGCCGGTTTTTTTTTTTGTTTTTGAGAGACGAGTAAGAAAGAACAGCAAAAGGTAGAAAAAAAACATAACAAAACAGAAGGGGCAAGTGAAAAGTTTTCCACGCGAACAACGCACACACACACACACACGCGCAAAAGGGAAGAAAAATTGTCAAAAAGTTTTATGTTATGTTTTGTGTCTGTTTGTTGGGGCCCTCGCGCTTCGACACTCGTTGTGTGTGTCGTTGGAAAAACACATGCCACACACACACACACACATACGAGAAGAACGCGAAAATGGAAAATTTGGTTCCTATCGTCAAGGTTCGCGCGATCTCGCAGTCACTGCACAGTAGAATGTTAGTTTATTCTTTTGCCCGTTCCTTTTTCTCTTTTTACTGCGCTTAATCATATGGGTGGAGTTTTTTTATATTTCCTTTCTTCTAAGGTGGTTTAGTAAGGCTCCACCGTTACGTTCTTTTCACTGTCATTTTTGATACCATTTTCTGTTTTGCTTTTTCGTACAATTCTTCCTACCATGTGTAAACCACCTTAGAACTTACCTTAAGGTTTGTGGGACTTATTTTTGTTAATTTCATGTCACAACGGCGAGACGGTTAGTGAAGCGGCCGCAACGCAATCGATGCGGTGCGGTACGTAAGAAAACATCATTAAAAATTTAGACCAACATCGAACACAATCGCTGCTGCTGCTGTTGCTGCAATGGAACGGGCAAATCATGCCCCGTACTGCTTGCTTAAGCAGTACCATCGGCAGCCAGCTTCAGCTCGATCTTTTGACGAACGCCAAAGGTTACAGAAGCGATAAAACCAACTTTCTACTTGACGGTTTTGCGTGCTGCTTTGCAGCGATACTTTTTGCTTGAGTTATTAAATAAAAACAAAACAAAAAAAGCTTTTCACTTTCCACTTTTGGGGGAAAATGTTTAACGACCGGCGGTAGGATGTTATTTTCGTCTCACTTTGTGTGTTTTGTTTTCAAGAATCAAACATGACATTGTGCTTAGACAATTAGGTAATAAATCCAAGTGATAACTGAAAAGTAATGGATAAAATAAAATTGAATAATTGTAAAGAAATAAGATAAACAAGAAAAGGAAGTAAACACAATAGGAACTAATAAAAGCAGCAAACAACTTACACTTAGAAAACCACCATTTTGTGCCATCTGATTTAATAACGATGTTTCACCATTTGTTTCGCTTGCAGCAACCACATCTAGCAACGCACCAGCAGCGGCAGCTACGACGACGATCGTGGCGCTAACGACGCCCACCGCAACAACCCCAACCGTAATGTTAATGCACGGTGACGACGACGATGACGAGGGAGCACTGAACGGTGCACGAGCAGCAGCAGCAGCAGCAGCCGGCACGACTACCAACCTGCGAAGAATCTCCGATCAAGATCGACCCCTGTTCGAGGCGCTGATGGCAGAGGAGCGAGGTGAACTGCCCCGACGGCGGCACGCCTGCACTGGCCGCTTCCTAACGATGCACAAGCGTCGCAGAAAGAAGCTGCTGACGCGCAGTCTCGCCCTCGACCAAGCCATCCTGGACGATGTGCTTCACGGGCAGGTGCAGTGTATACTCGATCGCGTGAACCACTGGCGCTTCAACGCGTTCACGCTCGAGACGGTGACTGGCGGTAAGTTAATGGAGGTCTCTGCCTCTAGGTGCGGGATTCGGATCTTTGTGTTATAATCATTTGTTTGTTTGTTTGTTTACTGTTCGGTAGGACGCTCACTGCCGGTTCTATGTGTTCATCTGTTCCACTGGTACGGGCTGCTGGACCACTTCAACCTAGACGTAGTTAGAGTATGGAAATTGTTTAGCTTAATCGAGGAAGGCTACCACAGCACGAACCCGTACCACAACTCGATACACGCGACCGACGTTACGCAGGCGATGCACTGCTTTCTGCAGGAAAAGCGCATACTGGAGAATCTGAGCCCGCTCGAGATCATGGCGTCGCTGATCGGTGCGGTCACGCACGATCTCGACCATCCAGGCGTGAATCAACCGTTCCTGATAGCGACCTCCAACCATCTGGCGGCACTGTACGAGAACACGTCCGTGCTGGAGAACCACCATTGGCGGTCGGCGATCGGCTGCCTGCTCGAGAGTGGCGTCGCCGAGCAGGTGCACGACATCCGGCCCGAGCTGGAGAAGCAGATCAGCTCTCTAATACTGGCGACGGACATAACGCGGCAGCAGGAGTTTATCGGCCGGTTCCGCGACTACCTGAGCCGGGACNGGCGTGAATCAACCGTTCCTGATAGCGACCTCCAACCATCTGGCGGCACTGTACGAGAACACGTCCGTGCTGGAGAACCACCATTGGCGGTCGGCGATCGGCTGCCTGCTCGAGAGTGGCGTCGCCGAGCAGGTGCACGACATCCGGCCCGAGCTGGAGAAGCAGATCAGCTCTCTAATACTGGCGACGGACATAACGCGGCAGCAGGAGTTTATCGGCCGGTTCCGCGACTACCTGAGCCGGGACGCGCTGGACATGCGCGACACCACCCACCGCCACTTCATACTGCAGATATCGCTCAAGTGTGCCGACATATCGAACCCGTGTCGGCCGTGGGACATCAGCAAGAAGTGGAGCATGAAGGTGTGCGAGGAGTTCTTCCGGCAGGGCGACTACGAGCGGCAGCTGAACCTGCCGGTCACGTCACTGTGCGACCGGCAGTCGACGACCGTGCCGAAGATACAGACCGGCTTCTTCAAGTTCGTCGTCACGCCGCTGATGGACGAGTGGCACCGGTTCCTGCGCACGGATCTGTCCCACTCGATGATGCACCATCTGAAGTACAATCAGACGCAGTGGGAGAGCAAGCTGCAGGCGGAGATTAACGAGGAGACGCGCACGGAAATCTCGGATGCGGAGTTGCTGGACGAGGAGGACATTGAGGGTGCGGATGACGATGGTGGCGTGTGCGGTGAGGATGAGGCAGACGATTCACCGCATCTGGCCGATCTGTCCGACAGCTCCGAGGTGCTGTTACCGTTCGCGATGGCGAAGCTTGGTCGAAGAAGTTCGCTCCAGGTCGCGTCCGCAAACCATGGCTTCGCTGGCCGAGTGCGCAACGAACGGCGCCTGTCCGTGCCGGCTACACACTGCATCCCGAAGATCATCCTGCCAGCGAAGGAGTCCTCGAGCGGTGGACGATCGTGCGCCGGTTCCGGTGGTGCCGGTGAGTTCACCCTGCAGCCACCGGAATCGATCCAAGAGAGTGACGAACATCGGTTCGATGCCGACTCGCTGTCAATCTTCTCCTCCGATAGCGACAGCTTGCACCGGGGTGCCCGTGGTTCGTCCACCGGCAGTACCGCGGATCGCGAACGACCGCTCAGTGCGGAGAACCTGCTGCCGGATTGCAGTATCGCCTCCATGACGGACGGTGCGTGCGGCGATCGGCTCAATCTCGTGCTGCACGGTGCGGTGAGTGTGGGCAACACGGCCAATCTGCTCACCGTGGGCACCTCGAAGCATCTGATCCGCCAGCAAACGTTCCCACCGTTGCAGCCGTACGTCCGGACACGCTACATGTCCTCCCAGGCCGAGCTCGGTGCCTGCCCGGAAGCGCTGCTCGAATCGCACTCGTCCAGCTCGAACAGCAGCGGCTCCACGAACGCACCGGCCGCACTATCAAACGTCGAATCTCGCGGTCGTGTACTCGCGACCAGAAAGGACAGCATCAAGCGGGAGCAACAGTCGGACGGTGCCGGCTCATCCCAGGCGGATGGGGCCGGCAAGATAAAGGTGCCGAAGCTGTCGCTCGGCCAGAAGGAGAACCTCGACCCATCGATGCTGAAGCGCAGTCTTAGCAGGCGGCGTGGATCTGCCCCGGTGACGGTGGCGCTGCCCACGAAAACGGGCCCAACGTCCGATGCGTCCGGTACCGGCGTTGGAACCGGAGGTGTCGGAATTGTTGGCGAAATCGGCAAATCGTTCATCATCAAAACTTGCGATCTAATGCGCCGCGGCTCGATGCCCGTCGACGCTCTCATGCGTAAGTGTACTTGCGCTCAGTACCTTAGCCGTCGGTACTCTGTGCCTTTGCTAACTTGCTTGCTTCTTTCTTTCGCAGACTCTAAAGATCTTCCATCATCCCAAAGCACGGCTGCAGGTAGTGTGAATGCCAGTGGTGTTCCTTCCAACACTGCCCAGCTTCCGAACAGTCTCGTCGCACCACCGTACGCCGGTATGCAGCGACGTGGCTCAGTACCCTGCGAAAGTACCAACAATGTGGCCCTCCGGAGCAGCTTCAGCATCAAGCGGCGCAGCACGAAAAAGGCGATCCGACGGCGATCTTCGGGTGGGGCGGAAATTCTCAGCCCCATCCTGTCGGAGGATGCGGCTGGCGGCAGCAACGGTGCCGGAACTTCCTCGTCCTCCTCGAATGCGTGGTACCGGATCAAGCGGGATTCGGGCCACCGGCGAAACGGTGACAACGAGAGTCTGCTGTCCCGGCGTCGAGGTTCCCTGCCGGTCGAGGTCCTCGCGATCGGTTACTCCGGTGAGTGTATATATAGCGTTTGATGGATATATGACTCCTCCAAAGATGGAAGTTGAAGACATCCTTTCGATTATAGGAATTTCATCTTGCTTCTTACAGTAGTAACTTACTTATTAATCCAAAATACTCCTTAAAGTATGCAATTCGTGTACAAATGTGCTTAAAAATGGAATAACATTTTCTTATCGCTCAGACATCAAACTAATCTCTTCATAGTTACTTTATCGGCAATGACAATAACACTTAAGCAGCACAATTAAAGTGTTTAAAAATTTCCAACAAAATTCCTTCTTAAAATGTTCAAGCACTTCAAAAACACTCCCGCCCATCTGTCTTCCGCGTTCGGGGGCGCAGCAGTCACCAAAAACGCGCCCGAAACCCGCTCCAAGTCCTCGTAAAATTTATGTAGCGCCACCGAACGGAGAGGAGAGGTCCGATTAGGTATGGTTGGTAGTCCTTTGTTGTGCCCGACCCCGACAAGATGCCGACATTCGGTCCCAGATTACCAATAATAAGTATCAGCACCTGATTTTGGCTTTCGGCTTGCCACTGCAGCGGTAGCGACCGTTTGTTAGCAGGCACGTGGGCGCACACGAACTCCATCTGCACACCCCGACCCCATTGCGGTGATAAAGCTGTCGTTTCACGAGCTTGATCATATCTTTTTATGGCCAGCGCTGGTGCGGCTCTATCTGTATCTGTGTGTGTGTGTGTGTGTCGAAGTGCGTGTGTTCGTTGGAGTATATTTTCTTTTCTTTTTTTTTTTGGGGCTCACCCGAACTCCTTTGTACTGGTTCGGATTTTCCTAGGAAAAATCGAAAGAACGGTTTGCTGGTGGAAGGTGTTCCCACGGAGAAGGAAATCACTATTCGCACCTTGGCAAATAATCCAATATCAGCTTCCATCGACTCGAACGGAGCATAAAGGTTGGGTGGGCCGTGTTTTGTTGTGGCAAGCGAGCCGAAGGATATTCATTGCGCGGTGGCGGCTGCGGCTCAACGGGAACCGAGATTTTGGCCTTACTCGCTCACACCGTACACACCGGTACATCGCATAAGCACACACATACATACGCATGTGCACCATCTGTTTACAAGCCCATTCGATCCGGCAGGGTTGTGTATGTGTGTGTGTATGTGTGTGCGCATATGAATTGGGTGGTTGAATTTATGCTTTTTTTTCCGCCCGACTTGGCCGTACCGGCCGGATCCGGAAAGCGCTACGCCGGTAAGGAATTCGATTACGCGCCGTAAAGCTGCTCGCTTACCCGTGATCACACAACTCCACAACGGAGCGAGCAATTCTGGTTGCTTGCTGGTTGCAAAAGATGGTACAACCACGATAGCGTTTTGCTACCATGTACACCCCCAAGCGTGGGGCCAAACCAGTTGGAGCGGGAAAACACTTTTCGCACTCGCCACTGTACCGCAGATAAAGGATGGCGTAGGATCAATATGCGAAGTACGGACAACCACACGAAATAGAGCCATCAGTTTTGTTTATGTGGGGCATCAAGCGCACCCTTGCCGATGGATGGGAGACACTGGGAGCTCGGAATCGCTCCCGTGTTGCCGCGCTTTTGCATAAGCTTTTAGTTATGCTGCAGTTATCAGTGAAGCGTGGATCGTTATTCGATTTTGGTAATTTTTTCGGTCGAGAAAAAGTCTTGTAGACTTTATTTTGTTTTACATTGTTCGTAAAGGTAATGGATGTATAGATGGATGGATAGCTTGCGAATCCGATCCCGATGGCAAATGGTGCTGTGGTTTATGCCCTTTTTGATGGGCTTGTATATCGGTGCATTCTTTTCATTACTGTATGCTATCGAAGCGGATTAAGCGCTTTCTGTTTGCTGGGTTTATTATGCGCTGAATTTCTTCGCATTTTGCAGCCAAAGAAGACGGATTTTGGGAAGCGTAATTCGGTTTGGAAAAGTTAATAAAATAAACATTATGTTTTCACTTCATTTCGATGCGTTTATTAACTAGAACAGTGCCTAACGGTTGATCAGTATTTATCGTGCTATGAATGTAACAGTGCGAATGGTGGTTTACTATAGATTTCTCACCAAAGAAGCCTCCCAGGATGTTCGGGAATTGCTTTTTGGTATGATAAAGCATGTATTGTCATGTAGATTGCATACTTTAAGGCGCAATTTCTCGTTTTTTTCATTTTTTGATTTTTACCTTACCACCAATAGAGCTTATCGTACAGAAATGGAATACACTCACATATACTTTACATAAATACTTTTAACTGCCCATTGCACGTACGAACGAATTTAAATAAACGTTGAATCTTGTTTTTGCACCGTACATTCCGTGGAGAACATTCCCAACAGCTAATGAACAGAACACGTACCAATTCGTGTTCCGATTCGTTCGAATATGTCCTGCGGCTCAGTACAGCAAATGCCATTGATGCATACCAGTGATAAACCGATTGACCTCCGATTAGTGTCCTTCTGCTCGGCCACATCTTCCATCTTCCTATCCGGTGTGTGCAAGTGCCATTAGTTTTGCATAAGCCACCGAGAGATCACCGAAGCCAATCGCGAACCAATCTCGCATCCATGCTCCACAAACCACCATTCGTGTGCAGGTGCGGTTGTGTTCGTTCGTTCGGTTTTGATTTATGGTCCTTCGGATGTGTGGTGTTCCACACGGGACCATTTCCTGCATCCACCCGTGTTGCACCTGGTGCGCTTTTTCTTTCCTCTACCATCGAACGGTGGTACATTTTTCGATGGGATTTTCATTCTATTTCCCACTGCACCCTCAATGTAAAGCAGCGAACAGCCAGTACTTTATCATTCGGAGCACTCTGTTTTTTTTTCTTTCTTGTTTGCAGGAAGCCCCGATGCGATACGAGAAGGATGTCTATATTTTCCTTCTGTTCGACTAGTGCGTCCCTCTACCATTTTTGTGGCTTCCTTCAACTCTCGGACGGTCAGAGCGCATGCATGCATGGTGGTTGGTCTGCAGTTTTGAAATCGAACAATGCAGGGTTTCCCGTACCTTTGCAGGATAGCAAACCAATTTTTAATAATTATGCTGAATGGTAATTTTAGAGTTGGGTGGTTCTGATTTAGCTCTTTCATGCAAAAGAATGCCTAGAAATTGTTGTATTTCTGGCAAAGTTGTTGCTCCCCCAACCAGTTGAAACAACCCTGTACCAGCGGTGCACGGTAAGGCATAAACCTGCACTACACATTTCCTTTTCTTTTTTAATGGTTCCCCATACACCTGGTCAGAACGATTGCAAAATATTACCCTCATCCATACTGACCGCGATGGCGAAACCATACGGTAGCAGCAGCTAGTTGCGCCGGAGAATATAAATCCAATGCCGGAGCAGTGTACTGTGAGTTCCTGGATGGATGTACAAAGTGCACAGATATTTCATTCCCCCTTACCGACTGGCCTTAATCAAAGCACCGGTGAGCGAACGGAAAACTTTGATAGATGGATTTTTCCTTCTGGAATTTGTCTCGCTGTGCACCGGAGCTCTAAAGTAGCTAAGGAACAAACAAAAACAAACAAACAAACAAACAACTCGCACCTTTAACCACAAACCCGTGCACAATCCCGTCTGCAACCACAGGAAATGCAACCAGGAAACTCAGGTTGGCCGGTTGAGATGCAATATGCGCAATATTCCGTGCACCAAAGGCATATCTCTGTCCGTAAGGTGAACACGAAGGTGATTCATTTCACGGGTTGGTTGGTCATCAGGTTACGGGGAAGCCAGACTAACATGTTCTCATTTTTCATCCCCCGGTTAAGCTTTGTTAGCTAAAGCAAAAGCAAAAGGAATAAATCTATTATAGACATGGTCATGATGAAAAAAAAAACCCCCGTTCCCACGTTCAGTACGCCAATTAAAAACGCTTTATGGTTCAAGAGTTTTAATGAATGATTGAAGCAAACAAACCGTGAAAAAAAAAGGTGGAAAAAGTACAAGCTCACTACTCAAACATTCTTTCATCTTGAACGGATTAGCACGAAAGATGGCAGGATATAAGTTTTGCTCTAACGAACGTTTATGTTTTGCTATAATTGAGTTTGCTATTCGCTTTTCCATACGGCTATTTCTCAGATTGATCTATTAATTTACCATAAGCTCTCGTTAGCATTGTGTTGTTTATTTCCTTCCTTAATTGGAAGTGTAATGCATGCTTTTTTTCCAACATTCTTCCACCATACCATGAGATTAAATAATAATGGCGCCCTTCTTTCTTCTCTTCATTTCATTCTAGGCACTCTGCGTCACTAGAAGAGAGATGCGTTTTAGTTGCTACACACACACACACCCACACACACATACATTTTACTGTCGTTCGCATTCCATCATTCCATCCTTCCACCGTCGAAGGCAAACAGTAAACCAATGGAGTACGAGAGCGAACTGGATTGCCGTAAATTCGTCGCCGCCAAAAATAAAAAAAAAACAAGTGAAAAGGGAAACAAAATATCATTTTCCGACAGTGAAATGCCGACCTTTAGCCGATTAATGGAGAAGATAACCCATTTTTTGCTCATTCCTACCACCGATGCTTCCCGCCTATATCGAATAGAGTGTGTAAACGGAACTGAACCAGCTACCACGAGCTAGTAGTAGCAGAAGCAAAACAAAAACACACGGCAAGTGTATGAAAGTTAGGGGGAAAGAAAAAAAACACGAAAGAAGAAGGAAAAACAAAACACGTTATACATAAGATGCAAGAACTGAGCAAGTTGCAAAGAGAACAAAATTCAAAATGAAAAACCCGCTAGCGGTGTATGTATGTGTATCGTTCGTATCGTTAGAAAACATTTGCAAGACAAGCAGAACAAAAGTTAAAAAAAAACGCGAACAAAAGAAACAACAACAGAAGAAACAAAGCAACCCTTCCATGCACTTAACTAGTGGTGAACGACAGTGTAAAAGGAAGCGAAAATGAAACAAAGAAAGAAGGCACATAAATTAGAGGAATGTCGCGAGAAAAAAAAACACACACACACAAAAAGTAATGATCGGAAACATGAGCGTGTGTGTCGGTAGGTGGTAAGCATATTTAATTAACTAAAGAAAAACAAACAAAAAAACAAACAAACAAACAATCGTTGCTAAGTGTGCATTGGTGTTGTAGAATGTAGCAAATAGTAAAGAGAAGAATAGGCGAAATAACAAACAAAAGCAAACAAAAAACAACCCCGGGTTAAATGATAGGCAAAGTATGAATATTATACCCTACCCCTCCCCAAAAAATTTAGTTAGAAAACGGTGCTTAAAAATGATGCAACACAAAACCATAATACGCGGCACTAAGAAACAAATGTTTGCCGCGTATTTGTGTGTGTGTGTGTGTGTGGAAGCGTAATGGGAATGGACAGAGGTCCGGGTTTTATCACAACCACAACGCCAGGAACGGAGGAACAAATCCCACTACTACTGGAAGAGCTTATGTACACACATCCTTTAGATACAATCCTTCACACGCACACGTGTGTGTTTGTGAACAAAACGCCAAAGGTGTATTGTGCGCACAGCTACTAGATCAATGTCATCATCCCGCACATACACACTTCATTCGCATGTTCGTATCATCGAGGAAGGCGCAGCATGTGCTGGTGTGCGATCGTTCATCTTGGATTCACGACGATCACGCAACATTTTCTATTGCACTTCATCATTCTCTACTATAACTAATCGTCCCCATCACTATCAGCATAAAGCATGTTCGTCCCCTCGTTTTTTTTTTTAATGATAAGGAGCTGGTATTCCTCCTCGAATGTAAGAGAGTGTGTGTCGTTATTATTGTTTTTATTTTTATTTTTTATTTAAAACTACAAACCTTTCTCCCCTCATATTGCCGTTGCACTCAGAAACGCGCAATCTTTCTTCTCATAGTGCGTGGCTGTGTGTTATGTGGAAAACACACACACCCACCCGTCGAAAACAGAATAAATAGTTGCTACGGCCGCTAGAGCTAAAAGTCGACCAGAAGAAAAGTAATAACGTAAAGTAAAACTTGAAAGCTGGCTGGTTCCAGCCCAAGAAGAACAATGGTAGTATTAGTAGGAAATGGAAAGCGTGCAACAGACGGCTCTGCCAACCAGACAACAACAAACATTTGCAAAACCGGCGCAGTAATCGTCATGAACAATATTAAGTGTATGTAGGACAGATAATACATAGCACAACACATAAAAAAAAGAAACCAAAAGGAAGTAACGAGGAAAAAGTAAAGCAAAATAGAAATCTCCAACCCAAACATGATACTTTTCCACAAATGAACTGGCAAATTTAACTTCCATTCTCGAGTGTAACCCGGTTTAAGGCAGGTAGGTGCGCAAAATAGAGAAACAAACCAATAGCACAGGATGAAATTAGCAACACAGGAAAACAAATTCGATTGTTTAGCAACGTGAAACAAAACACAAGTCACAGTAGAAACAAAGTGTTATTTATTTTATGCTAAATCGATAAGATGAAGTAATAAGTTGAATAATGATTGTTTTGCGTTTTTCTTTTCACTCCTCACAGTAGAAAGTTTGTTTGTTACCGTAAACCATTTTACGAATATCACATCCAGTGAACCGAATCAACTTTTCTTCTTTCTACACAACACAAAAAAACCAAACCAATTTTGCCATTTTCACCCCCGATTTTTCGATGCAGTTTGAAGAGTTTAGAGGTTAGAGCGAAGGAAGTATTCCCTTCAACGCGGTTGCGTCATTACAACTACTAAATATCAATAGAATCAATATAAAATATCGCATAAAATGGCTGCGTGCAGAGTGTGTTCCGTGGTGAGTGTGTTACAGAAAGAGAGAGAGAGAGAAGAACAGAGTAAATAGTACGGTACCTTCCCGAATATTTCGTCGTTAGGAAAACAAACAACCAAAACGTTAATAGAACGAAACAGAACAGAACCTTCCGTAGCATAAATGTGAACCAATAGACAGAAGCAGTTTGAACAAAAAACTAAACAAAGGGAAAAAAACACATAGACACAAACCAATAAACTAAACACACACAAAACAAAACAAAATAGCATAAAAAGGTGAACATGTAATAATAGTAAGCGCCACCACCACTTGGTCCTGGTAACTGTTTTTAGATGTATTTTTCGACTCTTCTAATCGGGCCCCGCACCGATCGGTCTGGTATCGATTCCGGGGGATACCGAACCCACGTGTAGTGCGCTCACCATTGTCCAGTTCGGTCCAATTTGTAATCTTGTCTTTTAGAGCCCTTTTCTAAGAGCAAGGAAAATAGTCTCTTTTCCCTGTTGTAACTGTAACACATCCATTCGGTAAACCGATATAGCCGTATGCGTGTGTGTGTGTGACTGTGTGTCAGCTCCGCTCTAAGTGTGTGTATTTAGGGTACAGCATAATTTCTTAAGCAGAACTAAAGCAGAAAATATTAGATAATTGTTGCAAAACGTAAACTAGCGCCAGCGAGGACGCTATGACTTCCTCCGGTGGGAATTTGTGCTGTGCTAAATGGTTACGAATGGTGGTTACACACGTGAACGGCAGTTTCAATTCAATGTAGAGAATAATAGGAAACAATACAGAACATACCATAAAACAAATAGTCAAAACTTACAACAAAAAAAATGCACGANATTTCGTCGTTAGGAAAACAAACAACCAAAACGTTAATAGAACGAAACAGAACAGAACCTTCCGTAGCATAAATGTGAACCAATAGACAGAAGCAGTTTGAACAAAAAACTAAACAAAGGGAAAAAAACACATAGACACAAACCAATAAACTAAACACACACAAAACAAAACAAAATAGCATAAAAAGGTGAACATGTAATAATAGTAAGCGCCACCACCACTTGGTCCTGGTAACTGTTTTTAGATGTATTTTTCGACTCTTCTAATCGGGCCCCGCACCGATCGGTCTGGTATCGATTCCGGGGGATACCGAACCCACGTGTAGTGCGCTCACCATTGTCCAGTTCGGTCCAATTTGTAATCTTGTCTTTTAGAGCCCTTTTCTAAGAGCAAGGAAAATAGTCTCTTTTCCCTGTTGTAACTGTAACACATCCATTCGGTAAACCAATATAGCCGTATGCGTGTGTGTGTGTGTGTGACTGTGTCTGTGTCAGCTCCGCTCTAAGTGTGTGTGTTTAGGGTTCAGCATAATTTCTTAAGCAGAACTAAAGCAGAAAATATTAGATAATTGTTGCAAAACGTAAACTAGCGCCAGCGAGGACGCTATGACTTCCTCCGGTGGGAATTTGTGCTGTGCTAAATGGTTACGAATGGTGGTTACACACGTGAACGGCAGTTTCAATTCAATGTAAAGAATAATAGGAAACAATACAGAACATACCATAAAACAAATAGTCAAAACTTACAACAAAAAAAAAGCACGAGAAATAAAACAAAACGTTAACAAACGGGTGGTTAACATTGGAAGAGATAAAAGAATACAATTATTAACAACACAAATACCGATACCAATTCTCGAATAGACATCCTTCCTCTGGATTCCCCTCCAACAAGCTCCTCAACTATCGATAAATACACTTTATGCTGGAAGGAAGAAATTCGTATAAGGCAAGTTGTCTAACGTAATAAGAAAAAAAAACGGGAAAAATAAAACAGGAAAATAGGATTATAATAAATACAACCAACATGCAAGCAAAACAAACAAAACCCCTCAAAATTGAATCAAAATCTAAACTTTTGCTAGTCACTGCAAAAGACGACACGTGCAAACAATGGAACGAAATATTTCATACGAACGTAAGCCATTGAACTCGATGCAAAGTCCCACTTTTTCTAGTACCACTCTACAGATACACACACACACTAACGAGCGCACGCGCGCACTGATTGCTACGTGGTTTATTTTACCTTCTTAGTGAAATATTTAAAAACAAAACACCTCCCCCAAAACACTTTTACATACGATTTCTATTTCTACCTACAGGCGCGAACACATTAAAGCCATGGATTAATGTAACTGTGCAGAAATAAAAATATGATGAATGAAATGGAAAAAAAACACACACATACACACTAACGGTCCAAAGTCCATTTAAACATGAGCAAAGAAAACTGTCTAAGAATGGGGAAAAAAAACGAAACAAAACACACAAAACAACACAAACTGTCTCAAACGAAACGAAACAACGGACGGTGAGACAGATATTGCTGTGAATGAGAGAGACAAAAGTGTGAAACGTTTCTTCTCTATTTTCGTTTCTTTCGTACTCTGGTCCTACAGCACAAATTTACTGACATTACGGTGGATTTATTCTTTTGCTTTTGTTGTTTTGTGTTGTTTATTACTTTGATTCGTTATGCATTGAAGTGTGATGTTTTTCCCTATTCCCTTGATGTTTTTTCCCTTTTTTTGTATCCATTTTCAACTTTTTTCTATTGTTTTATTCTTCCTAACAATGTTTTAGTTTTTAACGTTTGTTTCATTGTTTTAAATGATTATTTTATTATTTTCCTGTACAGCTTGTCAAAGTTGAAACGTATTTCATTTGTTTATATTCACCTTGTTAGTGTTTTTACCAGTTTTCTAAAGCAATGTTGAACTATAAAACTCCGACCACAGTGAAATTTAAAATGTAAACACACACTCACACGATGGACCAATTCTTCACTATTCTATACAACTCTACTACCGTACTGTACATACATTGTAGCTCAATTTACTCGTAAGCTCGAAACGCTATTACTTCAACAGTAGTGCCCAGGTACAATGGTCACTGCATCTAAACACTAACGACTGAACTTTGAAAACTTCTTGTAAAAAAAAAACACAGAACAAAATAAAAATAAACAATTTGCTTTGCAGTTCTTCTCCATTTCCAGTGATAGCAAATCAATTCTTTCTTTCTGTTCCACACGCATTTGGAGAGAAACAAGACTCTCGTAAAGAAAATCAAAACATATTAACATGTGACGAGCTAGTGTAGCACAAGAAGTGCTGAATGATAAAACAAACAAATATTCACTAGTTTTGTTTTTATTTTGCTCCTATTGATTTCTCTATATGGCTCTTTCGGTTTCCTCCTCTTTGTTTTTACTTTCATGCTAATGTTTCTCGTTATTCACTTAGGTTTAACTTAAAAAAAAAACAGCCATATAAGTCACAAACTATATCGAAACTAACAGCTAGGTATGATCGGTTGCATGGATAAGTAAAGAATATCAGTGAAGAAGAAAGCAGCATTAAATCGAATACGAAACATGTTTACGATAAACACAACATAAACGGTAAATAACTAAGAACCCCGAACTACCCGAACGGAATAACGTAGAAGAGTATAATCAAATCGCAAAACTACTGTAGCAAAATATCCCCGGTATGTGTTTTATGTAATTTACAAACAACTGGAAACGAATTTCCCAAAAGTGTAACGCATTCGAATCTAGCGCGCTAAGCATAATTAGTTCGACAGTGTTCGCGGATGCAAGAAAGATAGGCAAAACAAAACCAAAACCAGAGTTGCACAGACGAATCGCTCGGAGAAGCGCATCAGAAAATTAAACTGTGTTAACTTAGATGTATCGTATGTCTTTCCACCTAACAAACCCTTCGACGAGATGGTGACGGTATGAGGAAGATAAGTAGAATAAGGATGCAAAAGACACATTTTTGGTAAGAAGTGTGAAAATGAAAATGGCCGAAAGCAAAGTTTAGCGGATTGCATTAGAAAATTAACGGACTGAAAACAAAAACAAAATATTACAAACAAACACATATACACACAACAAGAAATTTGAAAGAGAAAAAAAGAACAAAAAAAAGTAATACTTAAGTTGAGAATTGATTTTCTTTCTCTATGTGGAACTTTACTTTTCTCATTGTGTCGCTAATGGCAAATAAGAACAACCAAACGCAAGCCAGCCGGACTGGCTTAAAAGATAATCGTCTGTCCTTTCTAATGTTTGTTTCCTCTATTCTATCTACTTTAATTTCTTTTGCATTAAGACGTTTGTCAGAAGAAGAATTGATTTACTTTGCTCTGTATAAAAAGCGACAGGACGAGGCTCAATAACAATGAGGAAATAATGTACGATTTACAGAACAAAACTTACCACTTTTCTGTCCATGGCTAGCAGACAATGTTACTACAATTAGGTGTTGCAGTCTAGAAAAGGAAATGTTGAATGGGTCAATGAAATAGTCCTTTTCTGGAGCAGAATTTACACACCGATAAACCCGATGCCCGTCTCTCAACTCTGTCTCTGTGACTAATCGATGTCGGTGGTCCCATTTCGCATGCAATGCCAGATAAATGTTGTAGAACATAAGCGTAGAAACCACACACGCACACGCACGGTGTGGAAAACGGGCAAACACATTTTCCGCTCGGGAAGGAAAAGGAAATAGTAGTGCAACGCATCGTGTAAGCGAGTGAAACAATATGGCAAGATAAACCATTCGAAGAAAAAGCAACATGAATTTGATCAAAAGAAAACATCAAGAATGAAATCGAGAGCAAATAACAAATGAAGGCGTTCAAAACAAAATGACACATGTGTTTTTAGTGGGGAATGAACAGTTTTGTTACCATGGTTGGGATATGTTACCCAAGTGTGTGCGTGTGTGTGTCAATGTGTGTTTGTCGAGCCCCATCAAAGCAGGACGAAAGCGAAAATTGTTAATGTCACCCGAGTTCAATCACTTATGGGATTAAAAGAAAAAGAAAAGAGAAGAAAAAAAACAAAACCAGCAATGGAACAGACAGCACGGACTGGTAAGAGGATCAAACATAGGGCAAAAAGAAACAAGCATAAATGTGTGCAGAGGCGAACAGAGAATATAAAAAGTGAACAAAAAGCAAAAACGAAAACCCAACCAAAATGGCGGGGTTTGCTGAGTATCATCAAAACGAAGTGCAAGTAAGAAAGAAAGAAACTCTTTCGTGACATAAAAGTACTTGAACATTTGGGGGGGAAAAAAATACATAGGTATAAATCCAAGTAAAACAAAAACCCAACATTATGAAGAAGAAGAAAACAAATCCGGATGAGTGTTATGCAGCAACCAAATGCAAAAGAAACAAAAAAAGAACATGAATCAAATTCCGAACAATTGGGGAAAGGGTCGGATGCAATAAAAGTATGTCAAAAAAAAATACTGACCATTTTGTGTGAGCGTTATTCTTTCTCTTTAGTTAAAATAGCGTACGTAACGTACTGTAATTGATCAATTTCTTTATTTGCCTTTGTTTTTCTTCTGTGTAATAAAAACAACGGTGTACACGCACACACACATACAAGGGTATAAGATGATTTGTTGTTTTGCTATTAAATATTAAACTTAATTCGTGGTTTTTCTTTAAAGGGGACGGTCAGGAAGTGCTAAACACATTAGGTTTGCAATACTTTTGTCAGATTGGCATTGTTTTCATCTGTTAGGCTGTTGATGAATTTCTCGCAGGAAAGGCTTTCTGAACCGCGTCGAAGTTATTACTCTAATTTCGCATCTGATTTAACAGTTAACAAAAGTGTGTAAAAATGATCAGGGAAGGTATTCACATCTACATTTATCTTTTGAGTTCAATTTCCAAATCATAGTGCACGTAGTAGTATGCCTCAAAATTTAAAGATAACCCATAACCTAATTTACAGACATTTACAATGTCGTCTATTGCAAAATGACACGAATTAAGTTTTAGAAAAACACCGAACCAATTAGTGATAAATCAATTTCACACTTGCGTCCACGGTATAACTAAGACTTACTAAAAGCAGTAATCAACTTCCGAAAACAGATGCCTATTTGCCTAAAGGAATTGATTACTATCTTTTAATTTGGTTGTTAAGCTCCATCAATCTAGTCGTGGGAGGTAAGTGGTGTGTAAGTATATGGTTAAAAAATAAACTTTTCCTAACATCAATACATCCGGCGGGATTGTTATTCTGTTCTGTTGATCAGTATCCACTCTAGGGTAAACAACAATTGCAAAATGGAAACAAAAACAAACTGGGACAATTTTTATTTACCAACAAGATAGTAAAAGTGCGGAGGTACGGTAATATAAGTAGTACGCAACATCATTACAGTAGGTTGCAGAAATAAGCTTCAGTCGTTCGATAAACCTTTGTTCTAACTCAAAATCTTACATTACGCTTTACTAGGCTTAATTTTGTCTAATTAAAAAACAAACATCACATATATTTTAACCGTTAAATGCTGACCCACAAGCTTTAATGGTAATAAAAAAAAGTGTTTTAAAATTGGCTTTCTATACATTTGTTGCATGTATATGGCATAGAAAAGGTATGCTTCAAAACGAAATTAAGTATATGTACATTATGCGATGCAAATGACTGGAATATCTGCTAGGAACGGCGAAGGTTGTCAGGCGCTGGAACACTGCCGGACTGTATCGGTCCAGCATAAGCCGGACAACACTTTCGGGGCAGGTAAATTACAATTAATAACGATAAATCAAAGCAAAACAATCTACAATTTCCTGTTTACGAAAGGGTTTAGAAAATAACAGCAATTTCCTGCCGGAATGACTATCGCTCACGGCGTTTAAGTATATCGAACAGTACGTCCTGCGTACCGTTCTCTTCCTGCTCACTATCGTCCGACAGGTAGTTTCGGTTCTCCACCACCAGATGATCCGAATCGTCTGCATCACGCGCATCATTGACCAGCAACGGTCTGTACTGACCACTCTTGAATCGCGCTCCAGTTGAACCGGTATCAGTGCCGGCACCACCGTTGCCAAACTTTAGTACACCATTTTTGCTGCCACCCATTCCTAAAGGACCGGACGGCCGCATTTCGTCGTCTTCATCGTCGTGATCCTCAATGTAGCCACCGATCGATTTATCTTGTGAGTTTAGCGATGATTTTGTCGTTTCATCACGATACGTTAAGAATTTGTGGACTACATGGCAACAGATACCGCCCAGACACATCACCAAACCCAGAACGTTGACCATGCTGAGATGTTCGTCGTTTAACTCTACCGCTAGTACCAGTTGACAAATTTCCTTTAAATACATTAATGTTACGATTAGAGCGAAGTTCCGCGGTGTTACAAATGTAGTTATATGAGGTAAGCAGTTTATATTCGTTACAATAATTCTCGTTGTTTTGTTATGCTCATCAATTTAATGTGTATGAAAAATATGAAGAATAGGATCTCAAAATTCGAAACACACAGCATGCACAATGTATTTGAAACGATGTGCTCTATTTTGAGACTCACTGTACATAGCCCTTCGCACATTGCAAATGACAGCTGTTGTTTTAATCACCTTGGTTGCGCTTGTCAAAATAGCAACGCTGTCCCGGCACACACAAAAACACAACTAACACGGTCTGTTTGCGCCCAAATACTTTTCGTGTCGTGTTGTTTCCTGGACTCAAATTGCAACCGTACAATGCAGAACAACGTAAAAAACATATTCGATAGCTTCAACGATTATCTCGTAAAGGAGCAGGAGCTGCGTACCGTAAGTGCACGTGGAGCAACAAAAGCTCTTGAGGAAGGAGTGGTTCACAAGCCGGCTTCGCTTAATAATTCCAGGAAATACGCGACATTGTACGAGACATTGACCAGGCAGCGAAGGAGGCCGCCATTGTACTGCAGATCATTCACAGCAGCATGGCAGACGTACCGGCGGCTTGCGCTAAGGCACGAACCATCTTTGACACCTGTCGCGAAGGTTATGGGAAGCTGGCCGCGCTCATCCCGGCGGGACAGTACTACCGGTATAACGACCATTGGCATTACATGACACAGAGAATCGTGTTTTTAATCGCGCTCACGATTTATCTAGAGAAAGGATTTCTCGTGAACCGAGACACGGCAGCAGAAATCCTCGGTCGTAAGTGTTACCATTTTTAGATGGTAAAGTTCATTTGGCTTACTGCTCTCTTATCGGCATTGCTTCTTTCTGTTTTCAGTTGCTGTTGATCAGCAGAGCGGATTCCATCTAGACATTGAGGATTATCTAGTGGGTATTTTACAACTCGCTTCTGAGCTGGTACGTATCTGCAGCTTAACTGTGCCATCAAACGTATAGTTACACTAATTATGCATTGCGCTTTCAGAGCCGCTATGCCGTCAATTCCGTCATTTTGGGAGACTACGAAAAACCGCTAATGATCTCAAAGTTTGTCGCCGATCTTAATTCGGGCTTCCGGCTGTTGAATCTCAAGAATGATTCGCTTCGCAAGCGCTTCGATGCACTGAAGTACGACGTAAAGAAGATTGAGGAGATAGTATACGACATAAGCATAAGGGGGTTGCGTACCGAAGCGGCAACCGCAGCGGCTGTCGAACAGCCCGCAGAGCAAGCGAAACAAACATAATGTTTGGCAGTGAATGCTTCGCTAGATTTAGCGAAACGCAACAATTTTCAACAACAGTTTACATATTTTTCGGTGCACCTAAGCACATAACGTATTCCACATTTGAATTTGTGAGTAAGCGCTGAGGGCGATTTTTGAAATAAAACAAAACTTATACAATATACCACAACAAGGAAACTTACCTTAAATATGCCCGCTACGGACAATGTAAGACTAGAGGTGTTGGTGAGTACCATAAATTCGCTCACCTCCATGGCGAACGCTATGAACGCACCGAGGGAAATTTTTAACCACATATCAACCACGACACTGGATGGCACGTGCTGAACCATATGGTAACCTTCGATCAGCTTTCGTCCTGTAAGGTGTACAATCATCTATCACTGTAAGTGTCGCAAAAGACAGAAACAACTAAACGCACCTTCAAACCCGATGGTAAACGGTAGCACGGACAGTATCATCCACGGTTGCATATGAAATATCATATCGATCGGATTGTGCAGACCCAGCTTTGACTTTTGCATGATCAGTTGCGCGAACGTCCAACGGATACCGCTCGAGAGGGATGCAAACAGCAGGAACGAAAATCCGAGCGCATCGAACTGGGTCGATTTATACGTGAACATGAAGAGACCACCCGAGATCATGACAACAATAGCCCCCAGCGACCAACTCTGTTGTAGAAGGTAAGTGGAAACGTTATCAATTGTGCTTTATATTAAAATTTAATTCATTCACCTTCTTCTCGAGCTTCAGCAGTATGGCAAATATCAATATGAAGACAATGGTAGTGGATTTGGTCATTGTGTACCTAAAACGAGAGAAGTAATTTACAAATCGCAGTAAACATTGCTCTCCCGTATTCACTAAGCACAGGTGAAAACTTACAGTGATATTTTCACCAGTTCAAGACCCCAGTTAGAGAAGCTAATGTCAATCCCGCTTGCCAAGCCGGTGGGCAAGATTTTCCGTACAGACGTTCGCCAGTCCAGCAAGATACGGGGTTTCCTCGTAACGCACCGCAGCACAGCACGAACAACTGCCGATAGCAGCAATTTGATCACCAAATGGTAAAGTACCACAAACAGCGGTAGTTTAAAATGCTGCAGCAGATGCCGCTGGTAAAAGGTGAGTCCAATGGAAAGCGAAAAGTAGCAAACGATCAGCACGAGCGTTACGACGATCCGGTTTGCAAATGCATTTTTCGTTTTGGTACGTGTATCACCATCGCCGTAGGCCTTATTGCCACCGGGTGTCGTTGCAACGATATACTGACTATGNACAACTGCCGATAGCAGCAATTTGATCACCAAATGGTAAAGTACCACAAACAGCGGTAGTTTAAAATGCTGCAGCAGATGCCGCTGGTAAAAGGTGAGTCCAATGGAAAGCGAAAAGTAGCAAACGATCAGCACGAGCGTTACGACGATCCGGTTTGCAAATGCATTTTTCGTTTTGGTACGTGTATCACCATCGCCGTAGGCCTTATTGCCACCGGGTGTCGTTGCAACGATATACTGACTATGGTGTCCGTAGCTGGAGTGTAGGTTGTTACTTTGGTGATACTGACTGTGGCTGTGCAGTGCATCCTGTTGCCGATGGTCACTCCCTCTTCTGTTTGTTTCGAGCTCAATTTCTTCATCTGCAGCACCTTCTTGATCGGTCGTTTGCTTCACTCGTTCATACTTGATGTTGACCATGTTGCTTGCTCTTTACGCCAACTGTGGTAAATAGGTTACTTTTGATGTTTAAAACTTTGATGGCACAAAATTCCAGGTGCAAATCCTGTGCACTCGCTTGAATATATTGATTTGTCTATAGGAATTATTATTGTTCCCTTTGCTGTACGTTATCGTTTGCTACCGATACTAATGATATCAAATGCATAGAAGCTATCACATCAGTCGAGCTTGTGCCGTTGTGAATACTGTGCGTGTTCTTGTTTGAACGTTCCTATGGAAACGAAGAAAGGTCATTTGTTACTATTCGTCGTGAACATTGTACCATAATCATCATACGAAACTTGCCACGTTTCTCAACATGTATCGAAGCGACAGTTCTGAAAAGTTATTCGCGGTCCGACGACAGTTTGCAACATATGTTAGCGTTCAGCTGGGAAAATGGGCTAGTTTGTCATACCGGAAGCACGATACGATAGCTACGCAACAACCGGCCCGCTTACTGTCGTTGGATTAATCTTGTTCAACAACCTTATCGCTGCCGGAGGCGTGTTATCGCGGGAATTTCATGCACCGCACCCGTAATACTAATTACCCATCTGGTTCGCCACCGTGCCACCGCTGCAGTTCGCATTGGCTAGCGCTTTTTCGAAACCTCCGCACAATTATCACACGGACCGTTGTTGGAATGTTAACTCTATGCTATCCACACACTTACTATTTCAACTTTTACAGAAACCACACAGTAGCCATCGATTTTGATACTGTGTTGTGTTGCTTTGCACACGGGAATGTTTTTGTTGTGCGTGAATGGTGGGACTGTGAGGTTGGTGTGAATGCGATTTTCCCACCCCTTGGCCAACGCGCACGAGAAGCAAATAAAAGTTCCAGCAGAGCGCTGACGTTTGACAAACTGTCAAAAAAAAATCCCCCGAAAAAATAACAGAAAAAAAACAATGTCGGTGATAAGTCTTTCAAATCAATGGAAATCTTTTTTGATTTATTTTCGTTATTACGTGTTATAAAATGAATTTGCATAAACTTTTAGCAGATCTAATTCGACCAATCAGTCAGTTAAGCTAAAAAAAATGAACGCTGCCACACTTCGCCGAGTCGAAGTTCATTTCTTTTGTTGTTCAGATTGGGGAATTTGGTCGAACGTTAAGGTTTGACTTTCATGTACATCGGGCCTCTTTTTTAATAATTGGCTATTGGTACAAGATGATAGTACTATAAAGAATAAATATCCTTATTAATGTGTATACCAAGTGCTTTGACTTGCGTTTTCTCAGGTTCAACTCATAGTCAATCCAGTTTTAACATTTTATCATCTTTATGATCGTGTTAAACGAACTTGATCATTGTAAATTTTAATGAGCTTATTGCGCTCTGCTTCATTGTCTTCGTTGCATTATTCCATGATTTTCGGTGTATCTGTAGAACGCCCAACATAAATATTCACTTTTCCGGTGTTCCAGTATCACAGTCTTCACAGGAGGACGGATCCTCTTGACTTGGTCCATTTGTCACGTTTGGTTCTGGCCCATTTGGTCGAAAGTACTGTTCAGTTTTGAATACCGCAACCGGTTCATACACCCCGGTTGCGTTCCGGTTTGTAAGACGTTCGGTGGGTTTCGGTTTGCCAAAAATGTTCAATGACTTGAGCAACACGTTTATCGTTTTATCCGGAATGTCCAGCTCTTCCTCTGCAATCTGCACCTGCTTCTCGACCGCATCCAAGTTCCGACCAACCATGGTCACAAACTGTTCCAGCTTGTCGATACGATCGCACAGAATATCGAGCTCTGGTTTTAGTGCCAACAGTTTGGGCACGTTCTGTGTTAATGCGACACCTGATTCGGCCTTCACGAGTTCGAGCAAATTTTCGAACTCTTCCAAGCGCAACATCATCCGATCAATCCCAACTGTGATGGGTTTCAGCTACAAAAGAATACCGAAACATTTGCTCATTGGTCACTAAAAAAAGAAATGAATTGTAGCCCACCAACTCACCTCCTGATCCAGATTGGACGCCTTGAAGTAGCCAGAGTAATCATGTGCCAGTTCTTCAGCCATCTTTGTAGGTGGTTACAAGAGCTATTGTAAAGCAATAAGTTTCTGCGTTTTCTATTTCACCATATCTTTTCCAATTTTGTTTCGAACGGAACACTTTCTAGCGAGTTCTATCGTTGTTCGGTGTTTTGCTGTTTGATTTGTTGATATTGATTTTTTGTTTGCATGCGTGACATTTCTTTGTGGTTTATAACCATAGGTTGATTTTGATTGCTTTCCACAAGCATCACGTTTTGGTCAAGGAGTACGAGGAGGAGGGGATTGCCGGCTTATTTTGCTATCCTGAATGATTTGCGAAATGTATCACTTTTTTGCTGTTTATGAGCGATACTTCACCAAGCAGGCAAGTTAAAGAAAGGCCAAATGGATCCATCGAAGTAGATAACAAATGCGTGTGCTGTATAACAACCGGTTTAGAAAAAGTTTATTACGAAATGAAAATGCATGCATGAAGGAATCATTTTATGATTGCTTCGATTTAGCTGCCTCCCGTTCCAGGGCGCGCTGCTTCGCTTTTTCATACAGCGGCATCAGCTGTCCATTTTCAGCTAACGCCTTGAGCAACTCCACGATAAATGGCAGATAGTTATGCTTGCGGCGAATGTTCTCCGTTCTATATTGCTTACGTTTGGCTGCTTCGTCGTCGATCAGCATTTTCAAATGGTTGATTTTATCCTGCTTCGCGTCAGTCTCCATCTCACCTTCCTCTGCATTCAACAGCTGGTCGATCTGTNCCCGTTCCAGGGCGCGCTGCTTCGCTTTTTCATACAGCGGCATCAGCTGTCCATTTTCAGCTAACGCCTTGAGCAACTCCACGATAAATGGCAGATAGTTATGCTTGCGGCGAATGTTCTCCGTTCTATATTGCTTACGTTTGGCTGCTTCGTCGTCGATCAGCATTTTCAAATGGTTGATTTTATCCTGCTTCGCGTCAGTCTCCATCTCACCTTCCTCTGCATTCAACAGCTGGTCGATCTGTTGTTGATAAATGAGTTGCCGATCGGACACGATAGCCATCAAGTTGAAATGGATTTCCCCTTCGCTGTACTTAAGCATGCGCTTCTCTATAATAGGCCGCACCACCTTCAGCCAATCCTGACCAGGCCCAACAGCACCGTGATCGATAGGACCCTCCTTCAGGCCGTCCAGCTCGTACAGCCGGCCGTCTACTGGAACGTAGCCGACGAAATGAAACACATCCTCTTTGCCGGAGCTCTTGTTGTCGAGCTCGAACAAAGTTTGCCGAGCGAATGAGTTGTGCACGGTTCGGATCTGGCTGGCGTTACTGAGCGCAAGACCCTTGTTATACGCATCAAAGGTACAGGCAAACTCCTTAAAATCTGTCAGCGTAGTACCTAGATTAATATCCGTATGGGTTGCGTTCAGCAGAATACTTAAAATGGCCTGTGTGGCACAAGCATTGTTGATGACTTGCTTGGCGAAAAAGATTTTCTCCAACCGGCTGTCCTGAACGATCGATCCTGCCGGTTCATCGTCCTTTACCCATTTGAATAGAAACACCAGCCCATGCACTGGTCTGCAATAGAAGGATGGAAAGATTCCTTGTTCAAAAACAGTCGGAGACAGAACCGTCTCGGAAATGGTCGGGGCACTTACTCAAGATCTTTAAAGCTGTCCTCGTCCAAGCTCCATAGTTCTTCAACCTGCACGCCATCGACACCTGAAGTTTGCAGCATCAAGAATTAAAGTTAATTTGCAAAAAAACATCTTTTGCTGGACAATCTCAACAAGGACAACTTACCGAACTCTTTGATAAGTTCTGTGAATACACCGGGATCACTCTCTATCAAACACCATTCTCCAGCGCTGTCTGCCATTGGAAATCGCTTGCTATACGCAGTGGTTTACCTCGAGGTTAATGCAAATGTTGCAATTGTAAAGCAGATATTAAGATATTCGAGATCGTAATTAAAACTATCGGGACGCTTTTGCTACGCAATCTGATTTGCCATTTTTTGACACATGCTATTCCAAACGCACACAACTCGACAATCGGTAGCACACTGGGCTTCGATGAGTTGTTCGTTGGCACAAATATTACTCCAACATTATTACAATCGCCCCATAATTCTTGTTTTCCTCAAGCTACAAAGACTATGCGTAAATTAAATCACATTTTTATTGATACAGATCGATAAAGCATTAACTTGCTTGCGATTAAAATACAATGTTTGACCAGGAAAAGCAACGATTGTTTGGCAACCCGGCCGATGACAGCGTCACAGCCAGTTGACGTGAAGTGTCAAAATTATGTGCGCCGGGAATTGCTGTTTCGCTTAAGGAGCTTATACACATTCCACCCATCATGCGAGGTTTACGCGAGACACCATCTAATCGACAGACTTCTAGGGCAAAGCACAGTACGTCCGACAAAGACCACACACGGGTACGCTATCTCGCATCAGTCTCGCGTCGTAATCACGCTAGTGTAAGTGCTGCTAAACCCGCTTGCCAAATGAATAGCGAATTTCCCCTTCGGATATCATTTTTGTGATGCTTCCTCTCTTCCGAGTTCTAGACAATTGCTAATAATACCCGTGATCGCAAATTTTTCCTGTATCGTGATATTCGTGCATTTTACAGTGATACTTTATCGTTCAAAGCTGTTCGTGAGCCTCAAAACGGGTAGCGTGTGTGTGTGCGAATGGGAAGGGCGATGAAAATCCGATCTGCTCACGACACTGTGCCGCTGCAGCGTTGATGCGTTGGTCTGGCGTTGGTTGTTGGTTTTGATTTTTTCCCCCATATTTCTTTATCGGAAAAGTTAGGTCAATGGTGGGAAGCAGTGAAAACGGTGTTGAATCTCGGTGCTTTGCGAAGGGAAAATTGTTCGGCGGTATCGTTTCTGTGATGCGTACATGCTACAAAACGGCAAATTGTATATCAATCCGGTCGCGCTACGCTTTGGACAGCTAAGCGCGAGCTGCCACTGTTGCCATTCGGCTGCTTGGTAAGCACAGCAACAGCTCAAGCCAATAAATAGGGCTGCCGGGTAATTGTAAATCGTGACGGCGGCAACCGTGTGGTGGTGGTGAGAATGGTCGTTTCGAAGGAAGGTAAACGCCGGCGTAAAGTGTCCGCCATCGCGCAAGCCGGTGGCGGCAGCACCAATCCATCTTCCGGCAGTGGATCTAACGGTCCCATCACTAACGTAGCAGCAGAACGTGATCTTTCTCCACCGGAAATTCCGAAACGGTTCGTTCAGTTTGGGTGTTTGTGTTAGGAAAGCTAGACGATGGTTCGTTTAATTTTCGTTTTCTCTTTCAGCCCAAAAGTGCACGCACAGCGAAAATTCGCCCAAGGACAGGGAACGGCTTCTTCGTCGTACCTTAATTATTCTTCTGCACCTCCAACACCGGGCAAGGAAGGCCAGAACCGTGCATCACATTCTGGGACAGGAAATGGTACAACACCGACCGCACCAGGTAGCGGGGCTGGCTCAGAAGCCAGCTCACAAGTACCAGAACTGTTACCGAACATGCGACCTAACACGGAAGATTTCCTTACGTTCCTGTGCTTCCGTGGAACGCCGGTGTTACCGCCTGCGTTAGATTTTTTCAATAAATCTAACTCCAGCAGTGCTACGAATGTTGGCCACAGTAGCAGCAGTGGAAGACAATCTTCCACCCCCGGTGGTTCGGGTAGTTCGAAGCTAAAATCACAACAATCGAAGACAGTAACATCGACGAACGAGACACCCGGTCCAACTGTGATGTCCTGTTCCACTTCCACTTCGAAGCTTGTCGAACCAAAACAAACACAAGAACAACCGGACAACACTACTACGAATAAACCCGCACAACACGAACCATCTACAGTTCAGGAAAAACAAAACACTCCAACCCCAGCGACAACCGCAGCCGCTACTTCGTACATCCCTTTCGCTGTACGCAAACGGGCAGAGCAGCATCCGGCTCTAGCAGAGACACGATCCGATCGGAAACGCACGCAGGACAAGATGCAGGCACTGCGCAAAAAGTATCACGATCAGCGCGTGGCTAAACTGCGAGCAACGACACAGGGTCAGCGGCAGAGTGGTCGTGGCAATGTTGCAATAACTACCCGTTCTTCAAGCGTTCCTACGAAGCCGGCTCGAGAAGAGCAAGAGGACGAAGAGACGAATGGTTCGGCGAACGAAGGGATGGATGATGTGAAACCAGAGGACGAAGCAAAGGATGAGACTAAGCAGGAAAAGAAAGGTTCTGCAGGTGATGAATCGAACGTTGGAAAACGAAAAAGTGGTCTACGAAGTGGTGCCGCATCTCACGCCTCGAGCCCGGCCGTTGAAAGTGCCAAAGGATCGCCTACAAAAATTGCTCGCAATGCAAAGCGTGATTCTTCAAAAGTAGCGAACGTGCAAGAAGATACCAGCAAAGAATCACCGTCTAAAACAGTGGAAAGTAAAACACCGAACAAGGCGGGTAAAAGTTCTCCTCGGACGAATTCGCCTGCAGAAGATTCTCCTAAACCGAGTGCAACTCGCGCTGCAAGCAACAGTTCGAAGAAGACCGTTAAAGAAACTACCAAGAGTTCACCATTACGGCAACAGCAGTCCGCTACAGTTATTCCCGATGTGGAAGGAAAAGAAAAACGGACGACAAGGTTGTCCGCTCTGCGAAATCCTCCTTCGGTGGCAGCCAAAACGGAGCAAGCAAAAAATGCAAAAGACAAAAGAAAACAGCAGGAACGAGTTGATTTCTCGTCCGACGATGATGAACCACTATCGCGGGCCACAGCCACAGAGAAACGCACGTCAGATACGGTGGCCGCTAGTGAGCTCGGTAAAACGACCCGTTCCGGTAGAAGCCGCAAATCAGAACCATCCACACTGGAGAAAGATCCGGATGAAATGCCGGATAAAAAGACTCGCCGGTCCGAATCGGTCGTAAGCCGCCGTTCGGACATAAGTTCAAGAAAATCGGAGATGCGCGAGATGAGCACGGCGAAGAAAGTGGAAGAGCCTGCAAAACAGCAGCAGCAGCAGCAGCGTGGAAGAAAGCGGAAAGAACCGACCCAACCACAATCGGTCGTTAAATCGTCTAAAGAAGATGAATCCAACAACGATCAGAAGAATGAGCAGCTCTCATCGGAGAGTGCGGAACCGACGGAACGGAAGCAGCCGCCGGTAGCTGGTGGAAGAAAGAAGCGGGAAACACCGACCGAGGCGACCCGCGATGGCACACTGACGCCGGAAGTGGAGGAAAAGAAACCGAAAACGGCATCATCGACGCCGGTGGAATCGCTCAGTACGTCGCGACCATCGCGCAAAACAAAGGAAGCGGCCACCCTGTACATGGAGCTGATTGGAAGAAAGCTAAACCACGACGACAAGTCGGACGATGACGCATCGTCGCTGGACAGTCTCGAGCTGCCAAATGTGCGCAAGTTGGAACGGATGGAGAACGAGCTAAAAGCGAACGCCAGCAAGACACGGGAGGCAAAGCAGCAAAACTCTTCCGGCAGTGCAGTTACAACTTCGAAAGCAGTCGGTAAAGCGAAAAAGAAAGGCCAATCAACAAACGATGCAAAAGATTCAGTAAACGATGCCGGCACGCAACAGCCGGCTGATGGTGGTGACATTAAAATAAATGAAAAAAGCTTTAGTGATTCCGACGAGGAACCGTTGGCCAGTAAATTTCAGCGCAAACAGCAACAAACTCGCCGCCAGCCAACGAAAGCCAAAGGAAACGCCGGCAAGCAGCCCGCCGGGCGTAGGAATGCAAAGAAAGCGATCGTTCCGGATGACGCTAAATCAGGTAACGAACAATCATCGCTCGTGGACCAGGAAAGCCCTGAAAAGCCATCAAAAAGTGATGAAAAGGTACGGCAGCAAGCGATGCAAAAAAAGGCAATCGGAACAGCTGCAACCACCACCAGTACGATTAGTCCTCCATCAGCCGTTACAGCAAAACAGAACGGTACATTGGGCGCTAACGTGCCTGTTGGGAGTGTAACAAGAACTCCTACAAAATTGATCGCAACCAGTGCGGTCAACAGTCCAGTGGAATCTCCGGTCCTTTCGTCCGACCATCTGAAAAGTCCTGCCACATCGGAGGGCCAAAACGTATCGCGGTTAAACAAATCGATGGACAATACCCAGCTGTCCACCACGGTGGAACCGGCCGAAAGCCCGATTAAGATACCGCAAATGTTAAACATACCGACGGTCATACCAGCGCAAACGTCATCCTTTCTGCAGCAGGTAACAGCTTCCACGCACCAGCAGCAGGCCCCATTTACCCGTGCCATCAAACCGTCGCTCGGAACCAATTCCGGCCTAGCAGGGAATAATGTTTCGACCGATGGTTACCTGCCTTTGCATAAATCGCCCACGGGGACAGCAGTGAACGCGTCTCATCCGGACACCAGTTTGCCTTTCAATCGATCCGGTACGGTGACGATTGCAACTGGAGCAGTTGCGGCCAGCACACCTAAAGGTGATTTTGCGCTACCATTGGATGAGTCCAATTTCCTTAAAGGTTTCGAGAAATGCTCCTCAACTGAACCGACAGCGACGGATAAACCGGCCGTGGCACATTCTTCGCTGCTGGGTAATTTGCTACCGAGCAAAGAGGAATCGGAGAAGATCTTCGGCATAGCAAGCGTCAGCTTGGCGCAAAGTTCCGGACCGCTCGATACGAAATGTACGCTCGGGAAGTGTGGCTCCGTGCACAAGCCACCGTTGGGACCGCCCGTGCTGACGGAGTCACTGCTCGGTGGTAATCTTTCGCCACGGGATCGTCGAAAGGCGAAGGTTAACATGACACACGAGCAGATACAGAAATGGATTTACGAATCATCGTGGTCACCGATCGAGGACGATCTGAAAGATGACGATTTAGAGGTTGTTGAACCGGGCGCTCGTACACCACCGCCCCCATCATCATCGGCTTCATCTGCTGTCCAGCCCACAGCACCTACGCAACCGACAACAGCAGCAACGGGTTCCGGTTGGGCTGGAATGATGGCATCCACATCAACACCAGTCGGCACGCCCACCGTTGGGCAAGGAGTGCGAAGCAAGGAGGAACCCGATCGTACACCGGTGAGCGGTCCAACAGCAGTGTCTACCACAGTGTCCGCCCCAGTCGAGAAAAAGGATGTTGCCCTTCCACCGTCGGCACAGAAAGAACCCGTCGCTTCGATGGTGCAAGAGATTAAGCCAACAAGCGGCGAGAAAGATAGCAGCACAACAGGCAAAATGCATGGCGAGGTGCAACCGACGAAGGAAGTGTCGGGCGCTGCAACACCAACTGGCAAGCAGCGCGATGCGAAGGACCAGCGCAAATCGAAAGCAGAAACCACACCTACAGCACCAGCTACATCGACACCGCGCTCTACGGCCACAACACCCACAACATCGGGGGAACGGAAGCCAATCTATCGAAATGCGACAGCCCGAACACCGGTCTACAAGCAAGAGGCGGCGCATTCGGCCAAGCAGCTACCGACGGCGCAGTCTGCGCCAAGCGGCCAACACGTACCTTCGCTGTCAGCCACCACGGGCAAGCAGGTTGCTCCTGGTGTACAAGGATCGTCATCCACGCAGGGCAACAATAAGTTCGGCGCCTTTTCCCCAGTTAACGAACCGAGCGTCTATTCGTTCGATAAGGAGGAAGACTTCATGCCCGTGGCGACACCTTTCCGCAGACAGCATGGTGCTGCTAGTGCTAGCGGCGGTGGCGGAAGTGGACGGCGAGAGTCATGTAATTCATCCGTTCGGGATGAACCTACCGTCGGTGGAGGTAACAAGCGCGATACAACGCCAGTGGCCGAGGAAAAGAACGCATTCCAGAAACCACCGGTGGTGGCGAAAGCGAACAACGTCGGTAGTGCCGGCACAGGGGTCAATTCCGATGACAAGACAAAACCGGCCGAAACCACCGGCGAGGATAGTAATGTGGAGAAAAAGGAAGAGGACAGAGCGATGCAGGTGAAGCTGGAAGCGAGTGACACCGAGGCGGACGGTGGTGGCGGACAGACGTTCTACATTCCGCTGCAAGGACCGACGGCAGGCGCCGGTTCAGGGGGTGGCAGTTCCGCGGGAAAATCGTCCGACCAGCTCATCCAGGGTGTCGCGGTAAAGCTCGGAACGGAAGGTCCCGATGGGCCGAATCAACGTGTCATAATGCATGCGAAGCTTGTCACGAAGGCAGAGATGGGTTCGAACCCAACCACTCTGCCCGACTCGATGAACGTGCAGGAGCTGGTAAAGAGCCTAACGGCGCAGGGCGGTGCTGCTGCAGCACTAAGCAAGGAAGGTCTAGCAAAACTACTTCCCATCGGCTTGTTGCAATCTCGCTTCAAGTCGACGGAACCGGCACCCTCGACGGATGCGCGCACACCGACGCTAGAAGATCGCGCCAGTGCCGAACCGATGTCGCGCGGTCTGTCACGTATCGCGTCCAATTCGTCGCTTTCATCCCAGCGCTCAAAACCGACCGGGAAAACGACGGCAAAGGGCGGGACGGCCGGTCGTGGTGGTGCTGGTGGTGCTGGCAGTAGTGAAGCAGTTGCTACGCCCCAACCGGACAACAACACTGTATTTCCGCGTCGTGACGATCCGGCCCAGATGGTGGAAGCGCCGGTATTTAAACCGACCGAAAAGGAATTCCACGATCCGATGGAGTACATCGAGCGGATCGCACCGATCGCGTCCCGGTTTGGCATCTGTCGCATCATACCACCGGCCAGCTTCAAGCCGGAATGTCGCATTGCGGACGATATGCGGTTCATGGCGTACAACCAGTACGTGCACAAGATGCTGCACCGCTGGGGACCGAGCGCGAAAGAGTACGCTGCCATCAAGAAGTATTTGGCCACGCAAAGCATCAATCTACAATCGCCACCGGTGATCGGTGGTATGGAGGTGGATTTGCCACGGCTTTATCACACCGTACAGGAACTCGGGGGGCTAAAGGAGGTGATCGAGAAGAAAAAGTGGGCCCGCGTATCGGAGGACATGTGCATACCGAAGGCGGCGCACGATCGCGTCTCGAAGCTGGACGACATCTACTGCAAATATTTGCTGCCGTACGATACACTCTCGCCGGCAGAACGGCAGAAGCTGTTCGACGAGGTCGAGGCGGACTGGGCAAAGCGAGAGGCAAAGGCACGCCGGAACGCGGACAAGGGCGTTGGTTCGGAGATCCGCAACAGTGGCGATTCGGATGAGGATGAATCCAACGACGAGGAGGAAGAAGAGGACGAGGACGAATGCTCGATGGAGTGTATCGTGAAGGGACGCAGCATGCCGCTGAATCAGTTCTTCCGGATCGCTCGCAACACCATGTCGCTGTGGTTCCGGAACAGTGAACCGACGGTGGCCGAAATCGAGGCTGAATATTGGCGGCACGTGGCCGTCCGCGATAGTCACGTGTGCGTGCATTCGGGTNCGAGAGGCAAAGGCACGCCGGAACGCGGACAAGGGCGTTGGTTCGGAGATCCGCAACAGTGGCGATTCGGATGAGGATGAATCCAACGACGAGGAGGAAGAAGAGGACGAGGACGAATGCTCGATGGAGTGTATCGTGAAGGGACGCAGCATGCCGCTGAATCAGTTCTTCCGGATCGCTCGCAACACCATGTCGCTGTGGTTCCGGAACAGTGAACCGACGGTGGCCGAAATCGAGGCTGAATATTGGCGGCACGTGGCTGTCCGCGATAGTCACGTGTGCGTGCATTCGGGTTCGATCGATTCGAGCGCGTTCGGGTACGGCTTTCCAAGCCCGAAGGTGAAGGGTTCGTCCTGTGCAAAACATCCCTGGAATCTGAAGGTGCTCACGAACAACAGTGGGTCGATTTTACGCTCGCTCGGACCGGTCATGGGTATCACAATTCCGACACTGCACGTGGGCATGCTGTTCAGTGCCTGCTGCTGGTACCGCGATCCTCACGGGTTGCCCTGGATCGAGTATTTGCACACGGGTGCGAACAAGATCTGGTACGGCGTGCCGGACGATCAGAACGCAAACTTCCGCGCGGCACTGACGGTGCTCGTGCCCACGCACTGTCAGAACAAAACGATCTGGTTGCCCTGCGACACAGCGATGGTGCCACCGCACATGCTGACCGATCGAAGCGTATCGCTGTGCCGAACCGAACAGCAACCGGGACAGTTTGTGGTGGTGTTCCCGCGAGCGTACACCTCAAGCTTGTGCACCGGATACGCGGTGTCGGAGAGTGTCTACTTCGCTACCAACAGTTGGCTCGACACGGCGAAGGAAGATTTTAGGGTAATTAGAGATTGTAGCCGCTTGGCGGGTCATAAGTGTAAAAAGAGAAAAATAACGCGTCTTTCTCATTGCAGGACATACAGGAAAGCTGCGAACCGACCATGTTCTCCGTGGAACAGCTGCTATTTGCGATCGCGAACGATCAGCGCAGCAATCATGATACGCTCGTGCAAGCGTATCCCATGATTGTCGATATTTACGAAAAAGAGAAACAGCATCGACAAACGCTAAAGGTAATGGATGATATATGCAATGATACATAAACCATGTACTTAAAACCGTATCCCCTTACCACCTTCCCAGGAACAAGGCGTAACGAAATCGGAACGAATCGAGTCCAAAAAGAAGAGCGCTTCGCTCGACGAGTTCGAATGTGAACGTTGCCGGGCGAATCTGTACCTTTCACTTGTAAAGGTAAAAGTGAGTAATAGCGACGATGACGACGATGACAATACGACGGTGGATGAGGAGGAACGCATCTACTGTCTAAAGCACGCCGTGAAGCATTTGGCGGACGGTGGTCTCCAGACGAAAAACTGTCGACTCGCATACACCTACTCACTGGAAGACATCGAAGAGCTGCTGAAGAAGCTGCAGGATCGCATCGCCAATAAGAAATCATCGAAATCGAGTGCCGGCAGTAGTGCAGGTGGTGGTGGTGGTGGTGGTGGAGGAGGAGGTGGCGGTGGTGGTGGTGGCGGCGGAGGAAGTGGACGTGGTAAGTCTTCCCTCCATCTAGCGTCCACATCGTCCCAGTCTTCTTCGTCCTATCAGGCTCCCAGTCATAGCAAGTATGCCGGTATGGCCACGATGTTAAAGTAAGCTTGAGAAGGTAGAGGAATCCGCACAAGAAAATTCAATCTATTCCGGTGCGAATTTTCTTTCTTTCTTCTACACTACGGAAGGTGAAAAGTAGAACATTACGTTTCCCTTTCAAAAGCCAATTAATTCATGGTAGAATGAAGAAATTTGTTGAAAGCGATATAGCCAACATGGTTCGCTATTAAGCACCATGGTAAAGGTTTCTATTTGAAATAGGTTTTTATCTCATATGTACATTTTTGCTTGCTTGTAACTCATCGATGTGAGCATATCAATAATACTGGACACGCGGTGTAACATCACGACACAGAAACAGAGTATTAGTTACAGCAGACATTCAACATCCCTTTCTTTTGCACAGTATTTAAACGGTGGCTGTCGCCGGTACCATTTTGTAGTTTTCACTTTGTACGGGACAGTATTAACTCGCATCCATATTATCTATCTGTAAGCTTACTATCTCTCTGGATGTACGCATAGGAATTATAGAAATAATCCGCGTGGCAATAGTAATGAAATCTGTAATTTGAACTGGACTAACGGTGCAATGATGTGTGGATATGTTTGATCTTCTATAGACTGCCCACAGTTGGGTAACGTTGTGCTGCCATGGTTAGCAGGTCACGAAACGTTCACCAGGTACCAGGGCAGTTAGTAACTAACTGATGATTTTTGGAACTGACGAGGGATTACCGGATACGATTATCGGATGTATCGGCTCATTCGGTGCATCATATTCGGTGTATCACTCCTTCAAAAACCGGCAAAATGTTTAGTGTGTGGACGACAAGCGCACTAGTTTACACAACACTATTGTTTGAAGCAGGAACATACTGCTGGAATGATGCTAAGTTTAGTCGTGAGCCGTAATGCAGCAGTGAGATTTTGTGTTTTAAATTCCATTGTACTAATAGGCTCTCGCTATCACGCTTCTCCTCGTGCACGTTGCTTTCTGTGACCATTCTCACCTGGTAGAATAGTAATGATGTGGCGAAATGGTGTAAAATGGCTTGTAACAAAACATTACCTTCCCCAATGCCAAATGTGCGCTCCGATATGATTGGAGGCATAACGATGGTAGATGAGTGCATTTGTGTTAGTGGAGAGCTAATAATAGGTAGGACATAATGGCACTCGAGGACACTAGACAATGAAAACGTTCCTTCGTTCATAGCGCATTAAAATAATGGCCGCTGTTTAGAGAAGAATGATGAAACGATGTTGAATGTGTACCACCGTAACTTCCTTGGACAGCAAACTACTTAGCACATTCCCCATAGAGCCTGCAGCTGTCCGTGTCGGTGACTGCCACTGATTGTCTTGGGACATACAAGGGGACACGAATCTCGGCACTGGCGGTTATTGAGACAAACATTACCATAAAACAACACTCCGACGCTACTAAGATTAATCTTCTTGCGATGTCCTACGAGTTAGCAACCTGCTTCTAAATATCTGCTTTGATGTTTCAGATAGTTTCGGCCAAACCGTTGCCACGAAACAGTGGGATTAAAATAGGATATCGTCAGTAGTATCATTTGTGCAGGCATACGATCACTAACTACGTTCATGCGTTATGCACATGAGTTGATCGTGTACCCATGGCAACATCAGATATTCTGATCATCGTAAACCAATTCGCAACCAATCCATATCGCTTCTCGTCAGTAGCGCTAGCATAAAATGGTGGTGGGTGTTGACAACAAACGCCATTATGCACTTTTGACCCATAGATGTTTCATTTAACCAATTTTTCTTTACCAATGTAAATTGTGTGTAGTGTGCAAATGTTCGTGTGCGTTTGTGTATATATACCTAGACATATATATATATATATATAGTTGTGTATCCTTGCCTGAAAGGATGCATGCTGAAAAAGAAAATGGCAATCGTGTGAGACAATGGCGCAATACGAAGACTAGTCGGTTGAATTTAGCAATTAAAAAAAAAGGAAAAATAACACGGGAATAGAAAGCATCACCTGTAATAGGGCATAGGTAAGGATGATTAATTTATAAAGATATAAAGCCACACAGGATTGGATATAATGACGCAACTGGAGCACACCGATTGCGACATCAAATGATTACATGTTTAAGAGTAATGAAAATGCTAATGCTTTAGAAAAGATATAGTATAACACCGTAAAAATGGGCGAATTAGTGATACGTTTACAACCATGCACGCATATACATACCCAATACCACCACGGCAAAGTGGAATAAAACAGATCCTTTAAATATATATATATATATATACATATATAAAGAAACGTTTGCACTACAAAAGCGAGATGGAAATTTGTGGCATAGCAAGAGTTTAGAGTTTAAAACAAAAGGCAAACCGATACAGAGAAAACATCAAAATGAACTATTTACTGCAAACTTTTCACCGGCGGTCACTTTGGCCGGGGGGACAAAGTTTGGTTTAAGGCAGAGCCAATTTGAGCGGAACAGTGACCCGCTGCACTGGAAATTCATTTGGTTTAAAAAAGAAACATACACATACACTCACACACAACAGCCACTTATAAAAGAGTTCAATATATGTTTAGTAATAGATATTCCCTAAAAAAAATGTGATCCCGGTGTTGAAATATTCCTTTAATGAGCTATTCATTTATTCTTCATGGCTCTTGCTCTACAGTTAGTTGGCAACGAACTCGCAGAGCGAAACGGTACACATCCGAATTGATGAGAAATATTTTCATTAGAATAATACGCCTCAACGATCTTGCGAGGCTGATGGATGTTGCATGGACTAAGAAAGAAAAAAAAAGTAGACTGAACCCCATTTGTTTCCTTCGATGAACCTCGTACTTTCCGAGTAACACTTTAATTCATACAAAAATAACTCGATGATTGGTTTGCAGCCTAAAATGTCGTCAACTTTCTCGAAAAAGGAGATCATTATGTGACTTTTAACTATTTTTGCTTCATGAAATGGTGGTAAACCAACTGTTCATTCTAGTTCAGGTTTCCTATCACGTTACGCACGTTGTTTCTTATTTTGTTTGTCGTCCGCATCTTCCGTTAGGTCGAGGGTGTCCTTCTGCGCTGCTGGCGTTAGAATTTTATCCTCCGTCGATGGTTCGAACGGTGGGAGAGTTTTCTGCCCGGCTAAGTGCTTCCTCAATTCGGGCAGGGTATCGTTTCTCACGTGCTCCCGGATTGCTTTGAAATACTCGAGGTAATGATGTAAATTGTGCCTACAAAGAAACAACACATGCTGCAGTGTCGATGGTATTTACGATGGACTGTTAACTTACATCATAAGTAGAATGGGACCAAGCATTTCTCGCGTATTGTACAGATGGTGCACATACGCACGGGAATGTTTCTGGCATGTATAGCACCGGCAACCGGGCAGCAGGGGACCGAAATCTTCCGCCCATCGCGTGTCGGTCGTGTCCAGTTCGGTCGTATGCTGCTCCGTAGAGGTGACATCGAACGAAAACACTAGCGCCCGATGTTCCTGCGCCGCCTTCAGGTAGACGTAGCTCGTATCAAAAATGTCCACTCCGGCCGCAACCATCTCGAGCACCAGCATTGGATCATACGAACCAAAGCAAAAGCGTACCTTCTCCTCCGGTAGCTGCTGGCAAACGTTGGAGACGATCGGTAGCATGGCCGATCCGTCCATACGCGCTACCGATGGACCGTTCATATGCAATCCATCGATCAAATACCCAGCAAACAGGTTATCCGATTTTTGCAGGAATTCAATCGATTTTTCACGCAATTTTTCATTATACCCGCCGACAACTGGACCGATAAGATAGCTCGCTTGCAACGATTCTGATTTACGGTGCCATTCGATACACTGCTCAACAAACTTTTCCGTCCGATCAAGAGACTTCTGTTCACGCTTCTTCGAACTGTTTACATCCGTATCTCCATCGTACAGCGGGACGTAAGCATCGGGTCGAAACGATTCAACCAGTTCCATATACTGTTCCAAACTAATGTGCCTTCGTCCATTCCTCGTGTACACGGGCACCAGTTCCTTCTCCGGCACACCCGGGATAGGAATTTCGCTGGGATCACGCGGGAAAAGCAACGTGGCACAGTTGTTTTGTGCGATGAATTCTGCAATCGTCATACGGCTTGCTTGGACCGCATCTTGCATGTGGAGCGTGTTGGAAATGCTAAGCTGCAAAAAGCTCGGTTCATTGCACACATGCTGCATGGCTTCTTTGCTGAGGTGCGGAATGCTGCCACCCTTCAAAACCAAAACACAACATTAAGCCGGGGTAGAGGAAAATGGGTGGAAATTTCGATGCTTACCTTCGTGTGAAATATGATTGCTGGCGTTGCAAGGGACAAATTGGGCAACCGGTCCAAGCCGCCCAAAACTCCTAACCGACCAGAACATTTGGTAATGGTACTTAGGGTGAATTTCATGCTGAAAACAACGTGCGTGCGAGCGAATTGTGTTCTTTTCCGGCGTGTTTTTGTTTACAAACGTTTGACAGTGCGATGGTTGATGTTAACCCTTCAAGGAACATTGCTGCGAATCGTTTGAACAGCCAACGTGATTGGATAGTCGTTTGCATTATGGCTCGGCACGTCATGAGAAAGATGCTGCTATAACAATCAGCTAAAAATTGGCATCGTGTCATGCTTATATGGGCTTACGTTCGTTGAACGCCGAATCGAAATCTTCCATTTCTATGGTAGTTCTATTCTCCACATTATTTTCACATTTGATAAACCTGTTTCGGATATAAGTTTTTTTAATAAAGATACAATAGTGAACGTACTGCTGAGAAGAACATGTACCATTTATTGATTAACTTTGCATTGTCTTCCTAGAGTGTGTCACATTTTATGAGTTAAAAATAAAATTAATAAAAGCTCTGAGAAAAACAAAAACGTCTACGTACGTCTGCTGCTCCATAGCGCTGCTTAGGATTTGCGTTCTTATGTTCATCTTTTCTATTTAGGTGTTTTTTCCCTCCATTCTAAAACATCCCAAACTATGCGCCTTTTGTGTTCCGTTGTCAATCCGTTGTATCACAGTCGAAATATACGTTACTTAACGTTTCAACTTGTGTGCCTTGGGGTTTCCGCTAGCAATGTAATAAATGAGTCCACATTAACGATATTCTCAGCATACGAGGTTCGATTCCCCTAGCCAACATCCAATGCTGTATGCGTGTGTGTGACTCAGAAGAAATTAGATTATCACACACAGAAGGACGAAACAAAGGAGGTAATACTAATATAATTTGTTGGTTTGGTGGTTTGTTGCAGTAAAAGTAAATGATTGGAATAGACTAGGTGCATACAACACCTGCTGTAAACTATGCACATACAAGAATATATGTATATATTTCAGAGTAAGCATCAAAAGAATAGAGCATAATAATTATCATTAATTCGTGGGCATGCTTACATTCTTACGCACCAAACCGAACCGTTCGGTTAAAAGACCCACCATTAGTTTACAACCTCCTGCCTTTCCGTTCAATCCGCGAAATGGAATGCTTGTTAAGGGGTGGGAGTTGCAAGTGTTGCTTCTTACCAAGTGTTTAATTACTACCATCATAACCGGGGTCCTATCGCACGCGCATAAACTGAAATGAAGGGCAACCAATGTGGGGGTGCGGCGAGCGTGCTGGCTGATTATTTTAAGGGTACACGCTTTGAAAAGATAATTTAAATAATTTAAACACAAAACACATTGCACATTGCTCTAGAGCTTTGGATTGTGTGACGTTCTTCCATATCGCTTCATTGTAAACATTTTGTTCTAATATGTATGTACGTGTAACGTAGATTCTCGCCATATTTTGTTTCCTTTTTCTTTTCTTTTTGTTTTGAAGGGCACCATTAGTGCTTTAGAACAATGATGAGAATTATAAACGCTAATATTGCTGCTGCTATCAGCGCAAGAATGAGCTTCTTCTTGCGCGCTTTGTTCTGTAAATAGGAAGCGCAAAGAGTGTTAGCGTCATTAAACATTAGTGCTTACTTTCGTCCACCTTCTGAGCCACTTACCTGATAATGGCTGGCCTGTTTAAGCTGCTGCACACCTTCCGACACGAAGACACTCGTCTGTTCGACCGACGCTTCGATCGAATCGACCTGGTGGCTTTGTTCGTACACCAGTGCGCCGAGTTTTTTGTAAATTTCATTAACACTAACAATGTTCTCCTGCGAGCGAGAATGGGAACACATTTAAAGTGTACGTTCGTTACGATTTCTTTAACCCTTGTAGCTTACCTCCAGCTCGCGGATGGTCCTCTCCTGATCCTCTAGTGCCTGCAAATCTATTTCCTCCTGCAGCTGCTCCTGCGTTTGTCCCCTGGACCCGGTAATGAAATTATCCTCAAACATCGATCCATCACTGTTGGACGTATTGTTATAGTTCGAGCCCATGCTGGAATGATGCGAACCGGGTGGTTTGTTCAGGGCCATTGCAGCCCCGCTCGCTTGCCGTGCCTGCCGGATGGCATTCTTTTCCAGATCGACTGTCTTCCGCTGTACCGCCTGGAACGCGTTCAGCGCACTCGAAAACTCATCCACCAGCCGGTCACGCTGGATCTTCAAATGACGTTCCTTGCAATTAACCAAATCATTCAGCTGGTTCGTCGTGTCGTTTATCAATTGCTGTGTGTAGGACCGTATTTGATGGCTAACCACGGTTAGGAACGAGAGAATGAAAAAGGGGAAAAAAACATAGAACGTTTCCGAAATCAAACTCGAGGACCAAAACGAAATGCAGAATAGAGAATTGCGTATCAAATTGTCGAGTTAAACGCGTTGTTTGTCAACCACGAGATAAGATACGGCCAAGATGAGCCTATTAGCGCTAGAACATAGCACACTTACAGCTGTTGTTTGAGCTCGGGCGAGTCCTGTGCCGTGCCGAACTGGTTAACCATACGTTGCATTGACGAAACTGGGAAAAGAACGAACGAAAACGTTTACGTTCCGAACATATTCCTTTTTTTCTGCTTACAAAGTATAGTTACCATTTTGCAGGATCTTCTGGATGCTGGCCACCACGATTTGGGCCGTCTTCTGAAAATCCGCCTCATTGGTGATGTTGGAATTGCCCGTGGTGGCGTTATTGTCGAATGATGCGTAACTCATCTGGGATCACAAAGGAAAAAAACACGATCGGTCGGATATAATTTGTGATGCTAAAGGAAAGCTTAGAATGGTCAAACTCCCGCCCGATGCGACTGATGATGGAATTATGGATACAGCGGGCATCAAAGTACACATTCATTCGCGTACGTCAATATTGTTACATTCGTAGCAAGCGTAGAACGATAATTTGATTATTGCAACGAAAGCGTCACCGCTGTGGCTGTGAATCACATCCGATAAGCCTGCCCCAACACCAACACCAGCTATCCACCTGCTTACCTTCTTCTCACCTGTCGCTGTTTGCTATTTTCGGATGTCTATTCTACAACACTGTCGGTCCGGTTCGATACAACGGAATCCGCCCCCTTCCAGATGGGTTCACGAATGGGTTCACAAAACTTATGCTTGAGTATGTTTCAAAACGTCTGGTTGGATTTTAGGCACCTATAGCACACACTGAGTCATTGTGTTGGTTCTGTTCCAAGAGAAAGCTGCAAATTCTAAGCGACTATGAGCGAACTACTGTTGTAACTCTGTCACGCCAACGTTGACCGTTTCCCGTGGTTCGTTTTCACACATGTACCGTGATTTTTGCGGAATAAATAATCCTATTCGTGCCTTTGGAAGGTTTATTTAGCGAAGAATGGTTATAGATTACGTCGAAATAACAACACACAAATTCCTTCCGCCTACCGTTCGCTCTGGGGGAAAGAAACTTTCTGCAAATGCATCCTGCCTGACAGTTCGACATGTCAGGTTGGCGCGTTTAGTTTACGGTGTGCAGAACTTCAGCTTTAACAATGCTGCCTTTTCATCGCTAGCTGGAGAAAAGGTTTCAACTGGAATATCAGACGCAATCAAGCGACTTTACGCAAGAATTTGTTGGACAAGAAAGACATGCGATAAAACAACATTGTTCTTTATCCATGATTTCTTCACATGAATTTAATTGACTGTGATGGTGAATGCCAATTGTTAAGGGTTCTCCAATCTACTTTCTACGCTGCGAAATTGCTTTATTTCCTGGCAGATCTAGTGTGAAACACTTCCGGATTCTTAAATATGAACTGTGAGTGTGTTTGAAATTAGTCACACAACTAATGCTAATGAATTATAATTTATAGGTTTCCGTCTGCGAGGTTGAACCATCGTAGATGAACGTATTATCGAACGGCCGATACTGTCGCGTTACCAGCTTAATCAGCTCGTGCGCAATGCAGCCCCCTAAGTACGCAGATATGCTATGTATTTCCGCGCCCCCATAACGACATATTTCATACGCCAAATCATCGCTTAGCGGTGTTCCGATGCCCCATTCACTTAGCATCTTAGCGGCAATACTTTTCATGCCGGTCGTGTCGGATTCCGCGTCGCTTTCACCCGGCAAGCAACCATAGTCTGCCTGAAACCGGTCCAACGCACGCAGCACAATGTAATGGCCCATGAGCGAGTTGGGCGTTTCCAGCACGCTGGCAATGTGTGACGAACGATGGTAACCCTTGTCGAACTCGTCCGTAATCTTTGTACCACGAACGACCGCTATGTTGGCCGCTTCGCGACAAAACAGCCGAACGTCCTTGTCGGTGATCAGATCGTTCGGTTTGTTCAGCTCCTTCAGCAGTTGGCGGGAGCGACGAAACACAATCTCTGCGTCGTGTGCAGCCTGAGCCCGGTACACAGTTTGTAAGCTAATGTACGAGTTCGTATCGGCCGTCATATCGGGCAGCACACCGGGAACAGGCAGCAAACCGTGTCCTTCATTATCCACAAAATCTTTCAGTGCGCGTGCCATTATCCAGAAAGCATTGCTCTGCAAAAAAGGAAGGGAAAGGAAAAATAATCCGTGAGCCTGTGTAAAGGAAGTTCGGTTACTATTTTGTTCTCGAAACGTTACCTCGATATTTACATTGACGCATCGGTCATCTTCCAGTATTTCGCGTACGGATGACGACGGCTTTCCTCCACCGAAGCTGGAATTAACTGCCTTTACAGCCTCCTCAAAATTTTCTTGTTCTCCGTCCATCTTCGAACGAATCAATTCCCTAAGCTCAGATTTTTCCCGATAGGTCGTCGGATAGCGGCCCTCGTGCGTGGTGACCCATTCTTGCAAGAATTTGTACAGTACAACCAACCACGGAACTTTGTTGGTAATTTCCGATCCATCCATGTGTTTTTTCAGTTCCTCGAATGGATGCTCTAATCGCAAGTCCGTCTGCTTGTTGTCCGGATGCGTTTCGATGATGCAATGTTCACGCAGCTGCAACCTAGCCACACCGTAAAACCCTACGGATCGTGCCACGATTAGTGGAATATTCTGTTCCCAAAGAACGTTCGACAAGCGCATGATTGTTCGCTCGCTGATTGAGGTCGCCACTACCACGTCAAAACTGCGGAAAAAATCCGGCTGTCCATCGATCAGCTGTTCCACGTGCTCGTCTACGTAATCTCCATTGACGTCGGGATTCAGTTCCTGTAGTAGCTGCATGCACCGTTTCGCTCTCGGTTGGCCAACTGAATCGAGATCCAGGAAAAAGTTACACCCAACATCTTCCTCCGTGACGGGACGATGGTCCACAATGGTAAATCCACCGATGCCGGGTAGCACAATGCCCTTCAGTATCTCGGTACCGAGGGCCGTGGCATTGATGAGACAAATTTGTGCGTTTTCCAGCACCGTTTGGCCATGTTCACCCCAAAGTCTGAGTGGACGAAAAAAATAAACGCAAATCAGTGGCGGAAATGGAACTGCACCGATCATAAAACATACCTGATTTGCCTATCATATTTGCGACTTTTGTCTGACATTTCGGGAGATTTCGGTGCCGGCGAAGACATGGTGTGAGCAATTCTATAATGTACGTAAAACAAATCACAAACGTGGGTAATATTCGCAAAGTTTCCAGCGGCAACAGAACCGGTATTTACTTTGCTTGTTTTGCAAATTTTTAGATGCGCTGTCAAAATCATTTCGCCTGAGCGCTCGACGGCGATTTGTCAAAATAAACAAACCTAGTGAAAAAACGTCCTACTATTCATGGACAACCCGTACCATCTAGCGAATCATGTGATAATTTCAAATTCGCCAACCTTAAATGGCCGTAATAGCTTATTTTATTGTTTGTTTACCACTCAAATCTCATCAAAAGAGGGCTATTTTTCATATGTTTTGTAGAGTAGCTCAGAAAAAAATCACTTGTGCTTTGCTCCATCCGGCGAAAGCTCCTGCTGGGAACGCGTTCATTAAATTAAAAGCTCAACCAATATGTCAACCCGCACAATGGGAAACGGATAAATGGAAATGTTTGACATTGCACCGAGCTTTTCGTCATCGCACGAAGAAATCATACGGACTGCGCAGTCAAATTCAGAAAGCAAGAAGATACGTGCAAAAATATTGTAGCCTCTCCCCGCTAGTGCGTACGTCTCCGTGCATCGATCGCAAAGACGCATTAGTTGTTGGTCCGTATCTTAAACCAAACTGCATAACCGTGCAGTGGGTCACAGAAGCCTGTTGTGCATATAAACAGAGCCACGCACACGGTCACTGTGTACGTACCTTCCTGAACTGGTGAAAAAGTGTGTAAAGACGCAAACAAATGGGACAGTGTTGTGATTAACACGCGAAACGGAATCGAATTCGGAATTGCCAACCTCTGCCTCTGTCCTGTGTCGTCATATTTGTTGTTTGTGCTGTTGTGTTGTGCCGCTGACGTCGGCATCATCTGGCAGTGCAATAAAGCTTGTACATCCAAATCAACGAAGCGTTTATGTGCCCGGAATATTCCTTCCCATAGTGAAGATACTTTCGCTCCTCAATCTTTGTTCTGAAGTGAAGCCCACTCCCCTTTGCCGAAGCATACCCTAAGCCTGTCGAACGGCGTAAAGTGTGCATTTCAGTAAACTCAGTTTTAGTTCTGTTGCAACCGCGTGTTGCATGTTGACGGCAAGATGTCCTATCGAATTCTGCGCAAGCTGCAGGGCAATGAGCTGGAGATAAAGGAACAGATCGATGAGGTGTCGGATGGTGGCGATGCCGATTACGACACCAACAGTACCAGCAGTCAGAACCGCAACAACAACAAGAAGCAGCTCAACATCAATCGATACGATCTGGTACGGCCGAGTTGACGGAACTGGGAGGAGGACAACCACGACAAGAAACGTTGGTACAATTGAATGTGATTTTAATTTGATATTTTTCTTTCATGGAAACTTCGAAATGCATCTTTAATTACCGTTGGACAACATTCCACCTTGATCATATCCTTGCATTGCGGTCGTGATAGCTAAATCAGCAACAATCGTTGTCCGAAAGCGAGGTAAAGGAGGACGATAACGATGAGACGGAAAAGGACGTTGCGGATGGACCGGTTAGTGTGCATCTGGCCGAGGCAAAGAAGCGCAAGAAAAAGAAGAAGAAGAAGACTGGGAAATACATCTCCAGCTCGGCGCGACGCAGCAGCGAGGACAATGCCGACATCGAGGACGATTTTACACGCACGGTGAAGGAAGTGGACAAACTGTTTGGCAATTTCCCGCGTGACTCGGACCACCATCACCATCATCATCACCACCACCACCACCATCATCAGCAGCATGCTGAAGGGGGTGGTGTGGCCACTGATGGCAAATCGGTGGGCCCGGTGGTAGCCGGTGGTCTGACCGGTAAATCGTTGCTAAACGTGCAGCATAAAAATCTGAACCCGCAGTACGAGATGAAGCGCATGTTCGGCAGCAAGGTCGTCGGTGATCAACAGTGAGTATGGAGTAGGCGTCGACTGATGCTTGGCAACACTGGCTCTGTAGCGCTGTGCGAAAGCCGGTGCAACAGGCTGTTGTTTGTTGTTATTTTAACCCTTCGGTGTCATTGGGTTTGAGTGCGTGTTAAACAGCTGTGACTGTGCTGTGGATTTGTTTATTTGTGTAAACGTCCGTTACGAAAATTTAAACTCGTACAAAAACTTCAACAGCTGGTATTGCTTGCCTAGACGTGTGCCTTTCTCGAGGCATCGAAGGGATTTAAATAACTCTATTTTTTAAAGTGTTAAAAAATAAGTTTTAAAGGGTACACACAAATATGTGTAATTTTAAATTGTGAAAAACTTCTCAATGGTTTCGATGTTTATACTTCTTTCAGGAACAAACGACGCAATGCCCGTGGTGCGTCAAGGCTGCAAAAGTCTACTTATCTGGTGAACCCGAAAGACTCTTGGCCACCGGTTGGAAAGTCTGGCATCTACATGAACTTGGTGCAGGCACCGGAACCGAGCACGTCTACATCCGCCACCGGTCCGAAGGCAATTTTCGACAAGAACGTGATCTTCTTCGCGTTCGAGCACAGTCCCTCGTACCGACAGGTGCAGCAAAAGTTTCTCGATGCAGTCGAGAGCATGGACTCGGAGAACATTATTCACATCATCAACCAGTACCCGTATCACGTCGATTCTCTGATTCAACTGAGCGAGCTGTGTAAAATGAGCGACGACCATGCGATGGCTTCCGAGTTGATCGAACGCGCACTGCTCGCACTCGAGTCGTCTTTCCACACGATGTTTAGCCTGACGCAAGGCAACTGTCGTTTGGACTATCGGAGACAGGAAAATCGTGCGCTTTTCATCACGCTCTTTAAGCATTCGCAACATCTGGAGTCACGCGCCTGCTCTCGGACTGCCCTGGAGGTTGCCAAGTTGATACTGTCGTTCGATCCCGTTAATGATCCGCTCGCCATGATCCTGATCGTCGATTACTACGCCATACGGGCGAAGCAGTACGAGTGGCTGGTCTCGCTATTTGAAGAATGGGACGCCACGAACAATCTGTCCCAGCTGCCCAACATGGCATACTCGTACGCGATGGCTCTCTTCCATCTGAAGCGCCCCGAAGCGGCCGATAAAGCGTTGCAGTATGCGCTGTTGATGTTTCCCGGCGTACTGCGTCCGCTGATGGATGAGCTGTCGATACAGGCGGACAGTCGGGTCGCGGGACATAACTATTTCGGGCCAGGCTCGTACAATAAGGCGCTGGTAGCGCTTCAGCAGCTGATGTCGTTGTACGTTTGCCGCTCAAAGCTGGTCTGGCGCGATACGGAACTGTTGCCCTGGTTAGAGCGCAATGTGAATGCGGTATTGGATCGGGTAGACGCCAAAGAAGACGTTATTGCGGAGTATGCTACGAAGCGGAGTCAAAGGTAGGAAGCGTATGAAAAGTTTACTCATTATAAAGAGATGTCCTAGTGATGACGACGTGCGTTTGACCCATTTCTATCATACAGGTACGCAAATCCGCCTCGGCAAGTGCTTCGTCATATTGTGCTGTCGGATTTCAAGGAAAAGGTTCCGCTAGCACAGTTTATTAAGAAGGAAACGGATCCAATGTTGATGTACGATCCGCTGCCACCACTGGATTCCATCAACATCTACACCAGGTGCGTATGATTGTTGCCGTATGATAACCATGGTTCCACTGTACGGTCTGTTCTCTCCTGTTGTCCAACAGATCCACTATATCGTCGAGCAACAATCGGGTTTCGAACGATGCGTTGAATCTCTTCTTTCAATCATTGCTTCCTAACTTCAACGCTCAAGCACAACCTGCCCCACCGGCTGCTCCTCAGCAGCCGCAACAGGCCAACAATGCTGCAGTAGGTGCTGCTGGAGGTGCTGTTGCCGGTGCTGCTGCTGCTGCTGCTGCTGGTGGTGCTGCTGCCGCTGGTGGTGCTGCTGGTGGTACTGGAGGCCCCGACTGGGACCTTGGAAGCATGGCTGCCTACAGCAGTACACTTGTAACGATCGTGGAAGCGATGCGTGAGTTCCTTTCCGGTATACGTGCGCTCGAGCGACCAAACGATGCGGACGTGGATGAAGCGGAAAGCAGCGAAGAGGACGAACCGAACGATTTTCTGATGTAAGCGATCAAGCGCCTCCATCGACAAAAAAAAAAACAAACAAACAAACACGGAACGGAACTGCTGAAAAACGCTAAAATCTAAATCTTATTCATATATCTACAAACATAAATATGCGCTGTGGAATGGCAACGGCCGATAAAGTTAGTCATTAGTTAATAGTTTCATATATCGCTGCCTCTTTCGGTTAGGTGTACTGTCGGAGTTCAGTTTTCGATTGTGTTGTTGAAAGATGAAAAAACAAAGAGATAGAGAGAGGGTCCCGCCGGTACGATAGGATCGTGCTGTACGTGCCGGGTTAGAATAATAAGGGCTTCAAACACAATGCGTACTTTATACTGTTTCGAACGAATTTTACAAAACGCATTAAGCTATTTTGATGTTCGATTCGCCGCCTTGCCACCGGTTCATACGTTGTTGAACACGGTCCATTGAATGTATTTGCGCTACGCTAGTTTGTTGTTGTTTCGCGTGCTTAAACATGATTATCATTGTCATTGTGCCGGGATGTGCGCCACACTATTCGACTACAACTACTACTAAATGTTGATTTAAAAATTCGCGTATGATGGTGATGGGGCTTCAATTACATTTATAGATAACCTGTATTCTGTCGAAGAATGCATTATACACTAATTTTTGGCCTGCATGTTATTACACCTTTTGGACGCATTTAACATTATGCTCTGGTAAATACCATGTTTGTGTGTTACATTCAACAATGAAATGTTTTGTTTGTTGTGTTTTTGGTTTTGCTTGTACTAGTACAACTTACATATTTATATTATGCAAACCCGTCTCCACACATAGGCGCTCGTTGTTTTACTGTTTTTTTCTACTCTTTTATATAAAGTGTTTAGTTATACTTATTGTTCTTGTTTCGCTCTTCAACTATTGTTTTCGGTCAGGGTATGCTTTACCAAACTGGTTGAAGACAAAACCGGGCCTGTTGTTGATGTGTTGCAGGATGGAATACACTAGTTGACCGGTTCATGAGGCTTGAGCAATGGTTTTGATCAGAATATATTCCGCTTGATCCTCATTAACCTTACACTGGGGATTATTTCTAAGGGAAGTACCATAATTCACTTTATCTTAATGTTCTGCGTAATGCCAGCATGTATCAACGCGTGTGTTAATTCAAAACCCACACAAAAAAAAAAAAACAGTAATGAAGCAAAAGTATAAAATGTTGCAAAATAAAACATATTTTCTTCATAAACGAGTGTGTATAACAGTTTCTAATCAAAGTATATCCAAATAAATCCGATCGACAAGTGTGTAAAATAATCTTTCTTCTGTTCTTCCTCTAGCTAATGGTAGTAACGGTGAATGCAACATCAAACATTTGTGCATGATGTGGTGTGATTGAAAGCAAAAAGACAGAAAACGTTGAAAAAGAATCATATTCAAATCAAAGTCCCACTAACACCACACTATGAGTGGTTTTTCTTAAAACAAATAGAGGGAAAACATTTACTAAAATCTTGTAACATTAAAAACATGAAAAAGGCATGAAACAGGATTGTACATCAAAAAACGAACAACATTGAACGTATCACGAATGATTGAAAAAAGACAAACAAGAGCAAGATAATAAATAACTTAATAAACATAGCAATTATTAAAAGGAATTGAGAATATGAAATTAAGAATGGAAAAGAGATAATGGAGCTAGAAGCGAAAGCGTAAGAAAGTGATACCACTGAATTCAGTTGATTTTTAAGCAAAAGAACTATAACACAACATTAGTACGTCATCTGCAAACGATGGCGATACTGTTCCACAATTTGATAACAGATTTTTTTTCCCCAAATAAACTGGAATTGATTATAAATAATAATCCTAAACATTGATCCTATGCAGGAGACAATTTTCGTGGCAAAGGAGTTTCTGTTATATTTTAGTTTGCATCTTTTTTCGTGGTGATAGCAATCAAAGCAGAAGAGCAGAACTCGTTTATCTAACACAAAGTCCTTTCTTCTTCGTTTGAGGTGAAATATTTATAGAAGAAAAAATACACTAAACACACACAAAAATATATATTTTAAAATATAAAATAATGTGTAAAACAGTTTGAATAAACATCCTTGCAAAAAAGAAACATTCGTTCGTTTTTCAATGGATCCCCAGCAAGCTTCGCAAATGAAAATCTCCAGTCGATTTAATGTGCACATTCAATTATGCAGAAAAATGCTGCATTAAAATGTATCCTCAATGAGGCAGCTCATAATTAGCCACCCTTCTGGTAGCGGGTTTGCGGATTAAAGCACGAAAAAATACTCCACGTGAGATAATCTGTGGACATAATTACATATTCATGTGGAGGCGAAAGTTTCAAATTGAAGATGGGACGACATTATTATCATTCCATACTGTGCCGTACGAGTGTGGGACCAGCACCACGATTGATTGAATGCCCTGAGGGCTGTGTGCGGTGTGGCGCCATCGTCATCATCATCATCATCATCATCATCATCGTCGACGTCAGCTTCATCGCCGGCGGCAGTAGCATCGTTCGGGTTTATGATTAAACAAACATTCCATTAATTCGCTTCCTCGGTCCGATCTCGTATCTCATTAGCCTTCCGTGTCTCCCTGGTTTACGGCAAAGCCAGCGGTTCACACCGTTTGCTACTAGCAGGCAGCCGTGGGTCCGGGAACGATTAAATGTTTGTCAAACGCTTACGCTCCAAAGTGAGCAAATGTTTTTACCCAACCTGGCGTGGGAAACTGGAGTACAAGCTCAGTGCTGGAAAGCGTAGTCACCATGGCATCCCAGCATATCGGGGAGCGGATCGAGGTCGGGAACGGGCAGACGCATTTGTTTGACAGTAATGATGGCACTTAATTTTAAGCACCAGTGTGGTATGTGTGTATGCACATTGGGTGGCAACACTGAATTAAGTGTTGGAATTTATAGGCAAGTGCATTTAAAAAGGTGCCAAAGGGCAGTTGTGATTATGCTTTGCAAAGGATTAAATAAAAAAAAAATGACACAAACCCCCCACCTAGCAGATTTGCCGAGAATGAAACGAAAGCAAGTTGAAAGAAATGGAAAGCACAGTGAACCAGGAGACCATCACAAACAACAACACAGCCAGAGATCGGGAAAGAATGGTTGTTTACCATTAAATATTAAGCTATGCTACTACAGCCCGGAAAGCTTCCGGACCACTAACATAAAGGAAGGATAATAGCTTACCGACACGCTACCTCCCTCATTCATTCTATCCGCTGTGGTCGCTTACCGGCCACTAAATTTACGTACGCGAATAGAAAATTCAAACTGGAAAAATGGTTTCTTCCTTCCTTTCTTTTCGAATCTACATTTTACAGTGGTACTGGTTGCTGTTGGCCACCGAGTAACAAGCAGAACGAGGTATGAAGATACACACAAAAAAAAAACACGAGCACGATAGAAAGCTTCAACTTTGTTCCATACGTCCTTGACGGTATGCAAACGAGCGCCATCGTGTCGGGAAGTCTTTAGGATGCATCCCCATAATCTAGCGTTTGCCGTGTGCAAAATGCATCAGGGCCTAAGTGTGTAAGTATAGGTTTTGTTTCTCTTCTGCAACCAGTCGGAAGGTAACACTAACCTGGCATGTTACATCGTTAGCAACAGACGGGTTCGATTCTCAAAGTATGTGCTAATTTGTTTTATAAAGCAGCTTAATAAAATAAATAAATATACATTTTGTAGGTAAACACCTCCATTTCATATTTCATAAAATGCAACCAATTTGCTGCATGTCCGAAGTTAAGGTGTTTTACACAGTCAGCCTCATTAAGGCTATCAATTGTATGTATATTGTTCACTAAAAGCCGATATTGACGCGCGTATAGCATACATTTAGGCGCTCCACAACTAAGCGTCTTTAAAAAAGGGCTATTAGGGATACGAAGGTTACACAAAAAATGGTTAAATATCGGAAATGGCAATTCTTACCTTACTCACCGATTTATTCGCATTCAAATGTGTTTAAATGCTTCCACTAAAACAATTTTATCAACAAAATTTTTAGGTCAAAATGAAATAGAAAAAGCACACGGTGTTACGTTTCGCAGCAAACCTGATAACAAGTGCACACGCGAATTTCAATTTCGGCACCATTATCATCCATTCACCATTAGCTGGTGAGAAGCTTGTGTAAACGAATGCTTCTCCAATACTCCATTGTCTTTCCAACAATATCAGCAACAATATCATCAAAAGCGCATCAAGGCGGGCTTTTATTTGTTTTTACCGGACCGTGTACGTTCTACGGCCAGTCCAACCGTCCTCGCCGTAATAATCGAAGCGTGGCAACCGATACGCAAACGCTATCATAAAACCCATCAAATGTCGACGTTCGGCGCTGGTACGGTCAATGTATAACGCAGCTGGCAGATTGGGGCACGGTTCGTCGGAAATGTAACTGCCAAAATGATCTGCTGAGTGGCAAGGGATGGGCCTCGTGACGCGGGGTAAGTGGGTGGGATGTTCTTTCACGCACCAAACATTTCGGCAATGTTTTGAGGGGTGGCCCGGAGGCCAACCCATCGGGTCCGGTTGGTTGTCGTAAAAATCGCTCGATTGAAAGCCCATTTCTTGCCCAAAACACCAACCGGACCCGGCGACCGGCGGAACGGGTGGAACGATGGGGAATGGTATGGGTCGAAATTGGTTTTATTTGATCAATTTAAATTTGAAATTAATTTCAACTTACTTACGCGCGTTCGTTCGGAAAAAAGTATGCTTGGCCGATGGGTCCCTTCTTCGCTTTCTTGCGTCCTTCAGTTCCATGCTTCCGGGATGGTTCGGCTACCGGAGATTAGATTTTTTTCTTGTTTTTGTTGCTGTTGCTCGTGGTTAATTTATGCTGCTTCTGGTTGTGCGTATTTCACGTGAAGAAAGTATATTTTCTACAACAGATAATAAAAAAGGAACGTTATGATATGGTTCGATTCGAATCTAGATGCATCAAGCGTGAACATTAGCGCATCATAGTATGCGATGATTTACATTACACCTAGCTACCAATGATTGCCTAGCACGAGACACAAATTATGCTCAAGTTCCCACCATTCCCATCCTCTTGGCAAGAAAAACGTGAGATTGTTCTGAAGCAATTTTCGTGCGAAAGGCAAAAATTGACGCAAAGGGCGGCACGCTTGGAGGACGGCACGACCGGACGTGGTTTGAATTCAATTAATTTTCTATTTTAAGCTGATTCTTGCTTTGGTTTTTCCTTGGCGTACGAGATGGTAGGAGATGAGAACGAAGCAGGCCCTGGTTACGTTTATCGTTATGAGGTACGCATCATTCAGCATCATCGGGGTCGCTTTTTACGCGGGACGCACGAAGGCATCAACATTATTATCATCCGAAATGCCGTATATCTCCCCCATTTCTCTATCACCTCCTTTGTCCGTCAAAGAACATGCTTTTTTTTCTCAACGTAACTGAAATCGTACGAATAAATATATGAAAAAGCGAGAGATGTGAGCGAGAAGGAGTGAGAGTGAGAGAGTGAGAAAATGTAAGCAGGATCTAGTGATGATGGAGCTCTTGTTGATTTTTGCGTGCAGCATCGGTAGCATCATTATGCTGGCCTTATTTATGGCCATTCCGAAGACACCCCGAAGAATGTAAATTGGTTTTACGAGTCTAAGCGTTTAATTGATCGCGAGCGACGATTCCTTGCTCGCTGTTTGTTTTACCGATGAGAAAGGTGTTTCAAGCAAAAAATGTTTAATTTTTATAAGTAATAAATTATACTGCTTCTTTGTATTAAATTGTAATTGCTTCTGCAATGATTTCCTAATGCATTATCAAGATTGGCCAATGACTTTCATAAATGGCAGGAAAAATAAAAATTAGGAGAAATAAATAAAAAAAAATCTCAGACCTGTCTGCCACATGTAAAAAGGATAATTTGATAAAAAAGTTACAAATGAAATTTTGTTAGTTAGTATTTTTTATTCAGAGAAAATACGTTGATTATTGAAATATCTAGATTTTACTATTCACCCCGCAGAGAGTTATATATAATAACTTTAAGCAAAGCAGTAACTTAATCCATTGTTTACATGCCTCACATTCACAAACAAATTTACCATTTTACCAGCGTGGAAGAAAACGAATCGATCAAAACTCAAACTTTTATCGACAACAACACGCTCCAGACCGCAGCTTCTTCACATGGAGCACACGTTCCTAACCGAAACCGCACCGCCGTGACAGTTCGATGAGAGGCCCTCAACAGCTCATCAATTAACTGACAAGCCAAGAACGAAAACAACGAGAAACTCCGTACGAAACCGGCTAGCTCTCTCTCTCTCTCACTTGCTCCTTCTCACATTAGTAGCAGCAACCGTTTGTGATCGTGATAGTAACAGCTCACACACTGTTTCACATGCTCACTTCACTTCTCAAACGGGTGTGAGCTGAGCAGTGCGTGTTTCGTTCACCTCGCAATGCGCTCATCTGCCTTTGGGTAGCGTTTGTAAAAGGGGAAGTTAGTATGCATTCGAGTTTGCTCTCAAACTTGCTGTCTCTTTCCCTCACATCTACCTGTANTTTTTTTTCTCAACGTAACTGAAATCGTACGAATAAATATATGAAAAAGCGAGAGATGTGAGCGAGAAGGAGTGAGAGTGAGAGAGTGAGAAAATGTAAGCAGGATCTAGTGATGATGGAGCTCTTGTTGATTTTTGCGTGCAGCATCGGTAGCATCATTATGCTGGCCTTATTTATGGCCATTCCGAAGACACCCCGAAGAATGTAAATTGGTTTTACGAGTCTAAGCGTTTAATTGATCGCGAGCGACGATTCCTTGCTCGCTGTTTGTTTTACCGATGAGAAAGGTGTTTCAAGCAAAAAATGTTTAATTTTTATAAGTAATAAATTATACTGCTTCTTTGTATTAAATTGTAATTGCTTCTGCAAATGATTTCCTAATGCATTATCAAGATTGGCCAATGACTTTCATAAATGGCAGGAAAAATAAAAATTAGGAGAAATAAATAAAAAAAAAAATTCAGACCTGTCTGCCATATGTAAAAAGGATAATTTGATAAAAAAGTTACCAATGAAATTTTGTTAGTTAGTATTTTTTATTCAGAGAAAATACGTTGATTATTGAAATATCTAGATTATACTATTCACCCCACAGAGAGTTATATATAATAACTTTAAGCAAAGCAGTAACTTAATCCATTGTTTACATGCCTCACATTCACAAACAAATTTACCACTTTACCAGCGTGGAAGAAAACGAATCGATCAAAACTCAAACTTTTATCGACAACAACACGCTCCAGACCGCAGCTTCTTCACATGGAGCACACGTTCCAACACCGAAACCGCACCGCCGTGACAGTTCGATGAGAGGCCCTCAACAGCACATCAATTAACTGACAAGCCAAGAACGAAAACAACGAGAAACTCCGTACGAAACCGGCTAGCTCTCTCTCTCTCTCTCTCACTTGCTCCTTCTCACGTTAGTAGCAGCAACCGTTTGTGATCGTGATAGTAACAGCTCACACACTGTTTCACTTGCTCACTTCACTTCTCCAACGGGTGTGAGCTGAGCAGTGCGTGTTTCGTTCACCTCGCAATGCGCTCATCTGCCTTTGGGTAGCGTTTGTAAAAGGGGAAGTTAGTATGCATTCGAGTTTGCTCTCAAACTTGCTGTCTCTTTCCCTCACATCTACCTGTACCAGCGGAACAAACAAGTTCGTTGCCAGTAAAGCCCGAGTACGCGACCGTACGGTTTATCCGGGAGCATTGGACTGTGCGTGCGGATACTAGCCGATAGCGATGGCCGGAACGATAGTGAGAGTGAGAGTGAGAAACATCCCACATCCTCGAGATTCGGGATCATGCGGTCGGTCGCTCGGTACGCTAGTGTCAGACAGCGAGTAACCTTCCGTCGTTGCGGTATATTCGGTCGCGCTGCGCTAAGGTCTCTCTTTGCTCGAGTGTTTTTTTTCCCATCTTTTTTTATCACGGTCCGCCTTCGCATACCCTTGCCGCATTTCCCCGTCCTGTACGCCAAACGCAAAAAGTTTGGCAAGATTTTTCACCGCACATAAACTTACGTTCGCTTACCTTGCGTTATCCGTGCGAACTGTGTGTGGGTGTGTATGTGTGTAGACTGGAGAACGTACGCAAGGAGAGGGAACAGTTACTGGCGAACCGTGATTTGTGATGTGGTTTACAAATTTGCTGTGTGAAAACGGAAAACCGAATCCCTCCAGTAAACGCCTTTTTCGTACAAACCATCAAGAGCGGCGACGTGAGATGCAACGGTTGCTAGGATGGGCATTGTAAAATTTGTGGTTACAGCGCCCAAACCCGTTACGAGTGGGAGACGAAACTGTGGTAGTGTCCGTGTTTCGGTTGACAGTTGCGATGATAAAGTGATAAAATATATCCCCCGTGTTCGACCTTCTGACAACGGAAAAAGTTTCAGCCAGCAACACACCGAATGGTTGCGGTCTGTGGCTTCTTAGTGCGTGTTTGTGTAGAGTCTGTTTTTTTCATATTGCTGTGAGGAATTCAAAACAAAACAAAACAAACAAAAAAAGATAAGCAAAAACAAATAACAGCGTTTGTGAAAAAAGGGTGAGGCACCATAAAACATGGCACGCACATAAAAAAAAAAAAACGAAAAACGACAACCGCTCGACAAACTTTGCACGAGAGACCACTCCGTGCGAAGCTTTTTATCCCTATGTGTACGCATGTACTGGTGTGACGTGTGTGCTTGAGTGTATGTGACGCTGTGCGTGTACTTGTACGTGGATAAGTGCAAAATGAATCTAGTATCCGCTTTCAAGGTGTGCCTGGGCCCGTATCGGACCAAGGCAACAATAAAGCAAAAGTAATCATTTAATAGCCACCGTGCCACGCGTTACTGCCACCATCGTACCGTAACGAACTAGCAAGTGCAATGGCCGTTTGTAGGTCTTTTAGGGGATTTTTAAAAGAGGGATTCTTGTTTATCGGAACTATGTGCAACATGCATTTTAACTTTATTTAGTATTTTTTTTGAATAGTTAATGGAATTTATATTCGAGACATAATATTCGTCCCTTAGAAGCCTTCAATTCTAAAGCAAAAAAGGAATACACAAATCCAATCACGCAGCAACCAGCACATCACGGTGATTGTGTTGGTAAAAAGATAAACCGCAGAAGCTGAAGGCGACCGTGCCCGAGCTTGGTACCGAAAATGCCAAAGGTGAATGCCATTCGCACGCTCCAGGCGTGTGAGCGAGCAGCAGAATGGCTTAATAAATTATGCTTCCCGAAATGCTGCTCACTCCACCCACAGCGGGAGCAGGAAAAAGGCCAAGGAACCGCACACGCCGAAGCGATGGAACACACCGAACCACACCACCGATGGAGGCGCCAGGTGGTTGGTGTCCATCCCGCTGAGAATGGGAACAGGTGTGTCCGAACAATTGCTTGTAGGCAGTAGTGCAAAGTATCGGACACTTTGTCAAACAGTGCACGAAGGTTCTTTGTTGTTGGTTTTTTTTATCGTTTGTACACTTCTAATTCTAATGGAAAGGACACAGGCTAATGGAATACCATTCGCTTTGGAAGACAATTATTATGAAAATTTGCGATGTAATGGTGCGTGCAGATAGAAAGAATCTGTGGTTCCTAGATTGAAACGCCTACCTGAGTTGTTGGCTTTTGTTGTTGGTGTTACTGCTGTTGCTGCTGCTGCTTGTCGTTACAGCGTTACAGGACGCCCTTGTCTTACAGACGAAGGACAGTGTGCAAGGGCTCGTTTTGTAGCCATTCCCAATCCATCGTATCTACCGTCTGGGAGAAGGAAAAATCCATCAAAAAGCAGTTGATTTACCGCTGATTTATTGTTGCAAGGGAGAGGGAGTAGGAGAGAGTGAGAAAGAGATTATTTTCCAACCCGATGGATTGGTACTCTCTTTTGTTATACTCTCTCCTTCTTTTTTTTTAACACTCCTTCAGCTCAATTTTCCGGCGCCGGTTTTTCGGTGAGTGATGAGCATTAGTCGATGAGCACTGCTTCGGGCCAATTCACCACTCAGCAAAATGAATGAGCTGCGAGGAACTCACGCTCGCTTCACCACTCAAAGCCCGAACGAGCAGTGCACGAGTGGAGTGAAGTTTTTCGGCGAGCGTCTCTTACTCATCCTTTTTCGGTAAAGTGGAAGCTACAGATACCGTACCACCCAATCGGGACCATGTGTGTGAGTGCGAGTGGAGAACACCAGCACAGCTGATGGGCTTCGGAGACATGCAGCCCCATCTTTCCGGCCCGTGGGGAAACAGCGCGACAAAAGGCACGGATTATTTACTGCCCCTTGCTTGGTTTTTGCTGCTGGTGTGTTCGGGGCTCGAGGTTTCGTTGGTTTTGCTCTGCTCGTCGTCGTCGGCTGTACGTGAAATTGTACGGTTTGTTGTACGGTTTCGGTGGTAGTGTAATGAGAGTTGAATGAATTTCGCCATGCGCCCTCGCCCTTGCGGTAGCCATGCCTGTGCAACCGGTCCCTCCCCGGGGGGCTGCTGCATGACGATTGCTTTGCCGGTATCGAAAAGAGCAAAAGGTCAACGTTGCCCCGAGGGGGTTTTGGAAACGGAGCGCGGACGATGGCGAAAGGATGCTTGATGGAGTGGTATAATTGGATATGATAATGCAATGCAGAAACTGGAGCTTGGCAAAGTTTGTTGCAGTTCGAGTTTCAGACTGTGATATTAATTAGATCACCCACTGCTATTGCATAAACATTGAACGGCAATCGTTTTGATTGGAATGGGGGCGCCCAGTACCCAGTAGTGGACTAAAGTTTTTTTTTGCAGATTTAATAATAAATCATTTCCATTGACTGCTCGCAGTGATTTAAACTGATTGCATAAAAGTAAATTATATGCATACTTTATAAAGTCGGTACTTTAAACTTTATGGTCAAGGAGATTTATTTCAACAAAAGTGTTTCAAGATGGAGGCGCCTAGTATTTCACATATATTGTGTGATATCATTATTATTCATTTTTACACACATTTATTGTGTGATAATATTATTTATGCAAACAAACAAATGCATTGATCATAATTTTGTGGAAAGGAACTCAATTAAACTTTTATCAAAGGTGTTGAAATTTTGGGAAACTAAGATAACAATACAATTGTTTGAAAGCATAAAACAATCTGCAATGGAGACGCCCGGTACTTGGTACGGTCAGGATAGTGGAAACATTTTGCATTTATCAATACGTTTGTATTGCAGTTGTTTCGGTCATAATTATTTATCAAAATAATCTCTATTTTCACCATTTCACCGGCAAAGCGTTATGCCCCCTTCCATAGTTTGGCAGCCAACTATCGTTCCCTTTCCATCTTCAACTGTACACAATCGAAACTGAGTCATTTCGACGGTAATAAATAAAACCTCCCTATACCTGCAAAACGGACAGCAAAAAAAAAACAAATCCTTACAAACTATATATGTTTGTTCATTTGGTAGTAGCCCATTCTCACCGTTTTACCGGGCAGCCTTTCTAGTTGATTGGCTTTCATCTGCTGCACCGCTGCACGATTGGGAACAATTTGTTCCGAACAGGGGAATGTTTGTTTGCGCTCAATCCTACCTTCTTTTTTTTGCACAAATTTTCCTTATCGATAGCATCCTGGCACTACCCGCTTAGTGCAGCAGTTTGACGCTGGTTTGTGGGGCTCTTTTTTGTGTGTTTCTTTCCACCCTAAGTTTCGCTTTGCACAACACGCTGGTTCAATTGGAACTACAGCTATTAGGTGAATTTGTCTAGTTTTTTGTTTGCTTTGTGGAATAATTTTCGTTTAGACCAGAATAGAACGACGCAAACATCCAATCTGCATTGCCAAAGGGGACATCGTGCAATGGTAATACAGATATTGGCTCGAAAAAAAAAGCCAAGCGGAGCACCGATAACCAAAACTCAACTGCGAATTGAGTATGGTGTGAATGGCATGCACATGGGAAACATGAAAAAAGCCGTATGGGCAAAAGCAAATAAAAAAAGGGGGAGAAAAACAACAACTCAACTACAAAAATTGCCATCGGGATGGAAAACAACGCGCGTAACCGTAGCTCAAGCTGTGCCGTTCTGCTAAAAATAGAAACGCGTGCACGCTCGACTTGTTTGCCTATTAATACAAATCGCGAACCGCGAAACAATGAACTATTGCAATGATCATGAGATTTTTTTTTTATTTTAGTAGGAGGAGAGTTAGAACTCCTCGCAGAAACATGAAAAAACAACTTAATTCTCAATAATTTTTTACGGAAAAATTGTTCTAAAAGAATCAAAAAAAATTATGAAAAGGGTGTTAAAATATGTTAATATGTTGAGATTTTTCATATCTACAGGAACGATAAAAACATAATTTATTAGCATACCAAAATTTAATTCTGCTAATAAATATTCATGCATTCGAAAGTAATAATTGTTCAAGAATATATAACAAAATGCATAATTTGTTAACGAGTTGTCTTCAAAACTATGTAACTACTTCCGACATTATTCTTCGGACGTATGGTACATTTAAAAAGTGCAATGCACTCACACAATTGCATCTTGCAAGTTGCACGCATTCAATTGCATTAGAGCTAAACGGAACGCAGCATGACCCAGAACGAAGACATTTGCTTCTACTGCTTCACTGCAGGGCACGGATGCGTCTTAGCAATGCATAAATTGAGCTAAATTATGCACCTGAACTGGTTCGAATTCTCAAATTTCCGTCCTTAGCACGAGCACAAAACTAACCTCCTTTTGCAAGCATTTTGCCGTCCTGTGTGGGTTCCAATTTTCTTCAACTGTCCCCTGTTTTCCTTCGTTCCCCTGCTCTCTCTCTCTCTCTCTCTATCACTCTCTATGCGATACCGATCGAAGAGGGTAGCTGCAGCGCTACCTGCATCAGGGACGAAAACTTTCCACCGGCTCATAATTGAGCCGAGGCGAAGCAAAAGTTTTTCATCGATTTGTAAGCGAAGAAGAATGCACATTGAGGGGACGGTCGACAGAATCATGGGATCATGAATATGTATTACTCTGCCTGTTAACGATAATTGAATTCATTTTCTCGTCTACCAAGTCTACCTCACGTTCGTCACCGGCCAGGTCCTTTCGTCAAGCCCTCACCGTAAGGTCGTTTCATGGCATTTAACATTGCTCGCCGATTGGCGATCGTTACAAGCCCAAAACAAACCCCAAAAAAAAAAAACCAAATCAGGTGAATGGTGAATCCGCCGTTCATCACTTGCTAAAATATTCCTTTCCCCATTTTGCACATATCATTCGGCGGAAGATTAAACGTCGGCTGTCCTCCGGGATGGGCAGCGATATTTTATCATTATTCATAATGGCTTTTCGGCAAATATGCACCACCCCGATGTTGGTCCTGATGGCGATTATCGCCATATTTGATAAGCATACCGAGCGCAGGCATATTGAGCCAGCTCATATGTTTGGGCAGCACACAATTTCATAATGCTAGATGTTACGACCTCTTGTCGCTTTCTTATCTACCCGTGCTGTATTTATGAATACGATTCACTCCGTTTCACGGCCGAAAACGAAAGGTCACAACCAAACGGAGGTGGTTCATGTTGGGTTGAAGGTTTATAAACCTTCGGGGCGTTTCATCAACCCGCCCCGTTCCGATCCCCGCCTCCGCGTATGATTGGCAAACCCCAAATGCATAGAGCGATCGATGAAGCGAGAAAACGAGAGTCCCTTTAATGGTGTTCCCCGAAACGGGGCTGAATTTGATGGATGTATTTTTAGGTGGATAAAAGGAGAGAGACAGAGAGAAAGAGAGATAGAAGAGAGGGAAAAAGGTAACGGAAAATGTGAAGCATATTTGCGTACAGGATATAATAATGAGTCGCAATGTAAAGTTGAACTGCTTTATTCTGTCTCTAAATTACAACTGTGGGTTATTGTTTAAACATTATGCCTCGATCCCAGCTGGCCGCGCTATGCTGACTCGTCGTAATACGAGACCGCTGTCGTCCGGTGCCACGCTCGCTTGTCACCATGTAGTGAAGTGCATGGTGAGCTGCATTATGGGATGGAATGTGTAACTTCTCCGGGGGTTGAAGAAGGACGTCCTCGGCCTTTACTGTTCTTATTTTTTCTACAACGATGCTTTGTTACTATTTTTTTCTGGCATAGGCACATGTACGCAGTAAGTATTATCAAGCTTGTTGTTGTTATCGAAAGACCTCCAATAATGCTTAATATCCAGTTTTTATGCTCATACTGTGACAATTTCAAATGTTCTATCATTTTTCTGTGTTTGACGTTTTCTTCCTTCAGGGTCTGCAGGTTGAGTGAGAGGCTTCTGTTTACTTCCAGGTTTAAAAATGCTCCTTGTATATCTTCTTCAGTAGATAATATTGATTTTGAAA
>CM032178.1:7640799-7747200 GCA_018908115.1 Anopheles rivulorum
CCACTTGATGTTTTCTTCCTTCAACCAAAGCCACACACACTCCCTTCGAATGCCAACGCGGTCCATTTTGTTCGTACCGGATCGTAGAGCACTACAACCTTCGGCAAGCAATTACTGTCAACACGTCTCCGGGCTAAAGCTTAGGAAAAGGGAAAGCTATCTCTTCCCTATCCCATTGCCGCACGGATCAGCTGCATCCAGTGTGCGAAACCGTGGCAATAAATGTCTCAATCACTCTCACGTCCACTACCCACAGACTGTTGGAACGTTGGACATTCTTCAAACCTAAAACCCACCAACCGATCCCGGCGGTGCTGGGTTGGGCAAAACTTTTCAAAGAAGAATTGGTGATAATTCCTTCGGCTGTGAAGTGCCAATAGCACATGTGTCGATGCCATGAGCTGGAACGGTCGAAACGCGCGGAAAAGGGAGGGAAATAAAGAAAGAAAGTCCCGGGAAGTAAGGCAGCAAAAAACGGCATTGAACGGAAAGCAGTAACACAAACAACAGGGAAAACGCTTGGGAATTCAATTCCGGCAAATATCCAACCTCCCGGGCAAAGTCTCAGGAAGGTACAGGAAGTAAAGATTTGACCGGATAGATAAGACATAAAAAATAAATATTGCTTACTTGTGTAGGAGAGAAGAGTGTGAGAAAAGGAGAAAAGGGAGAACGGAGAATCTCAAGCGGTTCTTACCGCGAACCGGAGGTAAAGTGAGAAAAAATGAAGCCACGGAACGTTTTTACCGCAAAGCCGGAGTTGCCTGGTGGTGCTCGTTTCTAGCTATCAAACTTCCGTCCAACTCTTCGTCCCTACAAAGAAGCTACAACGATGTGGCGCTGTGTGCTGTGCAGAAAGCAAGGGAAAAAGTTAAACTTTCCACCCTAACCCCAGCAAGGTCGCCCAGCTGAAGTGGAAAAGAAACAACAACCAAACCACCCACCCGGGACCGGGCTGCAGTGGCTGGACATTGGTGGCAATAATTGGAACCAGGAAGTAACCAGGCAAGCGAAGTGCAAGCAAAGCTTTCAGATAAAGCAAACGAGAAAGAGAGAGAGAGAGAGAGAGAGAGAGAGAAAAAGTGAATCCATCGGTACATGCTTCTCCTGTCACTGTCGATATCATCACCGGAATGCGCCGTGTATATTCTTCCCACTCTACCACTTGGTTCGCTACCCGAAACCCGGATATGCTTGAAAGGATGATGATGGAGAAAGGAAATTTTTATGGCATTTTTTCCTCGTTCCTCCCGTTTGGGGCGTTACGGTTGTTAGGGTATCGGTCGGGTGCACGCGCACGGGACAGGATAAAAGACAGGAAAAGCGGTTATGGTTGGTACTACCGGTGCAAACGTCGGTTACTTCCTGTTGTTCGCCTGGCAACAGCATACAGGGTGTTTTGGTGTTTTGTGGCTACTTTGATGCGAGATTTACTGCGATTGTTTAAATCAGCTGTGCAGTCTTCGTTTCCGGTTAACGCGGGAAGCGATGTCCGATGCTGGGGCATCGCTCCGATTCTTTATGGTCTATTTTATGAAGCTTTCGTTCACACCCTCCTTAACGTTGCATTCTTTATTTCAGATTCACGCAAAAAAAAACAAACATTTGACAAACAGTGTTGGAAGTGTTGGAAGTGGCACCGGAACGGAAGCTACGGACATAAAAGTGCAAATGGTACCGAAACGATTAGTGTGCAGAGTGAAATCGTTTCCAAAAAACTGCTCCAATAGTGTGTGCGTCAGTCCATTTTACACATCGTCACCTAATATTCTGCCAGCACATTCAGCAATGATGGGTCGCTCGATCACATTTGCCCACTAAAGGGTGAACACACGAAAATAAAAATAAAAAGGAAAATAGAAAAAAACGGACCACGAACCTGGTGCCGTGACCAGGAAGATGAACAGTTCCATGCGAAACATGTGGAAATTGCTAACGATCAGTTTAAAACCCCATCCAGCAAAATGAATCGCACGGCAGAGCGTAAAGCCCACCGGATGGTTGGTGGTAGAGCGAAGCCAAGACACACCCATTAGACCAAGACACAGGACAGGGCCAGACAACGGAGCGGATTCTTATTTTCGCGCCTCTGGTTTTAAATTGTTTTTTCGGCTTTTGCTTTTCACGCCCAGTTTTGTTCCCAACTCTGTGCGGCCCGAGCGATTCCCCCGCACCAACCCGTGCGGCCATTGTGTCCGCTGTGCGTAGTGAAGTGATATTGTCTTCTAGTGGAGGCTACCGTTACCGCCAAAAGCGGGAAGAAACCGGAAGATGGAACGGAAACGAATTAAGTGTTGCTGAAAGCAGGGCTGGTAACTTTTTTTCCCCTCGGTTGCGGCAAACAGCTGGAAATCGACGACGTTTTCGGTTCGGCAGTACCGGAATGAGTGTGTGCTGTTGTGCTGTGTGAGTTTGCGCGCGCGCGCTCGTGAGTGTGTGTGTGTGTGTGTACGTGCGTGCGTGTGAATTGGTGCGCATTATTTTATTCATATTTATTTCGTCGTATTGTGCTGTTTGAGTGTCAATGGCTGCGGAAGGTGGAACGCGATCGGTAGTGATGATGGGGATGATGGTGACCGTGGTGCTCGTGGCAGTGTTGGTTGCTTTGTAAAATTTATAACTCAACCCCCTCCCACCCCCGCCACTCACTCTGCCTTCCCACTAGCGGCGCATACCAGCCAGCAGGCAGAGTGCAGTTGTGACGCTGGGGCGGCATTCGCTAAAGAAAGGGCCCCCACGGGAATAGAGTGTGCGGCGACTAATCGCGGGATTATGGCCGATCTTCAGGCAACGGTCGAGTTCGCGGTCGAGTTGTACAAGTTCTACAACGTGGATCTGTTTCAGCGCGGGTAAGTTTGACGCGAAATCCGTGTTTTATGCGTATGCTTTCGGGGCTAGGATTAGGTGCGAAGGCGTTTATTCATCTCGCAAGTGCGGCCGAAGGTACATGCCGGCTGGGTCTTTAGCGGGAGGATTTTGTTTTGTTTCTACGGAACGCTTATATTAAACGCAGGTCGGATGTTTATTGAAAGAAGGGATGTCACGACAGATGGACATTTGTTGTACGCCTTGGTATAGAGCATAGTTACAGATTTAATTTACATGATATTAATCCAAACTTGAGCTTCCGTTTGTATGTATGAACAAAAATATTAAAACATGTATTTTCGTTGTATTATATTAGATATTTTTTCGTACTGCAATCTAGCGGACGAAAGTTTAAGAAACGTATTCTGAATTGTTCACTAATTCCTGAGACATTTTAAACACACACTTTTATGTTTGAATCGAATCCTAATTTGAAACGGTGTCCTATTTATTTACTTGCTCGTTCTACAATTTAAAGGCAGCCAGCCTTGCTACACACCGTACGGACAGACGAATACAGACGGATTGATTTTCCAATAAATTGAACCTCATTTTCTTAATCCCGAGCGCCAAGATTCCGCCCGGCAAGTCAGTTACTTAGGCAACGATCGAAGCAATCGAAGGATGCAATCAAAGTCAGTACGTGGAAAAGGACGAAGAATGCCAACGGCAGGCGCAATCGCACAGACACCGCTGCGCTGTAACTTCGTTCCCAATCGATTGCCATTACGCCCGATGGCAATATCTAATTACAATTAAATTCCTTTTGCCGATGGCGTGCGATGAGCGATGAATTCCTTGCGCAAAACCTGGGGATGAGGGTTGCTTGCTACCCGTGGCTGGCTGTTGGCATTTTAATGAAGCGAATGCATAATAGATGTGACGCTCCCCTGGTTGCCCAGTGTGCTCGTGTGTGTGTGTATTCGTTAGCTGAGTGGCTTCCTTTTATTAAAGCGAGCACTACAAACTCAGCCTGGTACGTTACACTTCGTTCTAAGTAGTCAAGAACAATGGAAACGCTTTGAACATGCCAAAGTCTTCTAGCGCTATTACGTGTGGTAATCGAATTTTGTCATCGGGTGTCATTAGGCATGGCATGCACCAAAACCAACAGTCCAACCCATGCTGGGAAATTATTGTCCCTTCTAACTCTCATCGAGCTCTAGTATCGATGGAGGCAAAAAACAGGGGAGCAATTTTAACTTAAATGCTTGACTTTTTAGCATTTTCTCTTTGCCTATCGGTCATATACATGTTATCCCTCATATTGCTTTACCCATAAAGCAGCCCTAATTCGACATTGATTTATCGAGAACGGACGACCATCAATCAGTGCATCTGTGCAGCCATCCTCGTGCATGGGTGTTCGATTGCAAAACAAGTGAAACGCCGATGCGTACTTGGCCATTTGCCCAACACACGGCCACCGACAGGGAACATTGGGGCTGCTGAACTTTGACATTAGTGGGTCGTTGTACCGCTGGGCTGGGATGGGTTTGTTTGTGCGCGGCCTGGCGTAGAACGCAGGGAAACATGGTAAATATTTGATCCAGCAGCGGTATGAAGGCGTACGAAGACCGGATGAAAACCCGTCCAACCGACATTTCACATTCTACATTCCCTGTTTCCCGAGAAAAGCTTTGATGCTTTTTCGTGTGGTTGTGACATGCATCTATGCCATGCCGGTGGGCGAAAGCGAGAATTTCCATTCCGATTTAAATAGTATTTATCAAAAGCAAAATGAAAAGCACAATGGAAAAGGCTATTAAGAAAGTTATCTTATATACAGTAAGTACCATAACTATACTTTGTATAAAATAATTAAATATAAAAAATAAAGCTTTTACGTACACTATCACGAAAAAAATAACTATTACCCATATACTTATGTTGCGCACTGTACAGTATCATTTCTGCATTATTTACTTTGTATTGCAATCTTTAACCGCTTTCGTCACATCGATTGAATACGTCAAAAGCACCACTGCTCAGCAATTTGGTTTGACTTAAAACAAATCTTCCCATCTGCCATTTTGCTGTCTGTTTGCTTAACCGAACGCCCCTTTCTGGCATTAGAATGGCACGCGCTCGAATCGCCCCTTCGAATGCAAGATTAAACCCAATTTTCGAATCTACTGAGCTGAATCAATAACGTAGCAATCTTTCTGCCTTCTGCCTTATGGGATGGACACCCCCCGGGGATCAGGAAGTCAACAAAGTCACGAAATTTGTGTACCGACTGCTGTCAGGCGGAATTGCGTTTTCGTGCAGCGATTTTTTCGCTTGCATTTTAAATCCGGACATGGTTGGTCGCGTGTGTTCGCATAACTTTTTGCGATAAGTGAAGCGAACGCAAGTGGAGAGAGAGAGAGAGAGAGAGAAAACGCAGACACACACACACACACACACACACACACACACACAGGCAGACAGAAAGAGCAAGCCTTTCGCAAGGACCTCCGGTCATGGTAGTAGCCGCGTGTCTAGGTGGTGTTATCGGATCGGGATGGCTTTTTTCCGCTTACAACGTCCGCCATCGTTCCGGTATGAATTGAAATGTTCATAGACTCAACTGCCATGGGTGTGAAAACTGTCCCGCTTTACCTAGCAATGGCACTGTTGCTTGGCACGTTCGCTCGCTCGCACCACGGTCCGGGCATCCCTTTCACGCACCTGTGCCTGTAAATGTATAATGAATCACCTGCTCGTCCGTGGGTCCGCATTCGTCCGAGCCCCTTAGCCTTTGCGCTTTGTGCGCTGTTCTTTTGCCAGCTCAAGTTACGACGACAACGTTACACGGGCAGGAAGAAGCTACCGGTGTTCGGACCGACCGACACGGGTCTGCCTTTTGCAGGGGAAAAGTTTTTCTCATTAAAATTTATTTGTTTATGTTCAAGTGTAATCGGGTTGAGAGGTTTCTGTTGGTTCTGCTTACGGTTTCGGTTTCGATTGCAGGAAACTAGTTTATTGCGCTTGGTAGGGCCGGTGAAAGACAGTCGTCTACGGGAACAGGTGCGGCCTTGCGTAGGTAACTGGCAAACTGGTAGAAAGTGTACACATTTTTCACTTTACGATTTTATTGTCAGAATTGTGTTTTGCTTTCCACACACCTTATATTGTTTAATTGATTTAACTTTAACCGAGATTTACATTGTGTTGTGGTTTGTTTTGTTTCATACTACAAATGTCATGATGTATTTATCAAGTATTAAATTTCATTTATACTTTGTTGGACATTTTATTGAATGTACTTCTACGTTATGGATAAATGTGTGTGATGTCATGCGACACACGCTTTGTCTATATCCACAACAGCTTTACCTGATCCTGTCCATTATTCGAATCTCTTTGGCCGGAAGTAACTTTAAACTAGCTTTTAAATCGACTTTCATCACATCACCTTCATTGTACGCGCCGAAATTCGTGCAAACCCCGAACGGCACGTGATGCAAATGAATGGCTGATGTGTTCTGACAGCTTCGGACGACAACCAACGGCGAGCCTGAGAAGAAGTAAAAAAGGCGCAACACACGCAAAAGTGAAAAGCACCCAAACTATGACTCCGAGCGTGACTCCAGCGACCGATACGAAGGACGCCCGACGGGATGGGTGGGTTCGGCTGGGGTTCGGCGAAAAGCGCGAAACAATATTGCGCCGTGATGTCCCAATTATCCGTTCAAGCTTTCGCGAAACCGGGAGCTCATTTAAAGTTAATGCAAAGTCACGCTCGGCAGGGCCCAGCTACATTTTTCATTTCACTCACCTTTTCTTTTTTCTCTCTTTCCCTCTCTACCACCACCCACCAGCTGAAAGGCTTTTCCCGCTTTTCACAATTTTGTGCGAAAGTAGTGTAACTTTTTTCCATTTTTTTTTGTTCTTGTTGTTGCTTCGTTTGTTTGTTGCGCGATCCTTTCAGCGCTCTGGTGGCTTTGTGCTTGGAAGATTCGTTTTCTTTCGTTGAGCGGGTTTTTCTTTTTACTGTTTTTTTGTTTTGTATTTGTGTTTCTTTTTCCTATGTTTTCATCGAACCCATTAGCTACACCCGAAGAAAAACAAATGCTTTTGAATTGGAAGTACCGAAAACGTAAGGATTAAAGCAAAAGTGTTTCAGGGGGAGTTTGTTGTTTAAGCAATGTTGGAATATAATCCTGTAGCACTGTGTTTTCTCGGCAGGTTTGCGGAACAATTTACTTTAATGTTTGCATAACTTTTGGGATGATTGTTTTGACTCGCGCACACTTTCTTTGTTATGTTCTAGCAAGGAACGGCCCTGCTGCTTAAGGAAAGTGTAATAATTTATCACAAAATGTGAGTTGATTTCCTCTTTCTCTCTGGCGTCTGTCAAGCGACCCGCCACAGAACCATTTATCATTTTATGTAACGTCTTTTTTATCAATAAACTTTCCCTTCCTATCATTCACTTCCAAATCGAATAGAGTCATCTTGTATGGAAAATGTTCTAAAATCTTGCCACTCTTTCGCAACCATCTCTTCCCTTCTTCTCTCTCTTTCTCTCTCTCTCTCTCTCTTGCTCTTTATAACACTATTCAGTGACTTTGTAAGTGAATTGCGTGTTGCCAGCTTCACAACACGCCTTCGGATACGATAGCGGCTGTTTCTGGGTAGCCCACTGCACGCAAAAACCCATTCACCTAATTTTACTTTTTGCACTTTTCTGGTTGACATAAAACCGAGAAGAGGAAAGGGACCGATGAAATCTTAAGCAACCGACAAAACCTCGGGACCGAGATTGGATAGGTTTTCGTAATCACGGCACACATGACGGTAACCGACCGAGCACGAGGGGGGCTACGAACGGGTTATCGAAAAGGCTTAAAAGCGAACTCGAGTGAATTGTTCGAGCGAACGGAAAATGGGCTCAGCAAGGTGGTCACAGGTCAGAGAAGGGGAGAAGTTGCGGGCTGGTAGAAAGGAGGATCGACCTCATTCATGTTTCATATTTGTACCCATTGTAATGGTTGTTCGTTCGGGATCGGGATGTGGGAATGATTGGAGATGTTCTAATACGGCACGGTATTTTGGTTGCGAATGGTGCCCACATTACCAAACACGAGGCAGAGACTGCACAATGATGCAAAGGCGACACTTTTGTCAATGTGACTGTGGACTCGACAGTGTCCACACACACACACACAGACAATGAAACACGTAGGGGACGAAAGTGGATAAGTGCGCAGGAATCGGTGGAAAAGAATTTGCTGGCGTTGTTCATTTTCCAGTTTCATTCAGGGGAATAGTACGGGATTGAAATGTTTGTAGACTCAAACAAACAATCGCTTTGCAGGACAAGTATTTTGAATGGAATGGCGAGTTTTTTGAGGTACAGGTATATGTACAGAATAATGTATTTGTGCTACAACAATTAAGCACATAATTTTACTCTTTTCCATGTTTGACGTTTTCAATATTTCTTTACTGAATAATAATACTTCCAGCATTCTATTGGAAATGTTCCCTAAAGTTCATACTTCACACTTATCAGCTTGTTGTAGCTTCAGCCGGCGCCCATGCACGCCCTTGCTGTCCGCTAAAAGTAAATATTTGAAACGTGCAAAAATCCACCATCCAGCACCACACCAGTCAGTTAGACACAGGGATGTCAGGAACGCAAAAGACGTACTCTCGGTCCGATTAAAATGAAAATGTGCCATTCGTTCACAGACCGACACCTCGCCGCGTCCTGCTCCGGTTGGTGTTACAGGACGGTACGGCAACGAATCGTCAGAATTGCAACGGGGTCATGTAAGCGCGATCAGCAGAAAGACTTTGAACCGGCCTCATACGACATACATCACCATTGTTTGGGCGATATGGTGACGACATCTTCAAGAACGGCGACCTAGATGCAGCCGTGCGACACACATATTCTTGTGGAAAGGCCATATGCCTTAGGAGAATATTTATCCCCGTGCAAGACGTGCAAGAATTCGTACTACATCGAGTAATTTCGAAGGAAAAAAACTATTGGATGGGATGGAAGAAAAACATGTCAACAATGCAACGCCTTCGCCAGCATTATGGCCCATGCAAGGGAAGCTTGTCACCGAGAGAGGTTTTCATTTTTCATTGTACTTGAGATCTCTGTGTGTTTTTTTTTCTTCTCACACTGCCTTGTACACTACGGTCAAGACGTCTTGTTTGTTAGTACACGATGATAAAAAAGTGTTTTCGCTGAAAACCAACCTCCACTTCATTTTTTTTTATTCATTTTCATGTTGCTTACATGTACACGATTTCCTCTACTGATAAGAGGACATCTCCGGATATGAGACAACATAGTCGACGAGAACCGACCCGAATCGAGTCGGTGCTCTACCATGTTTTGCTAATATGTGTACGAGTATGCTGTATGTGTGTGGGCTTTTTTTTTGCTTAGCTCATTTCCGTTCCACCGGAAATGGAATGACATTGGTTGCTTTAGAATAAAGCATACAAACCTTCCCATTGTGCGAAGGAAGATATGAAAGCTTTCCCAGGAATTGTACCGAGCTTTTATGCCAATTCCAATGACGTAGTAAGCATTCCTTTATGACCTAGTAAGAATTGTTGTCTGCAATATGGCATCATCATTGTGTTTGCCTTTTACACATAAACCATAGAAAATGAGATTCTTGTTTAAATTAACAATTTGATGTATGTTAAAACGTTTCATATAACGCGTGAATGTATCAAATTCCAAGATTCCTCACTGTTTCTTGGTTTGGTGGTATTTTTGCCTCGTTAATCACATGCGTCACATCAATGATTTTTAATGGAGCAGTGTCGGATACAAAAAGAAGGTTCCATTGGGACACTTTGTATTTATTCTTGATGCATTTGAAGGCATGAGCAAAATAATTCACTTGGCAAAATGTGCCATATAATATACGACGTACAATAAATCAAGCGTACAAGGTCTACTCAACTGCACGAATTTCAACTGAAATCTGTCAAACAGGTCAGGTGGACATAAATCACAAACGATACCAAACAATCCCATTTCCTTGTTACTTGTGATACATGTTGTTGTGCTTGTGTCGTTTCATCGCAACCGAAACAAATCAAAACAATTCACCGAAAGGTCGTCGGTCGTTGCAGTGTACAAAAATTATAATCATTGCAACAACACACGGATGTCGGAGTTCCATCAAACCCATCGCACACTGATGAGGCCCCGGTTCAGTGCGGTAGGTCAGTTGGCGAAGTAGTAGTAGTAGTGTACGCATTAGGTTCCGCATTAACGTCGACGACCTGACTCAATGCGTAACGGCTCACAATCGCATCCGTCACTGGTAAGACATTAATTTCAAAAAACCCACCTCCCCCACAGACGGCGTAAAGCACGTGAAAAAGACAAATGCTCGCAAGCGTGCTGTATATGTAATGAGGGTCGTATCGTGGTAGCGCGCGAAAACGGGACCCCTATTGCCATTCGTTCGCTCCTAATGGTAACGGATTGCTTCGAGTCGACAATCCCGGTACCTGTGCCGGGATCAACGTCTCTGGGACGTTGATGGAGGCTTTCGATAGTGTACCTGGAGTGGGAAATTTACGACCGACAGCTGCACCGGAACAACAAGTGGCCACGGCCATCCCAAAACACTGGGCGCGTGAGTAAAGCTCATTTATATTATGGCATTTTCCCTTTCGGGTGGCTGCCCTTGCCTTGCGAAGGGGCCGAATCAGAACAAGGAACGGAACCACCATTATGAAGCCCACCTTGGTCATGGTTTTCCAGCACTTCCAGCAGTCGGATTTTCTTACGATTATGGCGCGGCGTGCCTTTGCGTGATGTGAGCGTGATTGTCGAGCGGCAGTGCGAAACCGAGGGTGTTTCCTTTCGCAGAAGGAAAATCAAATGTAAATTTATCTTTCTGCCGCTTGTTTGCAACAGCAACAACAACAACTACACTACAGGCTGCTGTAGCTTTTGTGCCGTGATTAAGAGACTTAAAAGGCTGTGAAGAGGTGCTGAAAGGTGTGGAATTTTGTTTAAAATATTACTTTCCACTGTTGCGCTTGATAAATCACGATCATTGCTTCCCCTTTTTTTGGAAATGGAATTAATTTACCAAAACGTGGAAATATATCGCGAACATCTGAAGCATTTGTGTTGTACGTTTTCAGTTGGTGGCAAAACATGTAGCTACTAAATTATTTTGAAACATAATACACATTTCTTACGGTTTGCATTAAAACCGCTTCATCTATTGCAGTGAATTTATTCTTTCTCATAACAGCATTTTCCGATCGTTTTCATCTAATCCCACCCATCATCGCTCCCGGTACCGTTTTGGAAGTTGGAAAACAGATTATGCTGATTGAATTTTAAATTGCATTCGTTCCTCCTGGGAAAGCAAAACACCCCATCAATTGGTTCATTCTGCACGGAATCCATCAAAAAGTGTGTAATAACGATTAGGAAAAGTTGCACCGTGCACACTGCGGAAAAGTGGGCGGAAAATTATCCACCCGCTCGAGCAGGAAATGAATTTTCGTCACCACCGATTCGACTCGACCGCAAGACATTGCCACCGTTCGGGAAAATCCATGAACCGAATGAAAAATCCATCCCACTGTGTGACAATTGTGTGCGCCTGCATGCATGCAGGGCTTGGTTGGTTTGGACGGGTGCGAAGGCAGACGATGGGAAAACTTTCGCTGCAGGAAAATGGGGCCAAAAATAGCACCACATACCAAAGACCTATAGCACTAGAATATCATCTAGCAGTTGCTTCCCCGTTTGCCGAAAAATGCCATCCTCCATCGTAGTCGTTCGTGGTCCATCAACCCATTTTCGGGCGAGTTGCTGCTCCCTTCTTGAGCGCACGGCTCAAATGGCTCCAGTGGAATTGAGATCGTTAAGCTTTTAGCTTTTGCTTATAATACACACACACACACACACGAGAGCCAAAGAGGACATACACACTTTGTAGCAAACTTTGGCAAGAGTCGGATTTTCCCACTGATAGAAAAGTGTTTTTCTCCCTTTTTTATCGTTCGCTGTTGTTGGCGTTTCCTTCACGCTGCATCTGGGATGACAATTTTTCCTTTGCATTGGTCGGGATTTGGTGGAAGGAAAAGATGCGATAAACTTCTTGCCTGCTGAAACCGAACCAACCATAGCCGATTGACTGAGAATGTAACACTCCACCAGTCCGAACTCCAAGCTCGTTGGTGAACCGAAGAACGGAGGGAAAAATTGTTCTCTAGCTTTATTGTTGTGGTTTGGTCTTTTCTTGCTGAAAGTTTTACTGAATTCTTTGCTGATTTCTTGCCAATGATATATATGTTTTTACTTTAAGTAAAATTTTATACTTTTTAAATGAATTTACTTATTTTTTGTAGCTTATTTTACATTTCTTAAACTTTCTAAAAAAGCTTTTTTCGAATGACTTTATAAGCTGAACGATTTTTTTATAAATAACTCAAACAAATTATGGAAATGCCAGGAATAAGTGTCATACTAAAATGTAAAGCATTAAGCAAATAAGTCACGAAATATTGCCCAACAAAACACAAAGCATAAAATAAGTTGGAAACCCTCCATTATATAAAGCAGCAAACAAATGTCTGGCACCGCTTGCCAGCCGCTCATCATGACTGAACAATTCCAATGAAGCGGGCAAACGATTTCCGGGGATTAGTTTCGAAACTGTTCATTTAATTAGATTATGGCACCAACAAAAACAAGTGAGAGAGAGAAAAAAAAAACGAAAAAGGAGGAGCTGACTAAAAACGATGGAAATGATTTTTACTCCCCCGAGAACGGACCAAAACGGGCGACCGGCGACCGACATTCCCGGATCGGACCCTTTTTTTTTCTTCGCTTTGCAACGCCCAGCCGCAAGTGACGCAAGTGAGCAAACGGATGGGTTTTCAGCAGAAAGCGTTCGCCAGCCATCTTAACGTGTTAACCCGTTCCAGCCAGGGTTAGGGACACGGGTCATTCCGCTTTCGTCGTGGAAAACGGTAATGGTGGAGTTGTCCTGATCATGCAATCGCTGCCGCAGGTGGTGGTCCGATGTTTAAAATATTGAAATCATTAATTTCAAATCGTTCTCCTGAGGGATGGGTATGAATTGGGTAGCAAATGGTTTTATGGAGCCTATTTAAGGGTTACAGTTCATAGTGATGGGAAAATATTCGCACGTAACGAGATTTTAAAATTTGAATTCATGTCGGCTATTCTATCAATGTTTTCTCATTTAGCTCTGGAAGTGTAGGGCTAAAGACCCTAACTACCGGCTGGCTATCTTGTGACATGAGTTCCATCCATAACGGAATAGTCAGTCATGCGTGTTCAAGAGACGATATGGCTCATTTGTAAATATGAACCCAGACTGGACAAAGTTGCATATTATACTTCATAACAGTGTTAACTGTGTGGGAACTGGCGTGGGAAGTAAATACAAAGGGAAACTTGTCCTTCAATTGCTTTCATTTAATTTAAAGATTTTTTGAAGCATTTTCTTTTTTTTTGAATAAAATGGTGTCACATGGTTTGCCAGTTGTTTCGTGCGTCACTACTATGCAATCGCCGACGCAAAGTTGCAAAACTACAAACCGCTTGCAAAACCGAAAAGCGAACACTTTTTGAGAACTCATACACACACACACACGTGCTGGGCTATAAAAGTTCGACCAAGTGACAGCATGGGCCTGACAGTTTGAACCACTTCTGATGCCTTTTAATCCGGATGGTCTGCATTCTGCATGACAGCAGAGGCCGGACGAACGAGGCAGCGAGGATGAGAACGAGGTCATAAAACCATTATTTTGTCGCTCGGTCAGGACATTGTACTGAGATGTTCCCTGGTGTGCACAGCATGATCTCTCTGTCCCTCTCTTCTTTTTATTTCGTTTTTTGGTCGTAAGTCTTTGCATCCGCTGCACTAACCCGAACTGTCACTCACTGACCGATGGTGCTTCTTCATTCTTGTTTCTCCGTATTACCATCCACGGCGCCCGGCCAGTGCGGGATTTGCCAAAGGCTAGGCAGTGCGTTGACTGTGGGCACAGATACCAGCCGATGTTGTGCATTGTTGGATTATGCTATATTATCCCGGATGTGAAAATGGACGGCAAAGCTGTGGTACGGCGGCTTGGATCGATTTCAAATGCTGCACATTTGGCCATTATAAAAGGTCCTTATCGGGGGTTGGTCAATGCCACAGCCGGTGATGCATATCTTTTGCGCTGCAGTTATATCGCTCACTGGTGGGATTGGTAAATGTTTTATTGTAGTTGAAAGCTCAACTCAACGAAGACTCTAATAGTAATTTAAATATTTATTCTATCGAACTTGAGTGCACTTAAGCTTTACGTGTAGTATAAGCCTTCTTTTGTCTAATATCCAAAGCAGTTTTTCCTTCTAACATTTACGAAACAAAACCCCACATCCAGTTAGATAAAACTGATAACAGATACAACTTTCCGTTGCTTTCCATCACAACTAACATTGCTTTTCTTTCCAAATCTTCCTTGGCAGATTGTATCAAGTGCGATGTTCGTTGCGCGTCTCTCCGCGGCTTCCGGTGCAGGTCGAAACGTGTCTGCCCGATGCAACGACGGCCGGCATACCGTCGGTGCAGTCGGTGCTAAATCAGAATGGCGGAAGCAGCAACCACAGCAACTCCAACAACAGCAGCAACCCCAACAGCAACACCAATGCCAACAACAACAGCAACAGCGCCACCACCAACGGAAGTGTCGGGGCGAGCTCAAACACGAGTGGGATTGCGAGTGGTGCCGGAACCGGAAGTGGTTCTTTGCCGAGCAGTAACACTGGCAGTGTCGGTGGAGGCGGTGGGCTGGTCGCAATCGGTGGCCCACCGGGCAATGGTAACGCACCGTCGACCGGCTCGGCTAGCTCGACTGGCCGACCGGAAGCGGGACCGTGCCTATCGTCGACGGCAAGCAGTGGTGTCATCGGTGGTGGGTCGATGTCGTCAATGCCGAGCAGTAGCTCGATGCCTACGCCCAACTCAGCGACGGCCATCGGCTCATCCATGGTCCCGATAGGCAATGCTCCCGGACCGGCGTGCACGAATGGGAGTGGTGGTGGTGGTGGTGGTGGAGGTAGTAGCGGTAACTCACCAACGGCCAGCTCGGACAGTCGGTCGGGTGCGACCATCATTGACGACACCGGGGCGTCACGTGTCTTTCAGATCCTTTATCGCAACGAGGAGGTGTCGTTGCGTGACGTTATCATGTTCCGGGCTCACCTGCTAGGTAATTAATTCTTTGTTAATATTCATCCAGTTATGTATGGAAATCATCCAGCGCAATGGAGATGCATGCATGAAGAAATGAAACTTACGGTGAAGATGCACCGACTCTCATTCATTACTCATTTTACGCCTGAAAGTATGCAAGTATGCTAAAAAAAACGCCTAAATGTATGCAATGTACAATTTTAGTGATTAATTCATTTTTTGAGATGGTTGGAAGCTTTTTATCTGGTTTTAAGCGAAATATTCCGCAAATATCACTATTTAACAATAACAACAACGCAATCTTAAGCTATTTCAAATATTCATAATACTATCGACGGTTCGACAACGTGTTCACCAAGTGCTAGGCAGGGGAACCATACACAACCATACTTTCCCATTTATAAGTACTTGAAGTGAACGATAATAGCCCCAATTCGATTAATACCGCAAATGAGATTCATTCCGTTATGACTCCATTTGAATTTCTGCTAGAGTTTCACAAAATGAGACATTTCTTCAAGCCACACTGTCACATGGTGAAGTGTTCCAAAACCCACCGCCACCGAGCATGCGATTATGGCCGCAGAAAAGTGCTGGGAAGCGCAATGGCGTCGTTAACGAAAACTGCACCGTAATGTCTGGGCGGCTGGGTGGCCGGCCGGGTGGATTCCCATATCCCGGAAGAGGAATTGCCGCTCCACGTGTGTGCGGTGATAACCGGTGCACGGGTGATGACNATCATGTTCCGGGCTCACCTGCTAGGTAATTAATTCTTTGTTAATATTCATCCAGTTATGTATGGAAATTATCCTGCGCAATGGAGATGCATGCATGAAGAAATGAAACTTAAGGTGAAGATGCACCGACTCTCATTCATTACTCATTTCACGCCTGAAAGTACGCAAGTATGCTAAAAACGCCTAAAAGTATGCAATGTACAATTTTAGTGATTAATTCATTTTTTGAGATGGTTTGAAGCCTTTTATCTGGTTTTAAGTGAAATATCCCGCAAATATCACTATTTAACAATAACAACAACGCAATCTCAAGCTATTTCAAATATTCATAATACTATCGACGGTTCGACAACGTGTTCACCAAGTGCTAGGCAGGGGAACCATACACAACCATACTTTCCCATTTATAAGTACTTGAAGTGAACGATAATAGCCCCAATTCGATTAATACCGCAAATGAGATTCATTCCGTTATGACTCCATTTGAATTTCTGCTAGAGTTTCACAAAATGAGACATTTCTTCAAGCCACACTGTCACATGGTGAAGTGTTCCAAAACCCACCGCCACCGAGCATGCGATTATGGCCGCAGAAAAGTGCTGGGAAGCGCAATGGCGTCGTTAACGAAAACTGCACCGTAATGTCTGGGCGGCTGGGTGGCCGGCCGGGTGGATTCCCATATCCCGGAAGAGGAATTGCCGCTCCACGTGTGTGCGGTGATAACCGGTGCACGGGTGATGACGAGTAACGACCACTCCCAGGGACCAGGGCTTCGGTCGGGGTTTTTGTGTGCCGGATAGCCCCGGTCGTTAGGTATGCAAACCCATTAGCTCGTAAATTGTAGTCTCACATTCGTTCTGCCGGTCCCGACCGACACTGCGCTCGTAAATGCCAAGTCACACACACATTCGCACACGGACACACGGAGACACCGTTGGAGGTTGTTTCCTGGCGGTTCCGCCGACCGACCGTAACGTTGATATTATCATGTATAGACCCTTTTGCCACAATAACGACGACTAGCGTGAAGCACGAGATGTCGTGAGGTTGCATGAATGAATGCCCGGAACATGCGCACATTTGTTTTCAATTGCTACAACCACCCCGGTACGGTACGGCACGTCCTTATACGTACCGGACTGCGGGCCACAAGGCATGGGCAGGAGCATGGACACGGTAGGTGGAACCTGGCTGACTTGAGCGCTGTCTGTGCATAATTTCTGGGCTTTTGGCCAGCTATTGGATATGCACGTAACGCAACATATTTGCCTGTCGGCCGAAGAGGGCAAATAAGAAATTCGATACTGGCTGGTCTCTATCTCTTTGCTTTGTGCACTCTTCTTACTACTCTTCCGTCTCTTCGTTGCGTTTGCCTCAGCGAGTGTCCGTAACGTATTCTGCCCAAGGGAGTGTCTCGAGAGCCGGGTTTTCCAAAGGTACTCCGATGGCACGCTGATACCCGGGATTTGGATTGCGAAAGATAGCGTCGGACGGTTTTTCGGGACTGACGATGACGACTACGGGGACCAGAGACCGGACGAGAGAGAAAGAGAGAGAGAGAGACAATGAAAGAGAGAGCGGAAGAGAGAGAGAAAGTGAGAATGAGAAAAGAAGGGGAAGAAAAAAGAAACAAAACTGGGTCGCACAGTGTGCGCGGCACGGTGTACGGGCTCTAACATATTGCCCACCACCGTAGCAGCGTATCGTCCAACACCCGCCAAAGTGGCCACCCGTTCGTCCTCATCCGTTTTGAGCGTTGTTTTCGTTCGATCGATCGATAAAAGCTTACGCCTCTTGGCAAGTGGCAAGTGTGTGGCCTGCGTTGACTGCACCACAACAGCACCGTTCGCCTGCTCGGTGTACATACATGGTCAGCATACAGGGCGGCTGTTTGGGACTGTTTCTCCGGGTGGAGCGAATCGATTTTGGCAACGGTTTCTTCCCAAAAACAAAAAAAAAAGGTTCTCGCAATGCAATGGTGGTAACGTTTGAAAATGAACTGTAAAGTAGCAATTGATGGCACGCAAACGGGTGTTTCTGTGTGCGTTTCTCCACTACCACACCCTCGGCATCTCCCTTCCCTCCCTCTTTATTGTCGTTTAATGGTGCGGGAAGGGGAAGCAGGAGGTAGACGTAAAACCATTTCAATGGCTCCAACGGGACGCCGCCAATGGCGGTACCATAGCTTCCATTGAATTTTATTGAAGGCTTCAGTAATGGTGGATTTAACAGTGGAAGTTAGAAAAGAGGTTTACACTATATGTTAATTCCACGATCTAGTGTTTTTAATATAACATTTCAACAATTTAAACAAACCCATTTGTGTAAAATTAACCACCAGGAAGAACAAACCTGGCCTGGCTCCAACACTGCCAACAAGTAAATGGACTGATATAAAGCGAAAACATCGTTATACAAAATGACCTTTCCAGTTCTGTGATGGCTGCCCTTTACCAAAGCGCAGGTATCTGTTGGCTGTCACTGCCATCGCACCGGAATACTCCCTTGTACCGCGTGAACTTTGAATAAAACGGATCAGATTACTGGCTGGCGAGTGTCATTACAAAAAGAGGCCACCGCGATTACCGGCCACTTTGCAGTGAAACAAGTTTTAGTCTTCATCCATTCTGGCGGGTGAACAGCGGACCAAGGTACGTTTGCTACCATCGAAAGGGGTTTTTGGTTGCGCCCGTTTTCAAAACTACTCAAATTAAAAGCACTCTTATAAAACGTGATAATGTCCACTTGTTCTCTGTATCTCTTTCTCTCTCCTGTTTTTACATTTTCTCTCTCCCACGTGCACGGTTAGTTTCGTGAATGGTGATGAATGGATAAAAGGGAGTAAAAAAAAAACAACCCCAACGCCAACCCACGACTAAATACGCCCTTTCACAAACTACACACGATGCCTCTGGACGGTGGGATGGTAAAAACAGGGGTAAAAACAAAAATCCTTTCATTCTTTCGCTCTCAGACAAACAAGCAAAAGAAAAAACACAAAATATACGTAGCAACTCGAAACCTTCACTCCACTAACCCCGCGATCGTCGAAGAAATGGCGAATCGATCGCACCCACCACCCAGCCAACCACCGTGTGACGGGATTGGGGAACCGTGAGTGCCATTAGATGCCAACTGCAGTGCACGAGTGCTTTTTAATAGTACTTAATCGCTACTTCAGCTTCGGGTCGAACGATGGAAGTCCTTTCTAGTCCTTGGTACGCTTGGCTCGGTCGGTCGAGTGCCGCGTCCGGGTATCTTGCTCACGCTCAAGCACCGCGTAAGTCCTTACGCTGATCGATTGAAAGCAAAACGGCGTTATCGAGTAAAAATGGTGCCAGCGATATGTTTTTACCCTCTCGAGCGAGTACGCTTGTTGTTTTTGGCGCGATGCTCGAGACTATTAGTTCCATCTGCAAAGGACACAAGCATTTAAATCTCGATTGTTTTCCATTGCATTGCATCATAGTTTAAACGTTAAACATGATTTGTTCAAACCTGTCGAAAGGGTATAAGAAACTGTTGAACCATGAAATACTCATTAAATCATATGAATGTTTGAAGTGTACTAAAAACTTCAACCATCCAAGGAATCTTGTCCTTTCTTGTGATACTCCCGTGTACCTGTTTAATCTTAACCAACAATCTCGTTTCATGCAGCACGCTTCCTTATTCTGATTCCGAGAATTCTATCTAACCACACACACACTCAGCCGCAAGCAAGGGTCCTCTTGTTGTTGCGAAACTCTACAATTGAACGGCAAACAGACGCTTCGGCTGGGTCTCCCCAGACGCGTAATGGCAAACGTACTAATCGCTTAGTGGGCTCTCGAAATAAACGACCCTTCTTAGTTCCTGGTAAAACGCGTGACCCTACGCTAGAATTACGTATGCTGTGATTCGAATGCTTTGTTTGCCCGGCTTTGCCGGTGGGAAAACATACTTAGCGCCAGGAAAGCTTCAATTGAAGCTCGTTGTCCGTTTTGTTTCATATGCACTTCACACTAAATCTTCGTTTAAGTATAATGAACGAAGTTCCGTAAAGGATGCAATGATGTTAAAATTTGAGTTTAGGTGATGAGGGAATTGAAGACTTCCTTTAAAAAGACAAGAAAAGGAGAGTTGAAGATTTCAAAATATTCAATCTTCTCGTTGTGTATGAAGCAATGCGCCTGAAGATATGCAATATGCAACATTATACGATCGTTAGCTTAGATCGAAATCTGAGTGAACTGGAAATAGATAAATAGGCAACAGGCTTAAGATGCAGGCTTTCGTAAAGATTAGAAAACACATGTATAGCACAAACTTTCTTATTATTCCTCAACCCGGTTCAATAATCGTTTGCTTCCCTGCTCATCTCCGACGATAATCAAATTAGTCTCCCGGCGCTTGGTGTATCCTTCGATTTATCAGATTAGTTTAATGTGCCATATTAAAACATTACTCCGGGGCGCTCGTTACGCAGCCCGTTGCGGTTGGCTTGTGAACCCATGTCCCTAATTGACCCGTTCCTCTGATTATCATCGAAAAATTATGATGTCTAAAGAAAAACACCCGCCCCAGTATGGATGGAAGAAGACGGGGTTTAAGCTGTTCCGGGATCGGTTCGTTCGCCACGGTTGCCCTGTTAGCAGATGGAAAGTGTTGGAAGGAAGCGTGTAAATCACTTTAAAATCTCAGTTCGACTTTTTCCCACACATGGCCGTTATGGTGTAAAATTTCACACAACTACCTTCACAAACACACACACACACGGCCGCCCGCGCTGTGCAAACAGGACCTTTTTTGTGGAATGTACCAGCGTGTACTGCTCCGAACTTATGACTCGGGACTCGGGCGAACTCTTGCAGCCATCTTATGCTAATGTAATTGCCATGCTGCCTAATTCAGCGTAAAAATGTCAACGAATAAATCACCAACCGGTGAGGGGTCGTGTTTCGACGTCGCGTTGTGTCCTCCGTCGGAAGGTGTGAAGAGGCTTCCTGATCGTTGAGTGTCTTTTTCAGGACCACGCCAGGAAGCATGATGGTGAATGGACATTCACGCGTTGTAACTGAACATTCGTGACTCGAACCAATCTTGATGTGAATTCGATTGTTTGAGGTTAGGTTTATGGGATCGACCGGACCATGCATACGTACGCCGCTCGTCGAGCGAAGGTCGAATTCAATCATACGCCCACTCGGAAATCGATTGGTTGTTTTAGGGTGAAAGGATTCATTTCCGACCCTGCGGTTGTGTGTTTCCGGCATTATTCCACGAGCATGTGTGCGGCATGCGGAAACGGTTGAATGAAAGTTCCGTGGTGCAAATATTTGCGTATAGTTTTGTGTACAAATCGAGAAGGTTTTGCGCTTTGACACGAAGTAAAATATTATTCTGCCCACACAATGTAGGTGATCTCCTCATCTTCTTCCCGAACAAAGCGTTGTTGAATACGAAACTTAACTAAAGGGAGACAGAGAGAGCTCATCCCAAAGTTTGACGTACACCTTTATCGCCACCGTAACCCATTAACCTTTTTCTTATGTTTGTATCTCTTTTTTTTTGCAGTCGACAGTCGGCATCTGAAGGAATCGATCGAGCGTGCCGAGTTCTCGCTCAACCTCGAGCTTTGGTTCGGCGAGCAGACGAACGGGAACGTGCTAACGCTAGCTTCGACGCGCACACTGCAGCTAAACTTTCATCCTGGCCGGGGGCTTCACTATCATCTGCCGGTACTATTCGACTACTTTCATCTTGCCGCCGTCAGTGTCGGGATCCATGCGAGCCTGGTTGCCCTGCATCAGCCTTACATCAAGTGAGTACCATCCGGTGGTGAGGGTGCTTTTGGGGGTGAGGTGGGGGAGGGACTATCAGCCGGTTTAGTGCTTAGAGCGAACGTCTGTAGACTGAACTTTCGCTCGGAAAGGTCAGACCACCCTTTTCGGAGGATTTAAGTTTTCATATGCCATACTCAAAATTCGGCTGCTTAGCTTAGCGCCTAAATGTATGTGCTTAATCTTTTCGCATCGCTTACACACTGGAAGAGCTTTACAAATGGATTTTGAATGAATGTAGTTTTAGCAAGCAGTTTGATCAGCTTTCATTTTATTATGTTCTGTATTAATTACGTTTGTTCCTCTTCCATTCGATCCTTTTCGCTAGAAAATCAGTTATACTAAATCAGACTAGGTGTACTGTAGAGTTTTCTTTCCCTAATATACTACCTGTTGGATTGATAAGTTACCCAAAACGGGCCAGTATTGTCGGAATGTAAAATGTGTAAACTTTACCATACAACTCGCAGTCAGTGTTTGTAATACTTTGCATCATTATTACAGCATTTCACAGTTTAAATGATCTATCAATCTGTAAACGATTAACGCTTCGAGTGATGCAGCGAGACACCTTGCACTCGACCGTTGCCGTTGCTGTATTAAAAAAAAACACACACACACACACACACACACAATGCAAACGCTCTTAATTATGGGCATCATAAATCCAGCAAAAAGGGCAGTAAATTTTAAACGCGAAACACATCACACAGCCAATTAAAAGCAACGACCCTGTTTCGATTCGTACACAAACCCATCAAATTTATTGCCCTGTTTCACGCAGTAAATACGGTGCCCGGAAAGGCTCACACATTTGTTGCATTTGTACACGCGTGTGCTGATGACGATTGTCTTCATAAGTCATAAATTCACGGGACGGGCATTTGTGTTGTGTTTGCGTTGTTGCTTTTATGTCTTTGCAAACGAACGCCTCCATTAGCAACAGTTTCGCAAATTAATTGCTTCCTGTGGCAAAAAGATGCGCCCTTTTTTTTGTCTCTCTCTCTCTCCCTCTCTGCGTGTGTGTGTGTATTGGATTGTGGTTGTGTGTAGGTGTGTATAAGAATGAAAAAGGATTCCCGCTTTGTTTTTTTGTTACGACCAACCGACCAACCTGTAAAGGAATGGCAATTTTATCGCAATATAAACATTTGATTTCTGGAGTCAATCGGGCATCATCATGGTCGGATGGCACGCTGCTACCAATAGTTGCACACTTTCACCAGCCCCACTAGTCGTGTGTGGATGTGTGACAAAGAACTCTTTCTCTTTCTCTCTCTCTCTCGCTTTCTATCGCACACACGTACATGACGCCCACACATCATTTCATTTAGCACGTTGCTACAGGAACAATGTGTGCCCGCATGAAACGATAGGAGACGAATGGTAAATATTTACCCAGCCAAACCGGAAACTAGTTCGCTGCCGGAGCAAACCGGGCGTTGGCTTTACGGGATCGGGATTGATGTGGAAAAGGTGGCCGGCTATCGGGATGGGCTCGAAAATCAATCATCGTGTCACAAGCGTTGGTGTCGGATTCGAACGACAACGGGAGGATTCGCAAATTTTCGGAACCAAAAACTAACACTAGCGCTGCCAAAGCACCGACCGTCCTAGATGATGATCTTTCATTTCGTAATCGTTTACCGAACGGTTATCCGGTATTTGCAGTGCATGCCCATTATTGGACCAGTATGATTGCTTGTTCTTGTGCCATGTGCCTGATTTAGGAGCCCCGAATGAGTCGGATGATGACGATCAGCCTGCTTGTTTACCTTATCATACGACCGTGGGCGTGTGTGTGTGTGTGTGTTTGGAAGGACTTTTTGGGATCAGCTTTTTGCTTCCCACAATTCGCACATAACGCACGGTGCCAATGGTTGAGCTGCGTCTAAAAATAACGATGCCGTAAAAAAAACACACACACACACCACGGACCTTTCTCCGTTTACGCTTTCCCTTCCTTCGCGGATTGTGTGGATAATGAGGGGAATGGTATGGCCTCGATATGCAGGGGGAGTGGAGGGGGAGGGGGAAGAGATGAAGTCCACAATTTGCTTGCCCATAGGTTAACCACTTAATGGCGACAGGAAGTCCGTTCGTCCGAGCTGCGGACAAACCGTATGAGCACGGAACGTAACCCCTGTCAAACAATCCCCTGTTCCTTGCTTCGTCCGTTCCCTTATTTGCTTGTCATTTGCCAAACGACCATGCAAGCGAACGAGTGAGGGAAAGACCGTGTTTGAGGAGCGGTAGCAGATGGTCCTAATCGCGTGTTCATAGGGAAATTGGTGCACATTTTACCATCATCCAGCAAAGACCAGTACGTACGCGCACGAGTCCCCCTTGATCGGGAGGAATGTGACGAATATGGGTTACGGGCGTTTTTTTTCCCACCACCGAACCGATCCATTTTCATCCTTCCGTGCTAATCAAATCTAATCACACTCAATCTGTGTTTAGGATTCCGGCGCTTCGTAGCACTGCGGGCTCACAACGCACTAGAGAGGATGCGCAAAAAAGTTGGGTGAAAGGTGAAATTGGTTTATTAGAATCTTGTTGCGTATTCCTGTTTCTCCACCACCTCTGTCTGTACTCTGGCTCTGGACATTGACGTTAACGTTAATATGTTGACTGCGCTGTCAGAGTACCACGAGAGTACTTTCGGAGGGGAGGTTATGGCTATGGAAAACAAATCCCTTATGTTTGTTTGCCGACCCAGGACCCCAGGAGAAGAAAATATTATCGACTCGGAAAACCGTACTGCCCCATCTTCTGGCGGGCGAAGCCTTAATGAAGTGAAACAGTGTGTAATGAGATTTAGTACTTCTCACAACATCTCACAGCTCATTAGGGGTTTTTTTGTATTTTACGCATCAGGTGAGTTGTCGTTTCCTATTCCAGTCCCGTTGAATGATGTTGACATATTTGATAGCTACGAGATGGTTTGTCCTCACTGTTTGGCTATAAATGAGTCAATTTGGAAATGGAAAAAATATAAGAATTTTTTTATTTAATTGTTTGCGATACGATTGGTTGTGTGTAAACAATTACTAATGTAAATAATTAACTTATTAAATGGCGAAATTTTTCTGCGCGTTAGGAATATGTGCTTGTGTTCACTTATAAGCGATACATTTGAACGATAGTATCCTGATATAAACTATAATTCATCATGTATGCGAATTGCCTAACCGACAGGCGCTAAATTCAATATGTATTTACCTTGGGTTATATATTGATAACGTTTCTATTTTATGTTTCATTCAATCTAGCTTCAAATGCTTAGTGTTTGAACACATTTCTAACCTAACCTATGCTTTCGTAGCGATTCGTAGCGATGATTCGTAGCGAAGCGATGGAAACAAAACAAAATAATAGACACACTGCTAATGATAACTTTACAGGGTTACGCTTTTATCCTTCCGCCTGTATGAACACAAACAGCACTGACGATAATGACAGACCGTACGACATTATCAACCTCATCATCATCATCAACTACACCGACATCGCCGTGGCAGACGACGGCATCACTGTTAGGGAGCGTTCGCATCGTATCGTCGTGGATAAACATAGTGTGTCTTGTGCATGTTTTCCCTTCCCTAACCTTGTGTGTATGTGTGTGTGTATGTATGGTTGTGTTATTTTTCTCCGTTAAACGAAAGTCCTCTTCACGCTCACCGGAACGTTGCAGTGATGCGTGTCTTTATTGCATTTTTATTACGATTACGTTCTCGTGCCGCGTGTCTTTTCCTTAAAGCTTCGCGTAAGCATAAAACCCAGCGCACCCTCGATCGTTCTGCATTACGTTTGCTGTGTATCTCTGTGTGTGTGTTTGTGTGTGCGTGAGATTGCACGCGACAGGGTTTATGGTTCGCTTTATCGAAGCAACCATTCGGTTGTACTAGGTGCGAAAAAAGGCGCGAATCAGCAGTGCCCGGCATCACCGAAAACCCTGCAGCACATCCATTCGTCACTTTGCGCTTGTGGCATTATTTTGAGCATTAAAATGTAATAAATCACTCGTTCAACCAGTTTCTTATGATGTGCGTATACGCGCCCATACCCGTTTGCTTATCGCGCATGGCAGCGTTCCATTCTGCCGCCACGCGACGGATTTCGGATGCTGGTCAGCTAAGAAATCAGTCACACCGGATCAATTTGATGGACATCTCGCGTGCTTTTCCGGCGTACGGTTATGGTTGTACTATGAATTGGGCAATAAATGGAACGACCGACTCGCTCGTAGAATATCAACGATGAATTCATTCGCACTATCAAGATGCGAAACGCGGCAAAGTGTCCTTGGTGGTGATGATTTCAATCAAGAAAATCACCAAAATCGATGTAGGGCTGTTAGTTAATACCTTCTGCCACGGTACAATGGATCGGTATGATAATGTTTATTATCCCAGCGGATCATTAATTAAGCGCGTGTTACTTACAAAAACACGTCAAACATTACGAATTACATAAAACACCAGGCGTCTCCATCATCGCGCCTGAACGTTAAATCGTTAAACAATAAATGGTTCCGTTGCGTAGAATTAAAACCATCGCACCTTTTAAAGGATAATTTTTGTCCAATTTCCATTTTTAAAGGCAATTAAAAAGCTCTCCATTAGTGAGAACAGAGCCAACGGTGTTAAAGCTCCCTTCGAACGATTATTAAACCACTTTGGTGCTTAGTCCAATTTATCCGTCGCATTATAAGACATCCAAAAGCACTATAAGGAGAGCTTAAAGTAGTTTATTACAAGCTGAAAGTGTATTTATGTACGTCGTTATAGGTGCATGTGTACGGCAGTGCTTAAGATGTACTATCAAAGACAAATGGATGCTTCGAAACGGTGCTGGTTGGATTATAGGACCATCTTTCTTTCCTATTTTAATCTGTTTCAAGCCGAAAGAAGTGTAGCTACGCAGTGCATACACGGAAAGTGGCTATTGCGCTTGATTGGATCTGTTCCATTCTGCTCTCTTTCTTGGGTGCAAATTTTCATCCTTATGGTTTCGATATTCGTTGCATGATAACTTTATGTACTGAAAATACAAAAGCACATTTTGTTGCAGAACGATGCTACAATAAAGGTTTATGAAAATGTTCAATTATTCATTAAATACCACACAATGTATCCATTTTCTTTTTATCACTCCTTATGTCATCTCTCTGCTTTGGAGTGCTTAAACCACACTCAGCCTTAAACAAATGCGCCATTCTTCCGATGCAAATTTTGGCCGTGATTAAATCATCCCCGTGTGCCTAATGTATCCCGTGACCTACATTCCCGCGTAACCGTATGCCCTGTGAAGCACCAACGCAAAAATGAATTACCATCGAAACGCAAGATAAATGTGCATACCAACGCGTATGGCAACGCGAGCACGTTTCATGCGGCACCGTATACGCATGGTGCGTACGCGTGGAAAATTACGTTCACCAGTGCGTTTGTAGGACGTTAAGCTTTGCGCTTACGTCCCTTTTCACCCAGATGCTATCGCTTATTATTGTCCATTAGGTACACGCTTCTCCTATTGCCCAAGCGGCCACCGCAATGTACAATTCCAATTTGCTGCTACACACGGGGAACCAGAGCGGAACCTCGGCAGGTCGTACCGTACGCAATGGAACTCAAAATGACAAATGATTGTGTCTGTTTCGGTGTTTGCAAATCAGTTTATCCTGACCTATAGTATGCTCGGATACGCATTTGGCTCGCGTTATTCTACAGCGATACAACTGTGCGGGGACATCGACGCCACACGATCATCGATCGGGAACTGTTTGATGTGTATGCTTTATTTATCGCTACCGGAAATCAGATCCAATGAATCGTTTATCGTTACACGTGATGGAAAAAGTAGGTGTGATATGATTGAAGCACACGACAACCAGTAGCAAAAAAATAAAAAGTCCCGAACTGAATAATTAATCAACAATGTTAACAGTGATCGAAGACAATTAACACGTTGCTGAAAGGCTGATGATGATGATGATTTAATCACAAGGTTTATTTGGGTTCAACCTGTCAACGTGCAGTAATGATGATAGTTTATCTCATATGTTTATGATCCATCCTCTTTGTTGTGTATCATACATGTTTAATGATGTTTAACACTGGTAAACACACCTTGATCATGGTTCCTAAAGTGTAAGTGTAGTTTTGAACGAAACCTTTGCCCTTGTAGATCCAATAGCCGCGCTCGTTACACAGCTTAGAACACCTATTGTTTTCATTTCTTTCTTTTCTTCTCTTTCATTCATCGCGCTTACATACATCTCGCTACATTCGGTATAAAACAAACGACAAACCGACGGATACATACCTGCCGCCTGTTGTTGCCAATTGATATTATGAAAACAAAACGTGCATGTCGCTGTGTGTTCCGAATCCGAAACCACAATCTAAATCTTCCACTGTGTTTGATGAAACAGGAAAAGCATTTTCCACTATGTACAAAGCTGGTAAGGTTCCCGTATTGTGTTCACCCTGCCCTTTTGCTGTTGTTTGTGCCCGCCGGTGTTTGCATTGCATACCCTTTTCCTCCCCGCTGTGTACACCTACACGGACAGTTAATTCCTTTCCCATTTGGTGTGGAAATTTTATCTTCGTTCTCCGTTCGTTGTCTTTCGTGATCTTTTGTCTTTTCCCGATTTGTGTACGCCTGGCACCATTGTTGAATGTGTTTTTTAAATCAATTTTGCTCTTCTATTACTTTACACTTTCTTCTACCTACGTACATTGGATGTTACTTTCTATTTAATCTACTTAACATAGTTTTACGATTTCTGTTTTCAATCATGAAAAGCACAGACGTTTTTTTCTTACTGATCTAGCTATCATCAAATAAACTTTTTAAATTATTAAATGATCATAAAAAGCCAAACCCTTCAATGATAAATACGACTTATCAAATTACTTAAGGTATTAAATTACTCAAAACGGAATAACGTTTATTTGCTTCGGTGAATTGCATACCTTAAGGCGTTTTTAAAGCTTAAAGTTCTTAAAGCAGTCAACTCAATTAACAAGTCTTTCAGAGATGCTTTTCTGCAGTTCAGTTGTGGTTTTCGCGACGAAGTTTAAGTTATAAAGCTTAAACATTATTCTATAATAAAAAATATATTGTTAATCTTCATCGGCTTGTCGTAAAGCTCAATAAGTACACTCATCTAGTTCTACTTGAACTTATAATACTCTTCGTACTAAAGCCAATGCTCGTTTCCTAATTTCCCTTCCTCGCTCGATCAATATGTTTACTGGTTCTTACACTCGCTCTTGGTCGTGTTCCTTCCATCATCATCTTCACCATACTAAAATACTTTGCGCTTCTGCATTACTTTATCACACCTGAACTCTTCTGCTTATTCCACCCGTTTTGCTTCTCCAACTTTACCGTCGGTGTGTCTCGTTGGACAGTGTGTCTCCTGTAACAAGGATTTCACTAAATCGCATTTCTGCATGCTTCCTTTTGCAGTGCTCCCAAGTCGACTAAGCCGTGGATGAGCAGCTCGAAGCTAAACTGTCGCGGTGGCAACTCACCCGGACCGCTCGAGGCGATCTTCTTCGGGCCACAGGTCGGTAGCGGTGCCAAATGTGGTGGAGGTTCTGCCGGCCGACTGCTGCACGCCCGGAACGTCCACAAAGAAATCTGTGCCTTGCTGCTGGGGGCCTTGGAATCGCTCCGGCTATCGTTGCAGGAGTTCTGCACCGTGCTACCCCACCAGTGGACAGCGCTGACCGGTTCCACGCCCCTGTCCAATCTCGACACCGAGCAAAGACTGAGGAAGCTGTCCGATTTGGCTAAGGTACGAAGGTTGAAACAGATTACTTGAAAACCTGTTTGCTTATGTATCGTCTTTTCGTTGGTTCTTTACAGCTCTTGGACACTGAGGACGATCTAGCGGCACGTGCAAACTCGGACATTGCGCAACTTTGTGCCGAATGCATACTTTACTGGCGAAGAGTACTATCAGCAGCGACACAACCCGCCGTACATGGACTGTTGGCCAAAAAGCATCACACACTACGAGTACGACGCTTCGCCGAAGGATTCTTTGTGATCGACAACCCTAGACACCTTGCCAGCGGTTGTTATGATTCCAACTACCAAAATTACGTCTCGATCTGCGAGATGGCACGACGATCGCGCTATCTGTCCTCGTTACCACCATTACCAGTCCACTGCACACCGTTGGACGGTGATGCTAACTCGTTGCCACTTATCTTCGAGGATCGTTACACAGATGCGAACGAGTACGGTAAGCGGCGATCAGGCAGTGAGCCTCATCTTAACGGAACCGGAGGCTTGGGAACCGTTGGCAACACCGGACAGTCAACGCTGGTGAAACCTCCGAAACAGCATCACCATCCGAACAAAATTGCCCCGATCGTGAACAACACCAGCAAGGAATGTTCGTGCGGAATAGCGACATGCTACGTCGAGCCGGTACCGAAGATCTGTGGCAGTTACATGGGCATCATGACACCACGGTACGCTCTCGGCGGAGATATACTGCAGGCGAGTCTCACGATAACACCGGCAGCGGCAGCCTCACAAAATGGGCTCTGTCCGAAGGCCCTTTCGCGACATTCTGTTTCTACGCTGCTCGATCCCGTCCCGATGACCGACGTGTGTCCCTGGGATCAACAGTTTAAGGGCATTTACACCAGTGGGCCGGCGAGTGGTCTCGCGGGCGGTACACTGCCCACACGGCACAGTAAATCGCTCGACCAGCTTGAGATACAACCGAATGCTAACTCTGCTTCGCTGCCAAGACAGCATCTTCATGGTGCGGCAACCGTGGCCAACTACAATGGATATGGCGCACAACAATCACAGCCACATCATCAACAGCAGCAACAAATAGGATCTCTGCACCATCAGCCACAGCAGAGACAGCCGATGATTTACCAACATCCAGGACAGCAAACGCAACAGCTGCAACAGCAGCTACCCGCGGGTGTTACTCTCCTGCAGACACTACCCAAATCTAAACCGAAAAACCCTGTCCAAGCGGAGGATCTGCTGAAGAACATCAACGAGTTTCGGGAGAAGTACAAAAATCCGGGTGATCCGCGCAAGATGATTCATGCCGGTGGTACGGCCACTCACAATCCCACATACGATCTGCAACAGGACGCGCTCGGAATGTCTGCCCTACTGAACGGGTACGCTAAACCAACCATCACCGGTGACTATCGGCACGAGTTGAAGCATACGCAGGGGACACGCAGCTCCCAACACCACGGTCACCGTGACCAATCTCATCCGGGTGCGCCAATAAACTCTACGCCCGCGGGCACGTACTACAACTCCCTTCCGAAAGGGGCCGGTTTGGGTGCGCCCCGAAGTTCCTTCCCACCGGTACGCAGTAAAAAGCAACAACAGTCCAGTTCCACCTCATTGCCGACCAAATCGGCCTCGAACACTATCCCACGCAGCAACTCCTCCCAGCAGTTGCGTCAAACGTCCCAAAACAGTGCCCAGTCGGTGTCCATCGGTGGAGTGAACAGTGCCACGCTACCGCACCGATCGGTGGAGTTTTCACGGATTCGTGTGTCCGATTTCAAGCAGCTGGTACATGGGCAACAGAGACGCAGCACCTCGAACGGAAGCACGCATAAAATCGGTACATCCGGCAACGGCAGTGCGGCGACGAATGTCGGAAGAGACTCGAGCAGTTCGGTCACCAGTCCCGAAATAACGCCTCGCACACGGAACAAGCAACGTCGCCTACTTTCGTCGGCCAGCGTACCCTTTCAGCTGGAAAATCTGGAGCTAGAACCGGTTGGTGGTGGAGTGGGTGGCGTGACGACGGGTTCTGGAGTTCCCACCGGTACCGGAGGGTTCAGCGAAAGTCTACCAAACCTCGCACCTCCACCGGCCGCTTTTGCAAGTGATTCACCGCCCGGTCCCATAGGGGGCGCCACCTTTCTGCTAAGAAGGCGCCATTCGAGCAGTGAGTCTACGTCGTCGCTCAGCGAACAGTCCGGTTGGGTGTCGAGCCGACGTAGTACCGGCCCATCCAGTCCGGACACTTTGCGAAACGATCAGCGGGTGGTGAATGGTGAGCAGCTTCGAAAGCGTTTGCTGAAGTTACTCAACGAACAACCCCGGTTGGTGGCGGATCGAAAGAACAGCACACCTTCCTCAACGACCGAGTTCTTCGCGCGCAGCAATCAAAGCTCAATGAAGTCGAAGCCGGGCTGCGGTCCGAGCGAAATGCTTCGTGGCGCCTCGGTACAGACGGAAAACTGGAACAACCTCGAAAAGGAGTGGAACGATTCGCGAGCCCGTGCACTAGCCAACGCCACGAGCGGCCCGTACGGAATGGTTAGTGGAAAGCGAGCTCCAGAGACTGCGGCCACGACAGAATCAACTGCACGGGACGGGATCAGCACAGCTGACATAAAGCCTCCGAAACGCACGAACAAGAAGGAAAAATCCAAATCGGACTTTGATCTGGCGCACATCTCCGACTACGTGTTTGATGATCTGCGACTGCTTCCACCGCAGCAGTTTCGAGATGCACCGCCACCCCCGGACGAGTTCCGAGATCCTCCGTCGTTTGTGGACGTTGTTTCGAACAGAGGCAACAAAGATGGAGGAGATAAGCAAAAATCGACTGTACTGGCTCCTGCAGACATTCCTCCACCGACAGAACGTCAGAAGCCACCGAAAGAAGATCAACAGCAGCAGCAACAACAGCAACAACAGCAGCAGCAACAACAACAGCAACAACAACAGCAGCAGCAACAACAACAGCAACAGATACAGCGACAGCAAGTTCAATACTATGCCACGCTCCCCAAAAGTCATCCGCCTGTTCCAATGACTCCACTCTCGGTAATATTTCAACCGCAGATTATTACCGCCCCACAGCCTCAACCACATCACCAACAACAGCAGCAGCAACATTATGCCACACCGCAGGCTTTACTGCAACAGCATCACTACAGTAAACCGCTAAGTAATCAGATCTACATGGGTCCTCCTGGTACGGCACAGCCCACTACCAAACCCAAGTGCGAGATACAGGCGATCGATAATCCGCTCTACCACATCTACGAGGTGGTGAAAACTCCTCGGCCCGTCATGAAATCGCAAAGCTCGAACGAGCTGGCGGCTATTGCGAAATGCGCGGAAACGCTCAACAACGCGAATGCTACGAATATCTGCACCGTTGCTGTGGCAACGCAGATGCAACATCAGCCGTCGATGGTACACAACGGAAAAGCACAGTACGCACCGTCGACGGTGGCGCCCTCTGTTGAGCGGAAAGCTTCGGTTCGGGAAACACCACCACAACCCCCGACGGTGGAACCGATCGTGGTGTCGGGATCGGTACGCAGGAAAGCGAACGAAACGGAGGAAGAACTGGACGAGAGTCCCGATCGTAAGCGGGTCGATCCTCCGATGCAGCTGCTGGAGTTTGAAAAGTGCCGTGAGGAGTTCCGCAAACAGATCAACTACTCCGGCTCGATCTATTCCGACTTCCAGAAGATGGCCTCGGAGATGCCGTACTTTCACATCGCGGACGAGTTCCGTGCGTTCTCGCCGGCCGGTCTGCATCTGGTGATATGTGTGCATGGGCTGGACGGGAATTCGGCCGATCTGCGACTAGTGCGCACCTACCTGGAACTCGGACTGCCCGGTACGCATCTGGAGTTTCTAATGTCGGAACGGAATCAGGGCGACACGTTCTCCGACTTTGACACCATGACCGATCGGTTGGTCGCGGAGGTTCTATACCACATCGAAACATATCAGCTCAACCCGAGCCGCATCTCGTTCGTNTGCGTTCTCGCCGGCCGGTCTGCATCTGGTGATATGTGTGCATGGGCTGGACGGGAATTCGGCCGATCTGCGACTAGTGCGCACCTACCTGGAACTCGGACTGCCCGGTACGCATCTGGAGTTTCTAATGTCGGAACGGAATCAGGGCGACACGTTCTCCGACTTTGACACCATGACCGATCGGTTGGTCGCGGAGGTTCTATACCACATCGAAACATATCAGCTCAACCCGAGCCGCATCTCGTTCGTAGCGCACTCGCTTGGCACGATCATTGTACGATCGGCGCTAGCGAGACCACAGATGCGACCGTTACTGTCACGGTTGCATACGTTCCTTTCGCTGTCCGGTCCACACCTGGGAACGCTCTACAACTCCAGTGGTCTGGTCAACATGGGTAAGACGATCATTCCGACCTGATATAAACAGATTGTATCTGTAGAAATTCGGTTTGTACTATTTCATGTTACTAAACTCATCGATAAATGTGACACCTTCTTACAGGTATGTGGTTTATGCAAAAGTGGAAAAAGTCTGGATCCCTGCTGCAGCTGTGTTTGCGCGATGCAGCCGATCCACGCCAAAGCTTCCTGTACCGGCTGAGCCAGCGAAGCACGCTGCATCACTTCAAAAACGTCTTGCTGTGCGGATCGTCCCAAGATCGTTACGTTCCACCACATTCGGCACGGTTGGAGTTGTGCAAAGCGGCCGTACGAGACCAATCCAATCTCGGCATTGTGTATCGGTAAGAAAGCGAACCTTTGGTGTCTACAAACAAATGCACCTCAACGCCCATTCTCTCCTTATCTTCGCAGTGAAATGGTACACAACATTATAGCGCCCATGCTGGCCCGACAGGATCTTACGCTGGCCCGGTTCGATGTGCACCATGCGCTACCGCACACGGCCAACGCGTTGATCGGACGAGCGGCCCATATTGCCGTGCTGGATTCGGAGCTGTTCATCGAGAAGTTTTTGCTGGTGGCGGGATTGAAATATTTCAGCTAGCCGCTGAATGTGAACAGTCGATGACGGCACGGTACCAGCGCAAGAGGATAATTATGTCTGCGTGCAACTGCTGGAAGTGCATTGCAAGGGTAAATTTAAAATCTCATAACTTTACAAAACGTACAGTAGTTACTTTCAAGCGCTGCATAAAACACAGCATCAACCAAAATTTTATCGAAAACTATACAAACACAAACATGTGTGAGTGTACGTGTGTGTGAATGTATGCAATGAAGTATGAAACGAAAGTACTTTTTTAATTAATCGCTAGTGCATGAAAATATCTTTTAAGTAACACTCGACTTGTGTGGAGCAAAACGGTACGAAATGGTACATAAACTGCGCACATGATACAAAACTCAACCAACAGGGTACGAATGGCAAATGGTACTGTGAAACAGTATCGCGTAATGAACAATTGTGTCATTAACGGTTAAGCTACAGCCAAACAAAAGTCATTCTTCATCACTGCCAACATGGTTTTGGGAGTGTGAGTAACATATGTTGCTGTTAATTTGTAGAGCAAGCAAAACTATGGTAATGTCGAATTATGTTTTACGCTTTTGTTCACTGTTTTTGTGTTGGTGGTAAACATTAGAAACAGAGGCAACAACTGTTTTGTAAAGAATGGACCAGTGCGTTAGAGATGAACTCAAGATCAAAACTACCAATCATACAAATCTACCAGCTAGCTAAATTATGAACGACTAGCAACAAAATAAAATAAAATCAAACGTGTAGTGAAGCTGACATTGAGCAGATCAAAACAAAATCAAACTTGCTACTAAGAAGAAATCTCATTTTTCCTTTTTATTCAACTATATCTCTCCCTTTCTCTATCACTCTCTACAAACACACATACTACCAACTTGAGGAACACATTCGTATAAGCGAAAATTGAGACTGACTTAGTTTCGATACCTAAACGATATTGCTTTCTTTAGCTGTTTCTTGACGTTAAGGGGCACCGGCACATTGGACGGGACGAAGCACCATAGGGAGAGTGACTTTTTACTTTAGATAGTGTGTCGTACAGTAGCAACGGTATTTAAACAGCGATAGTGCTTTTTTCGGAACTCTTCTTAGAACGAAACGGAAATAAAATTATTCATAAGAATGGTGGGGCGTAGCGGTCCGTCTGCGATTGGCCGCACTTTACTCTACTTGATGATATTTCCCATAGGGAGCAGTGTGCGTGTGTTTGCAGAAAACGTGTACGATTAGTGTGTAGCATTAAGGGCAACAAACACTAGGTTAGTTCAATATCATCGAGTACAGGGACACACAGAAAGACCGATAAACATAAACCGTACAACAAACGCACACCTTCATTGAAGCACATGGTGTGGTAAAATGGAGCGAATCAAAACATAAAAACCAAAATTGAATGTAAGAAATTTGTTTTCGAAATTCATCACTACTGTACGGTGGGGAAGAGTGTGTGTTTTTGTTGTGCAATTTGGCCATTTTTATAAATCGGAAACTTTGCAGAGAAAATACTTATTCCAACAAGCAAACAGGGCTACAAAACAGCTGAAGCGAGTGATTTTGTTATACGATTAGTATGGCCGAAAGCGTTTCTCGGAACTAAGGCGCCTGCAGGGTATGCAATATGCATGACAACGCAAGACGCCTGCTGCCATGCAAACGGCAAACATGATGCAAAATTCACTCCCAATTCACTCTTTGACAGCTCGTTTGTTCATTCGCAGCAACAGTGCACACTCAATCAAACGCAGCATCGGAAGGTTGTTCTTGCGTTGTGTTCATTGCGTACATAGAATATAACCAAAGAATAAATGAAAAACAAATAATACACCCGGTGTGCGGACAGCGTGTAATCGAAACTGGTAACTTTTAACTAGATGGCTGTATACTTAAATATTTCCTTTCGGTTTTGTATCTCGTGCACCGTTGACGTTTGCATTCATATGTACTCTCGTGAAATAGGTGAAATAGTCAATTAAACGATAATTAACGTGCAAGCAAAAGTGATGCAAACCGTGCAGAACGTAGTGATTGATAAGGATTGGGAAGCAACTTGTGATTCGGAACGAACGATACAGCAACGGCAAAAAGGGAAAGCTGAAAAGAAGCAACGGGTTTTGGTTCTTCTCAACTCTAGAATGCATTGCAGAGCATTGTTCTGTTTGAGTGACATTTTGTGTAACCGTAGAATACAAACAAACACCAATTTCTTACTAAACCATACAAGAAAACACGCAAGAGTGGCGCAGCAGATACGCAGCCAACGCATGAACTGTGGAATGCAGGATCGTAGAAAGCAAGGTTGAGGTGGGAAAGAAGTTTAAAAATATAAAACCGCAAAAAATAATAATCAAAAATAAATACTAAAACATAAGACAGGATTTGTTTGAATGTAAGCATAGAGAAAAATACAACAGAAAAAAAAACGAAGACCGAAAGATAAGGAAACGTTAGTGGAAAAAAGGGAAATCTAAGTCAAAACTGTATGCTGTTCGAAAAGTATTGAAACCAAAGGAATAGTGACCAAAGATGATAGAAACAATGTCATGTGCAGCAGGAGAAAAAGAACGAAACAAGCATAATTTAACCATACACACCCAAACATACGACCGTGTGTGAACGGTTCCCAAATACAGAAATAGCAAAATCAAACTCCTAAATAGGCTGGATAGAGGCTGGCGTGCGCATCCTTAAGCCATGTTAAACGATGGGTTTCGAGAAAGATTGCTGGGAGAAAGGTAAAACATAGTGGAGCACTTTTTAACGAGTATGAGGAAGTATCTGCATTACTACCACCCTGTTAAAGGAAGTTGATGTTGGATAAAGATGGAATTGTTAGCGTCGGTTTGAGCGTATTTGTGAGCACGAAAGAAATGAAATTGATTCTATCTACTTTTCCTACCTATGCATGTGTGCACATGCATTTCCACTTATATTTTTTACCACCTATGTACTGTTGCGCGTTTGAAAATGTTGGAATCATATAGAGTGTGTTAAGACTGTCGCTAGTCGTCGCATTGTTTGTTGCAACTAAACCTATGCAGAGGAATAGATATACTCACACTAGAGTTGGATTATATATAGTATATGACGAACATAACAAGGGTAGTTCCGGGACAAAAAGAACTTGCGAAAGGTTGAATGCAACTGCTGACATGATCATATGACAATGCTCGAACAACATCGATGTGAAAGCAAACAACACGCCCAAAGTCATGCAATCCGCATAGCAAATCATCATGTCAACGGTTTGACATTTGCCCCTTAGCAAAGTTACAACTTGGACGAGATTGCCTGCGTTTCCTATTTCACCTCTCGTTTCATTCTGAATTCTTCTGTTGTGAAATTCAGTAGGCGTTCTGATTAAGGATCGCCACTGATAAGGATCTAGCGCAGGGTTTAAACGCACCAAGGATGACGAGAATTGAAAGTGGGCGATACGAAGGCAATCCCGGATATGGTATATGGATGGAAACGTTTGAATAGTCTAGTGCGGTGCGCAGTGAGAGAGAGTATGCGTGTGTACGAAAGCATGATTAAATTAAAAAAAAGAAGAAAAACATTAAGAAATGAAATATATTGGTAGAATGGTCTACCAAACCTTCATAAAAGTAATAAAACTAACATTGATATTAAAGAAACATCTTTTATGACACAACCACAGTCGGAAAACCTATAATCAAAACAGAATAGATGCCCACAACACCCTATTACACGTAACGGAACTAAATAATGAAATGTGACCCACTAACCACACTCAGTAGCAAAATAGTTAACTTAGGAGGAAAAAACAAAATGACAAAACGAAGCAACATTTATAAAACAGAAGAAGCAGAAGAGAAAAACACATAAACGCATGCAATAAAACGCTCGCTAAGGAGCAAAGATAAACAAAACTACACATAAACACACTAAACAAGAAACAAATGAAATAGATAACAATAAAAAAACGTACATATACCATCGTAGGTGAGAGCAGTTGCAGTAGTATAATTGAACAGAAACTGTGTTGAGTTTTTCGGTTTGTGTCCGGTTTCTGGTTGTGTTTTTTGTTTCTTCTTCTTATTCGGAATGCACGTACATTTCAATGAACAGGAATTCAAAGCTTACATAGGGAAATGGAACACCAAGATAAACGAAACCAATACAGCCAGGGAAATCGTACAGTCCAGTTAATGTGTTTACCATAAGTTATCGCCGATTACAAAATCTTGGAGAGCTTGGAAACGAATCAAAACAAACAGGTCAAACAAAGGAGCTAAGGATTGTGCGATGTAACAAGGGACATTGTTGTCGCGAAAGGAGATGGTAACGCGTTTGGACAAACGAATGATTGCGGACAGATTTCATTTATCATACCGGTAGATGCGAATCTTGCGTTGAAGATACAAACGAGACAAAAATAAAACTTTATTCAAAAAACTAAAACAGCACATCGTTCTGTTTCACTGTTTTATATTATTATCACCAATTAATGCTTCATGCTCGACGTAACTCACTGCAGAACTTGATTGGCAAACTTTTCGCGTAAAAGAAAACAAACATCACTATCTTTTGAGTACTACCACAGCCGTGAATACTAATTATTCATTTAAATTATATTTTTCTTTCAAATTTCACTACACAACTACAAATAACACAAAATCCATTCCGTGTTTTTTACATGACAGAACACAATTAAATTATTAATTTATTAAACATTTAAAAAGCATTAAGTTAAATAAAATGACGATACGATGCAGACTTATGATTCCATTTTCTCTCCCGCCTTTTTGCCCGTTGCACTATCCGTGGACGAATTTTCGGTCAGTTTCTTCATTGGCTGTCCGGTGTGCACGATGGGAATGGAGCGTTCCGGTTTCTTCTGCTCGATCTCCTTGCGAGGACATGTAATCGTCAGGATACCGTCGGACGAGAGGGATGATACGATATCATTCTCGTTGTGACCGTTCGGAAGCATGTAGCGTCGCACAAAGTGCCGTGAGATGTAGCCATGTTCGTCCTGCTTCTCCTCGTGCTTGCCCTCCACCACGATGGATTTGTCCGTGTACTTCACCGAGATCTCTTCCGGCGAGAACTGCTGTACGTCCAGATTAATCTGGAACTTGTCGCCCGTGACGTTCACCGTAGATCCACTGTCTTTCTTGGTNATACCGTCGGACGAGAGGGATGATACGATATCATTCTCGTTGTGACCGTTCGGAAGCATGTAGCGTCGCACAAAGTGCCGTGAGATGTAGCCATGTTCGTCCTGCTTCTCCTCGTGCTTGCCCTCCACCACGATGGATTTGTCCGTGTACTTCACCGAGATCTCTTCCGGCGAGAACTGCTGTACGTCCAGATTAATCTGGAACTTGTCGCCCGTGACGTTCACCGTAGATCCACTGTCTTTCTTGGTGGCCACGCAGGAGCTGTGCCAGGGACGGCTGTACCGGCTTGGCTGTAGGTGATGATGGTGATGGCGTTGCTGCAACCGACGATCCTGTACCGAGGCCATGGCGTTCAGAAGGTCATCTGCGGTCACTCCGCCACCGAAATGTTGATCCAGCAGCCGGGAGTTCCACAGTGGACGATCAAACTCGTCGTCCCACCAGTTACGGAAGAAAATCGGTACGATCGACATTTTCACTGTTGCTCACTGATTGCTTGCACAAGAACAAAGTTTCTCACTTTCACTTCACTTGGCAAAATGTCCTGCTTCGCAGTTCGCTTGGACGCGGAAAGAATCGCTTTAGTATTCGCTTTGACCGTTTGCTTTGGCGCTTTGTTCGATTTGAACTGATGAACACCGAGCGCTCTCTTCGCCGCTTATATACATGAACGAACGCCTCTCGCGAACCGACCAGAGAGATCTCGAACAGGGCTGAGATGAATGTTCGAGAAATCGTTTACAGGGTGAATCACAGGTTTCGGTGTTTCTCGAATATTCTTGAATCGTCGGCATTGTTCGAGCGTTTGTTTTGTATGTTCATGAATCGTTTGAATGGTAACTTTCGCGAGAATTAATTTAAAACAGTTAATGAAACGAAGAAACTGAGTTGTTCATGTATTTTAAACATATTGCATGCGTAAACAATAAAAAATAGCTTCAACTTCTCGAAATCACGACTGCAACAATGGTACCTGAATGTCAAAAATAGAAACGTCACCATTCTGTTCGTTGTGCAGCCTCTCGTATTTCGTCTTCCGACAGCTTTCTTGCTCACCGCGAATTCTAAAATCGGCCATTTTCTCTGCCACTTCCTGCTGACACGGGTGAAGAACAGCCAACCCGTGATACGGTATTAACGTACAATTTGCTGCTAAAATGCAGTGCCACAGTTTGCATTAATCATACGAGGGGAGAAATACTATATGGTAAGTGTATTATATCGCATCTCAATCACCGTATACGAGCGGTGTGCGGGATTTTCTTCTCGCTCCGGGCATAAGCAGCTGGTGAAGCTCACGGTGCGACGCCCTAACCTCAAAGAGGTGTTGTTACTGTAAAATGCCATCTTTCAACCATCTTTGCAGGGGAATCTTTTCGTTCAGAACGAAGCACGTTACGCACAATCGTGAAGAGCGTTGAATTAGAGAAATTTTGCACGAAGCGCGTACCAATTGACGGTTTGACGCCGAGATGTATCTGTACAACTTCATCTTACAACGTGCCACCGGCATCACGCATGCCGTGCACGGAAGCTTTGCCGGCACCAAGTTGCAGGAAATTTTGCTTGCCAAGGGTAAAGGCCTGGAGCTGGTACGCCCGGATCCGAACACGGGCAAGGTTCATACGTTGCTGCAGACGGAAGTGTTCGGCGTCGTACGCTCGCTGATGTCCTTCCGACTGACGGGCGGGTCGAAAGGTAGGTTAGCTTTTTTTTCGTCGCTTTGCTTTAAAGCCGACTACCCCCCACCCCGATTCATTATGCATCGACATTTTTGGATGCCATTATTGGTTTTGTTAGCACGAAAGTGTGGTTATGGTGTGCATCAATCGGTAGCGATGGCGTGTGCGTGCTTCAAATCCACGTCACGAAAGTGAGGTTATGTTGGGCATTTCGACCGATAGGAGAACTGTTGTACGGCGTTCTTGCTTCCGGTACACGTGTACTGTCCTCACTGGCCAGCTGTAGTGTGCCAGAAAACTCATACCACGCCCATAGCAAGCAAGATACGGACGCAAGTCGCTTTTGAGGGAGTGTTAAAATCATGCCTCGAATTGAAATTTGCGCTTACACCACGTTTTTGTTTCGTTGTAAAGACTATAATGACATGAACCCCCCGCCGTGCCAAATGAAGATGTTTTCATGTGTGTATCTTTCTATTTCTGCACAGATTATGCCGTGATTGGCTCGGATTCGGGACGCATTGTGATCCTGGAATACAACCCGGCGAAGAATCAGCTCGAAAAGGTTCATCAGGAAACATTCGGCAAGTCAGGATGTCGCCGCATCGTGCCCGGCCAATATTTGGCAATCGATCCCAAAGGTCGTGCCGTCATGATCGGAGCAGTCGAAAAGCAGAAGCTGGTTTACATCCTGAACCGCGACTCCGAGGCCCGACTCACCATTTCGTCCCCGTTGGAAGCGCACAAATCCAACACGCTAACCTACCACATGGTGGGCGTCGACGTCGGATTTGAGAATCCAATGTTTGCCTGTCTGGAGATCGACTACGAGGAAGCCGACACGGATCCAACTGGTGAAGCGGCTACCAAGACCCAGCAAACGCTGACCTTCTATGAGCTGGATCTGGGATTAAACCACGTGGTGCGCAAGTATTCGGAACCGCTGGAAGAGCACGCCAACTTTCTCATATCTGTGCCGGGAGGAAACGACGGTCCGTCAGGTGTGTTGATCTGCTCGGAGAACTACTTGACGTACAAAAATTTGGGTGATCAACACGACATCCGCTGTCCGATTCCGCGTCGCCGCAACGATCTGGACGATCCCGAACGGGGCATGATTTTCATCTGCTCGGCCACCCATCGCACCAAATCGATGTACTTCTTCCTGGTGCAAACGGAGCAGGGCGATATTTTCAAAGTGACGCTCGAAACCGACGATGACGTCGTGTCGGAAATAAAGCTAAAGTACTTCGACACGGTACCGCCAGCGACGGCCATGTGCGTGCTTAAAACCGGCTTCCTGTTTGTGGCCTGCGAGTTTGGTAATCACTACCTGTACCAGATCGCTCACCTCGGCGATGACGATGACGAACCGGAGTTTAGTTCTGCGATGCCGCTGGAGGAAGGCGATACTTTCTTCTTTGCACCGAGACAGCTGAAGAATTTGGTGATGGTGGACGATATACCATCGTACGCACCGATTCTCGGTTGTCAGGTCGGGGATCTCGCTAATGAAGACACACCGCAGCTGTACTTGGCGTGCGGTCGGGGACCACGCTCCTCGATCCGGGTGCTGAGACATGGTTTGGAGGTGTCGGAAATGGCTGTATCGGAGCTGCCCGGTAATCCGAATGCCGTATGGACTGTCAAGAAGCGAATCGATGGTAAGTGTGATGTGCACTTTGCTTAAGACTACATACGTTCTATTACTGTTTTTGTCATTTTGAGCGGATCGTAGCAGGACATGATTTGCGATGTATTGTTTGCATTATAGACATCAACACTACAGAAAGGGTATCAAAATCCCATCCGGAACGTTACCCTTCTATTTTCATTATTAATTAAATAATAATCAAGGAAAGGCAAGACCTTTTGAGATTTTAGTGCCATAAGAGAAGAGGATTGAATCTTAGCACGCATTTGATGTCCGGCTGTGTATCCGTTCAAGCTTAGCACATTAAGTCAAATGAAATAAGATAATAATTCTAAAAGCTGGTGTTCGTCGATAAGTTTGATACGACTAACCTAAAGGCGGCATCTCACAGTAATGGAAACCAAAACCACCACCGTCGTTCATTGCGCCGGGGTGTCGTTAACTGACCATGTCGGCATCTTCCATTAAGCTACTTTTGTCAGCCTTTAGGTCGGTTGTAGAAATTCCCAAACATGAGTAGAAATTGCAATCACAAACACCAGTTTTCCTCTCATTTTCAGGCATTGTGTTGTGAGAGAAGTGTGTTGGAAATGTGATCCTATGGTACACACACACTTTTAAAAAGACCGTTGGCCGATAGGTAAGAAGAGCGATACCTTTATGATGGGAACAAACCTACTTTACTACCATTGCTGCTTCCTAGTAACGCAAAATGCGCCATTACGCTAGAAGCAGCGAACAGTTAGGCAACATTTTTCATTATTAACACGTGTAATAAAACCGTGTGCCCTCGCAATCGCGTTCAAAAGGATCTCTGGTGGATTGTTGTGTTCTTTTGCTTTCTTTCTTCCAGACGAGTTCGATGCGTATATCATCGTATCGTTCGTAAACGCAACGCTTGTGCTAAGCATTGGTGATACGGTTGAGGAAGTGACGGACAGTGGCTTCCTCGGTACGACGCCGACCCTTTGCTGTAGTGCGCTCGGTGATGATGCCCTGGTGCAGGTGTATCCGGACGGTATTCGTCACATTCGGGCGGACAAGCGTGTGAACGAATGGAAGGCACCGGGCAAGAAGACCATCATGAAATGTGCGGTCAACCAGCGCCAGGTAGTAATTGCCCTTTCCGGTGGCGAGCTTGTGTACTTCGAAATGGATCCGGTAAGTGAGAGTTTCCTACACTTTGTGACGTTTCCTGCTTTGCTTACTTTTCCCTTCATTTTTCCTGATGATCTTATTGAAACTGAATAGTTTTGAAGAATGAGTTTCAATACACAATGTGTCCTGCAGTTCTGATTGTCCGTGTGCGTCCCACGATCAATAACGACGACTTGCATTACATCTTCGTTTACTAATTGATACTGATCTGTTTGTCTCCTTCTTCTCTAGACTGGTCAACTGAACGAGTACACTGAGCGCAAGAAAATGCCCAGCGAAGTGATGTGCATGGCCCTTGGATCGGTCCCCAGCGGAGAGCAACGATCGTGGTTTTTAGCCGTCGGATTGGCCGACAACACAGTACGCATCATTTCATTGGATCCGACGGACTGTTTGTCGCCCCGTTCCATGCAAGCTCTACCGTCAGCAGCTGAGTCGCTGTGCATCGTCGAAATGGGCACAGTCGAGTCGTCCGAGGACGATGGCGTTACAACCACGACTGGGTGTATTTATCTTAACATTGGTCTCACGAACGGAGTACTATTGCGCACGGTGTTGGATCCGGTTTCGGGCGATCTTGCCGACACGCGCACGCGATACCTCGGCTCCCGCCCTGTTAAACTGTTCCGCATCCAAATGCAGGGTTCCGAGGCGGTCCTAGCGATGTCGAGTCGTTCCTGGCTGAGCTATTACTACCAGAACCGTTTCCATCTGACGCCTCTTTCGTACGAAACGCTTGAATATGCGTCCGGATTCTCCAGCGAACAGTGCTCGGAAGGTATCGTTGCGATCTCCACGAATACGTTGCGAATTCTTGCGCTCGAGAAGCTGGGAGCGGTGTTCAACCAGATAACCTTCCCGCTTGAATATACACCCAAGCGGTTTGCCATTCATCACGAGACGGGCAAGCTGATCATTAGTGAAACGGACCACAACGCGTACACGGAGGAAACGAAAACCGTCCGCAAAAAGCAGATGGCGGACGAAATGCGCGAAGCAGCCGGAGAGGATGAACAGGAACTGGCGAACGAAATGGCCGACGCGTTCATCAATGAAGTGTTGCCGGAGGATGTGTTCTCCTCGCCGAAGGCCGGCACAGGAATGTGGGCGTCCCAGATTCGCGTGATGGATCCGATCAATGGCCACACGTACTCGAAGGTGCAGCTAGCTCAGAACGAAGCCGTACTTTCATTGGCGTTGGTGCGCTTTGCCGTCGATCAGAAGTGGTACGTGGTTGCCGGTGTGGCCAAAGATTTGCAGATAAATCCCAAAATCAGCAATGGAGGCTTTATCGATGTGTACAAGGTGGACAGCCAGACGCATCAGCTGGAGCACATGCATCGGACCGAGATTGATGATGCGCCTGGGGCTCTCTGCCCGTTCCAGGGACGACTACTGGCCGGTATCGGAAAGGTGCTGCGCATCTACGACCTCGGCAAGAAGAAGCTGCTGCGCAAGTGTGAGAACAAACACATTCCCAATCAGATCGTGAATATTCAGGGCATGGGACAGCGCGTGTACGTGTCGGATGTGCAGGAATCGGTGTACTGCATCAAGTACAAGCGGGCAGAGAACCAGCTCATCATCTTTGCCGATGACACACACCCCCGATGGATCACATCGGCCACCCTGCTCGATTACGATACGATCGCGACCGGCGATAAGTTCGGCAACATCTCCATTTTGCGCCTACCGCATTCGGTGTCGGACGACGTGGACGAAGATCCGACCGGCAACAAAGCGCTGTGGGATCGTGGTCTACTGAATGGCGCTTCGCAGAAGGCAGAAAACATCTGTACCTTCCATCTGGGGGAGATCGTGATGTCGCTACAGAAAGCCACACTTATCCCGGGTGGTTCGGAATCTCTTATCTACGCTACGATGAGCGGTACCGTCGGTGCGCTGGTGCCTTTCACAAGCCGCGAAGATTTTGATTTCTTCCAACATCTGGAAATGCACATGCGAAACGAAAACCCGCCAATGTGCGGACGGGATCATTTAAGCTATCGAAGTTACTACTACCCGGTGAAGAATGTGATGGACGGAGATCTGTGCGAACAGTTCACTTCGCTCGATCCAGCCAAACAGAAGAGCATTGCGTCGGATCTAGGACGAACGCCCAGTGAGGTGGCGAAGAAGCTCGAGGACATTCGGACGCGATATGCGTTCTGAATCTGTGGTGTGGCTTTACTGTCATCACATCACAGTCCTATCTTGGTAAGTGTTGTTCGACGTATAGAGGCGCGTTTTGTAGTTTGATATATTACATGATGAATTACCAATAATGACCTTTGGACACTTAAGAAATTTCTTTGGTTAGAACAGCGAATCTGAAGCTTTTTCTGTTTGAGTAAAAATACTCACTATCGTTCGAATTCGCTTGTACTAAAATGCAATCTATTTTGGATTTCTTTCACAGGTTGTGGTCGTCGGAATTGTTCGTATGCTATCGCCCCCTTCCTTAGATTAATGGTAAGTGTATGGCTTTCGAATGCATTTATTCATTGTACTTATGTTTCCATTTCGTTTATTTTTCTTTTACAACCCAGTTTATCAATCATTTTCAACAATTTGCTGTATCCTTGATGTGTGTATTCTATCCATTGGGGGGAAATCGAAGATCAGTATTGATTCGACGTCGATTTGCACATGTTTCTGTATAAACGTAAGTTTGCATCTTTACTACACCTTATGATCAAGATCGTTGTGTGATCGATAATTTGCGTGTATTTCTTACAGGATATATGGAGGAAAGCACCCTGACTGATTTAAATTGTCTTTAAGTCATCTAATACTAGAAAGGTAAGCATGCATATCTGTAGAGCACTAGAATTATTTTACACGTTGGGTGTGTGTTGCTTGCCATACAAAACGTTACATGATGATATTTTCATTTTAGCAAGATAGACTTATGAATAACATTGATATAAAATTTATAACTGATTGGATCTTCTCAACCACAAACCCCAACCATCACATATCTTTTTCCGCTACTGACCATGTCTCGTGTCTGTTGTTATTTCATTTCAGTCGTTTTTAATACTACAGTCACCGATATCTGTCGCTACGTTCTTTTCATGATTGTTATGCAGCCATCTAAGTGTAGATATTTAAATGACTCCAATTGAAGAACGAGATTAAACAGTGGTAAGTATTTGGTTTTACACACACGACGCCACTCGGTGCATATGTATGATTATTTGCTTTGGTTTCCATTAATATACTCAAGGTAGAAATGACGCGAAGTACTCTGCTGATAATAGAATTACACGAGCAAATTTTCATAAAAAAGATCAGAAATGTATGAATGGTTATTCGTATTTACGATTTCTTCTATTCTGTTCCAGATGAATAATATGGATTCCATCTTATGTTCAACGCAAAGCGCACCACTTTACGGTTAGTATTAAGCGGATTTCATTCCTTTATTATCTCCATCCATTCCTGACGTGATGAAAATAGATTTCCTAGACCTTTGGACACCTCAAAGAATATATCTTTGGTTACTTCATAAACATTACTGAAGCCAACTTAATAACTCGTTAAAATCCATTATTTTTCTGAAGATTTTTTCCTATGTACTAAACGATTACATTTTTTTATTTTTCCAGTATCGCCATCATGGCCGTAACGGGAACTCCGATGCTGAACTAAATGGAAGAAGTATTAGGTAAGTTGATTATTTACTTAAGAACAATATCGACGATTCGATTCATATCCTCTCCAAGCTTTTTGTTTTTATGATGAAATTCTTTTATATGCGTAAGATAGACAATGAATTCACATTGATTTTAAATTTATATCTGAACCGAATCATTACTCTTAAATCTTTATTATCTCAAGGGTCCCGTTTGTTAATGTTAAACTTTTTTTTTCTTTCCTCTTTTCCCATGCTTTCTCGCAGTCAGTCGTCAACAAGCTTCTTCTACTGGCAACAATTCATTTAAAAGCGAATGTAAGTATTTCCTCTGCTATGATCCAATAATATTCGCACTCTATGTACAGTTCTCTACATACTACAAGAAGATTTAAGTACTATGAGACTTGTATTATCTTGTAGTTTAAAGAGTAAATCAGTACGTGTGTGTGTGTGTGTTTCACATGATGTTTATTTTAATATACGCTAATACTGCGAAAGAATGATTAAAAAAAATTGTATGCTGATAATAATGCAGCTAAAAATCATTTTTGTGATGTACAATCAAGATCACTCATTAAAGAAATGTTATATTTTTTATCGATTTCAGTATTTTCTATCATTGTGGAATGTAATTTGAAATAAAAAGAGAACTATGAAACACAGATCATAAAGAGGTAAGTAAAAGTAGATTACACACTCATTATCTTCCGAATGCATCGTCAGGAGAACAAATCGTTTCATTGTGATGAAAAAACGTCTTATATAAGTTCGGACTTATGAAATCTACAATGATTCTATAATTAACTGATACTGCAACGATTTTTTCTCTTCTATATTGAATTTTTCTATATTATACCGATACAGTCGCTAATAAATTATATTTGTTTTTGTTCTTTACCTTTTTTTGCAGAGTGCAGACCATACTTCAGTAACAACATTGAGAAAAGCGTATCCTATACTCGAGTGAATAAAACACATTTATACTATATTGAAAACAAAAACTGAAGATATTAACTTATGAAAATGTTGAGAAGCAAAAAAGAAGAACCGCGGCGTTGGTGTTAGCCTGCTACTTACCTTTTTCGGTGGCAGTAAGTTAGTTATCCCAACATCACAACTTGAACCCCTGAGATCGTAGGTATTGTTGAATCATTTATTTGTTCATCGCGAAGCTTTGATGTGCTGCGGCGTTAAGAATGTAGATTTTTTACACAACCAAGGAAGGTGATATCGCAGACATGCGCGCACAGTTCATTCAGTTGTCTTTCGTCATTTTTTATTGAAAACTAAACTTTATAACCATTTCATTTCGATAACTTACAGTTGTTTCACAGCTGAATAACTTTATGTTACAACATTGCTATAACGTCTTGTCTGTCTGAACAATTGAACTTGATCTGTTCATTCAGTTTTACACATTGTACAACAATTCCTCACCCCATCGCCTTGCCATATCATTCGAAACATGCTAATTTCTCTGTGCGAAAGTAATTTTAATGACCACTATTCATGACCCATGCATAATCTACATTACTGAAATTGTCTGACTTTGCCTGGCTAATATCATTTTACTCCATTGTTGTTCTCGTGGATGGAGAACTTAGTTTTCATTGACGTTTTATTAGTGGTCAATGAAAGGTTGGTTGTCGTCGTTCTTTGCCATAAATGCTGTTGGTGTTGGTTCCAGAAGGAGCTTGAAGATCTTCCTTGTTGCGTGGGAGCTAAGTGCCGTTGTAATGCTATGAATCTACTGGGTGGTTCATGTTAGCGTAAATTTCATTCGTTTGGACTAGTTCACAAGGAACATTGATTGAAGGAATTCTATTCTTTTAATCCGTTGTTCCCCTCAATGATAGTAGAGACGATCTTTAATACAGACAACAATTTTCCACCAGCGCTTTTATATATCTTGCTAAACCTGTTTTTACGCAAAACGAAAATGAACCTCGTTCATTTCTTTGCTTCAACAGTTCATTTCAATCGCAGTTGTTGTGCTCACTAATCATCTGTTTGTTGCATTGTGCTTTTCTTATTCGGTTTTAATAACCCATGCTTGTGTTATTCAGGGCTTTAGGAATTCAGTCCACAGCATTAACTCATTCGATTTGAACTTAAATAAAGCACAATTTACACCACATGCCCAGCGACTGCATTTGCCAATGCATTGCTATTGTTCTTCACGCTTCCAAAACAGGCTAGTGAAATTAGCAATTCGTACCACATTAGTTTATTCGCTGTTCCATTTCTCTAGGCCTCACAAACTGCTGTTGGTGGTGGCCTTCGACCTGAGTTGTTATGCTTTTGTATTTACATCAGCAAACATAACAAACCCGATCATACAACTCCGCGTTTGGAACTAGTTTTATGTTCACCTCTCTAACATCAGCTTCTTCCTACAAGCATCTTTTCCACTCCGCTTTACATGTACGCTTGTTACGCGGTGTAAACAATTGTCGTTTGAAATACTACTATTTGGCTCCTTAACATCTTAAATGCAGCTACTAAAATTGCTTCTCTTTCTCCACCGTTTTCGAGGACCCGCTGGTCTATCGGTTTCGTTTCTTTCCATTCTCAGTCGTCTCCTGAACGTTATGATTCTCTCTATAATCAGCCTTTTCCTTTCCGCTAATCGAATTCCTCACCATCCACTGAGGAGGCGAATACAATAAAAGCGTCTTTTTTCGTTCATCCTAATTTATCTTTCTTTTTCTAATTCACAAAGAAAGCATGTTCGAGATGCAAACAAGAATACAAAAGAACTTGGTAAACAAAATAAAAGAAAACAGACCTACAGTGTAACCCATAGAAAGCTAATTCAACATTTTGTTTTTTTTCCTTTTGCTATAAATTAATGTTTTTACACATTTGAACAAATAAAAAAAATGCAAATATTTCCGTTTCCCCCGGTTTCGGAACAACGAGCTCTCTTTTGATGATCTATGATCGTAATTTCCTAGATCACTTTGGCAAGCCGATTGTTGTCGATATCGCTTATGTGTTTGTGTGTATGTTTGTAGGAGAAGAGATTGACGACCGACTCTGTCCCAAAGCGATATCCACTTCGTAGCATACATAATATCAGTCACAACTAGCAGAGGGGGAAACACACAAACATAAACAACATGTCCCTTTGGATGTTGCCTGTCAAGATCGATAACTTATCCTTGCTGCTTCTCACAACGGTACATGAATGTGATTTGGTTTTGAGCAACTAACAGTCAGCCATTACATCGTTATTTCTCACGACGGAAGAAAGGATATTACACTTCACTCCTAACAGATAAAAGGTGGTACGAACGTACGCGTCTCTGGCTGATCTTTTTTCCGATTTTTGTTTTTTTTTCTAGTTTTGCTGCTCGTACTCCCTGCATAAGGCAGTGATATAATTTTCACCAACGTTTCGTATTCCATCCTACAACGAGAACAGGTGACCGCGCACGGTTGTGGAAAATTTGAATGCGTTTGAAGAAAAAACGCTGGCTCTTAAACGCGATTGTTCTTAGCGCTCCTATTTCAGTGCCCTATACACAGTCCACACGCACACGGACGTTGCTAGTGCAGTCATTATTCGATGGCTATACGTGGCGAGCCGGTTTCCTTTGTGTACCAAAACCACCGGCGAGGATGCACCTTCTGGGATTGGGATTTTTACGAGGTTTCTTTGTTTTCGCTCCACCTAACACGACCAAACGGAAGAAAACGACAAAATGTTAGCAAACGGGTACGGTTAAAATACGCATCCAGCATTATTCTTATCTTCTCCAGCAGCTGCTAGCTTACCTGATACTCTACACAAGGATCGCAAGTCCAACAGATGGCGTAGAGGCTTGTACAGAACATCGATACGGCGCAGAAGGAAGCACTATAGATTGTTAGCTTTTCCCGCCAGATGAGACCTGCCAAAAAAAAAGGAACCAGCATTTCATTAAAAAAGTTCTCTTTCCCGATCACCACCCGTCCAAGGCCAAACACAACACTCACAAATGGCTATCGATGCTGCTCCACTAATTAGGGAGGTTTTGTGCAGACAGTTGCCGACCGCGATCCATCGTTCCGTTTCCTCGCCGAGTCGTGTCGGTTCGATGACGATGTACCGTACCTTATCGAACAGTGCCTTGTTGAGGTCGGTTTGGAACATTTCGAGTGCATTTTCACCATCGTACACTTCCCGTATTATGCGAACAGTAGGTGATTTCAGCTCGCTGGAGTGAAAAATGCAAAAGAAACACATTAAGTAACGTTAAAGTAAGGTGAAAAAGAGTTCATATTATTTTATGGTAAATATTTTAACTCGGGAGATACGTAAGAAATAAGAGCTACTAAACCAAGTTTACGCTACTCTTTACAATAATTACGAAATTTTGTTCATATAACTATGGACGAACGGTTTTACTACAAACTTAAAATATTAAGCTCAATATACAGACCAATCTCTTAAAAGCTATGTAGCAGTATTTACGACAAATCACTACATATGTTTTACTCTCTTAAAAGTACACTCACTCGATGGGACTTAGTCGTTTGGTTTCGGCCGAAAGATCGGACATGTTACTTTACTCGCACTGCAGCCGGTCTAATTGTCTTGCCGCAGAAGTGACAACGCTTTCCTTGCGTTGTGATATCAGTTCCCAATCGGTGGACACTGGAACACACGAATGAGCTGCACGTTCTCTCTCGATCCGATGTAATGGAGCAGTAAGTAACCTTTTTGCTTCAAAAACTTCCACAGATCGATCACTCACTCACTCAGCCCGGCTCGAAGTTAGCCAACCTTCCGTGATGCGTGCGTGCACTTCGCTTATTATGGCCAAGGAAACTTAAACGTTGCGTTTCGTGTTGGATAGGTTAGTGCAAATTACAATTAGGTCAAGTTCTGCGTAACAGTTCCGCGTAGTTTTTGGCATCAACGTTCAAAGACGGATTCAACACACACGACGGTGGTCGATGAAATGTGGTTTGGCATGCAAAAGGAAACGAAAAAAGGGATTAAACAATTTAATTAGTACAAAGTTTTATGGGTGAAGGTTTCTTGAGGACATGTTTACTATTTTAGTAACATATGTGTAATAACTGATTGAAGTTTACAACGAAAGCAAATATTGCTCATAGCAATTAACACATCTAGTTAAATATTCAAAACTAATTGAACGTTGTCAGCTGGATCGAAGCCGGCATCGGCCAAAATAGAACTTAAAAATAGAATTCGCATACGAATGAATTTACAAAAATAGATATTCCTTAACCGATCGGCAATACAATTGGCTTTATGCACAAAATAACACAACCTTTGGAACCAGTGTAATTTGCACCTCTTCACGTCTGTCGGTTGTGTTGCTCCAGTGAAGCATGCGATTAAAATGAGAAGGTAAGGGTTGCTTCTCAAGTTCAAGGTCAATTTTCTCATCGCCACTGATGATGGGGTCGGTGTCCGTTTTTACTGGAAGGGGACAGTCACCAAAAACTTACGAATTTTCTTCCAATCATCACAATTTTTTTCATCCCGAAGGACAAAACGATCCGACTATAAGTTGACAGTGTTTATTCACCATCCATTTCGTGAACATTAGGCAATATTCGCGAATCTCATCCTCCTCTCGTATTGCACAGCTTCTCCGGAGTTTGATTATGTAAAGGAGTCGCATTCCCGAGAACGAAACAGTCCCGTACGGCAACGGGATTTCGTGGGGAAGCGAGAAAGTGGCTGCTGCTTGCTGTTGTGCCACCGGAGAACGAACAGCAACCCGGCAAACCCGGGTTTGTGCTTCGACGGATGCATCATTTAATTACCTTTCACTGTCGCTGTCTGTTTCACTGGACATTTTCTATGCATGCACTTTCGTTTGCTGCTAATTGCACACCGTCAGCTTGTTTCTTTCGGATTCTGCACGTATTCCTCCTTCCTTTTCGAGCGACTAGAATAATCCGAGATATTTTTTATCACACTCCTCTCGCTCGTTGCTGTCAGCTGCCAACTGTCAGAACTAACGCCTCCATGAATGACAGTGCAGCTGCTACAGTGAGTAACAAAATTGGCGCGAAGGCGTTACGTTCGTGAGCAAATGACTTAAATACGCGTGTTTTGTGTACGATCGTAGAAAGCAGTCCACTTTCGCGAAAATGTGCATGATTAAGCAATTTATTTCGTCTTCTCTCTTTGCATTTGAAATGTTTGATTTGTACACTAGGATGCAGGATTGCATCTAAACATTGGCCGGACGTAACGTAACTGTTGCATTGTGCCAAGTTTTCAGTCACACCGTATCAACGCTTCCTTTGAAGATGTGGGGGAATTTCTTTTTGACATTTTCACACAACAATAACAAGTCATAGCAAACAGTGGAGTGGTACGGGCTGAATTCCAAAAACCAGCCAGCAAAAATCCTTCCATATGGCCTTCCATGGCCATCCATAATCTGTTGTGCGATGTTGTATCGTGAATGTGTACTCCCGAACACTTTCCTCAGTATAGGGAGATTTTCGAGTGGTGATTTAACGCAATTAGCTCACATAGTGTGCCGAACAGCAGTGGAACCAGCGCGCCCGTAGCACCGAACCCGTTTCATCATAATTGCATCGCCAATCAGACGGCATTTTTGTAGAGCGACGTGTTGTGCAATCGAGTATTTATTTCAGCTAAAAACCGGAATGTGATGTGGCACCAACTTCCGTACCGAACGAAACAACCGTCGATATAGATACGTTCCCAAAATTCCCAGAAACAACCACCGGAACAGCACGATGGATAAGATGGAAAAGATATTCTCCATCAAAACGCCCCGCATCAAACAGAAGGATTTGAAGTGCAGAAATGGATGCGGATTTTACGGAAACGCTCAGTGGAACGGGCTGTGCTCGAAGTGTTATCGCGAGCGGTCACTGAAGGAACGGCATACGAAGCGTAAGTAGAAGGTGGTGGTAGTGGGTACTACTGCAGAAACAACAACACATTTCCACCACCCGTATAGGGGCGGTTATCGTAGAAAGCATGCAAACGTTGTTATGCTATTGCGTTTGCTAGCTAGATCGTACATGCGAAGCGTGTTGATGATAACATTACACTACATTATCTGCTTTCCTACATTATAGCATTTCGACTGTCGAAGAATGATCAGCCAAAGCACACTGCTCGTGAGTCGCAGCAATTATCTGGTTCGGATCTGGCAACGGCTTCAAATAGTCAGTCGGGGCAACAACATCAACAACAACAACATCATCATCACCATCAACAGCAGCAATCGTTCCATTCAAAGCTAATCCCGAAATTATCGGGCGACCGGGACGAGAAGAAGAAAAAGTTAAATTTGATAGAGTTAATTAAAAAATCAACACCTGGAAGAGGTAATTCGCCTACATACGCCTAAACATCACCAAACCGTCTTTTCTACAAGGGGCGGGGAATGTTTTCTTTTTTCGTTGTAGATTCTGAAAAATCACGCCATCATAGTAGGCAACCAATCGAAAAGCTCGAACAGGAGTACATCGATGCGCTAAAAGCGCTAAAGATAGAGGATGCGGCCAAACAGGAGTTAAAATACTTCATACACATGCTCGATCAGCAGATACGCAAAAAGTACAGCACGGTCAGCGTCGACGAGCTGTCGGAGCTGGTGCAGAACGGGTACACCAAGTTCCGTGATTATATGCACATGGAAAACTCCAAGTTTGCAAGCGCCACGGAAGAAATGCGCGAGCAGGTGCTCGATTTTTTCGAACGCTGCATTATGACGAAGAATCACAAGTATCTGTTTTCGCCACCGTCGACCGACGATGAGGACAATGATTCGTACATACACAAGCGCATCCGGCAGCTGAACTGGATAACGGCCGAGCATCTGATGTGCAGTATCGATGAGGTGAATTCGGAGGTGCGCGAACTGGCGTACACCGCCATTACCGAGCTGGCATCGGTGGATTCGTTTTTGTCGCCACAGGAAAAGCTTGACTGTATCGTGCGCTGCTGTCGGCATATCTTTAGCTTCCTCAAAAAGTCGGTACAGGGACCGGCCAGTGCGGATGATTTTTTGCCTGCTTTGATCTTTGTGGTGCTGAAGTCGAACCCGGTGCGGTTGCACAGCAACATTAACTTTATCACGCGCTTCAGCAACGCTTCCCGACTGATGAGCGGCGAAGGTGGCTACTATTTCACTAATTTGGTATGTTTTTTTGTTTGTTTGTGGATGGCATGAATAGATAGATGTCAAGGGAGGATCAGCAACTAATTTGTTCTTTGCTCCTTTCTGTCTTACAGTGTTGTGCGATATCGTTCATCGAGAACATAACGTCCGAGTCGCTCTCGTTGACGCAGGGCGAGTTTGATAGTTTTATGTCGGGAGAGCAGGAAGGCACTTCCGCGTGGGAAAGTGCACTGATTGCGTGTGAAAGTTTGCATCAGATATCGGAAAACATGAAGGTGATGAAGACGATAGGGTCGAAAAAGGATGAACTGTACAATGGGATCATTGCGCTTAATGCAGAAATCGATACCTTTGGGGTAGGTAGTGCGCTACAGCACTGTTTCGGTTGAAAACTAATTCAATCCAATAACCTCTATTCATGTTTGCTTTTTTTAGCAAGAGATACGACACACAGTAGCAGAGGTCCTTGAACGTACGCCGCTTGTGTTGCAGCCCAGCAAAACACCGGCTCGTGTCGTGGCCATGAGACAGCAGTACATGTCATCATCGGCAGCATCCGCGTACGTTGACCCTGCCTCGGTACAAGCGACCATTGGCGGAGGTCACTTTACCTCAAACTTGGTAGCAATCAACAAAACGGTTAATATGGAGGCTGCCACCAGCAAACCAAAGACAGTCGACGGTGGTGGAGCTGCATCAAATCAACCCACCTCCGGTCCGTCGGCCAGCACTACCGGTACCGAAGTGGAACAGTTGGTACAGAGCCTATCGAACACGCTAACCACACCACTCGTGTCGGTTGATGCAGGGCCCCCATCCGAAGCTGCCGCACCAACGTCGCCGTTTTATGGCATGAGTGCGAGCAACTCGGCCGACCTGCTGTCGGCATCGCCGTCGTTCGACTACAACAACATCTTCGACGCGCAGTCACTGGATGGGTTGGCCACCCCTGACGATCTGGCGACGGATTTCATACGTGGCATTCGCAATATCAATTACGATTTTGATTTTTCCGATCACAGTGGCGACAACAGTACGGCGGAAGACTTTGATCCGCGGGCAACATTCAAACCGGTCCCGAGCGTTGGATCCGAACCCACGAAACCGATATCGCCCTTCGATCTGGAAGAGTTTGACCCGTTGTTGCAGAAAAGCGTTGGTGCGGTTCGGCGTCCTGCCGAACCATTGTTACCACTGCCGTTACAACCATCGGCATCAGCGGCAGTATCGGCATCAGCGGCAACCGGTGGCAGCGGGAGCCTGCTGGATGATTCTCCCGGTTCGCTGATGCTGGAGTCCCCGTTGAAACCGACCGTGGCCGATTTTCATGGTTTATCACTGCACGGGTGTAACATTCCGACGATTACGTGCGTAACCGGTGTTTTGCATCCAACGCCCGTTAGTGGAGGTGGTGCTGGAAGTGGTAGCAGTGGCGGTGCTGGTGGACAGAATGGCCCCAAAGCCATGGTTGGCGATCGGAATGCTAATAATGACACTAGCTTAATCTAGACCGGTGCAAGGGAAAACGGACACGAACACATGCAAAGACAGTTGACCGACTAGTGACTTGTTATTGTATATTAATCGAAGCGAGAGAACGACAGAAGATGATGGTTAAGAGAAAATGGAACAAAAATTGTTTGTTATTTGTTTAGTACAAGAAAAAAAAATAAACACACTTATTTGCTAATTCACTCGACAAATAGTTCATTCGTTCATTCGCTCACTTGAATAGCGTAATATACGGTATTGGTTTGTTTTACGCATTAGCCGCTCCTATAAATACGCACACAACTGTAGAATGCGATATTTGATATCGATTGCGACGGTTCTCCATAATCAACTTCCCTCAGGCGCGTAGAGTGGTGAGAGGAAAAAGGTTAGAAGGAAAACTTAAACAAACAAACAATCTCATTTCGTTCCGTTTGTTGATTTTTTGTACGATCAGCAAAAGCGCATTGGTTGAGATGCAAAGTTGTGCTTCATCGTTCAATACGAACACTCAGTAAGAATAAGTGCGTCCATTTGAATGATTGTTGTCAAAAGTTAGCTAAACAACAGTGTGATGTGCAGTGCGTTGCCAAGGCAACCGAACAACGTGCAGCGAAGTTCCAGAAGTTGATTAAAAACTACCCAAACGAAGCTGGGATTTAAAAACACACACGCTAATACAACTTTGGAACGACCGTTGTGATGTCCAGTTCGGGTAATATATTGGATCAAATATATAGCTATATATATATTGGATTTTTAGCTATAGCTAAAACACAAACCCTAGAAAAAGGATTCTATTTTTACGTTGCATTCATGACCCACATCGTACAGTTTTGACCATGAATCATGTTTGTTGCGGTGGTGCAACACCAAAACCCATTCAACCCGCCGTACAGAATCTCGAAGATCCGGCACGAAGAACGCTGCTATCATCAGTGTGAAGAAAAGTGTACCCACGCGACATTGTCGGCTGTTTTTTTTAAATGTTTGTTTAGTTACCTGTGTTTTGTCTTTTTCCCTTGGCCGCTGCGACAGCTGCTTGTTTCACGATCGCACGAAGGTCCTGTACGTGCGTGCAAATGCGAGAACCACCAAGACCCATCTGTTGCACGCGCCATGCACAGTGAGTGTGAGCTTATCTTATCAAGGCTACCAGAGTGGCAGAGAACCAACACAGGCAGCCAGGGGAAACGAGATGAAAGGAGGTAATGCCCGAATGCATCATGATGCAGCCTCGAGTCTGTTTACCCCGGTGATCACGCTTGTTGATCCGCAGGTAACGCGGCTGTGCCGCGTCGAGAGTTCGTTCGTACCTGCGTGAATATTTGGTCCCACAGCTTGCTTGATCGCTCCGTCAGTTTGCTACGGATTGTCATACAGTGTGCAGCAGCATTGTTGCTTTGATCACGCCATCAGCAGTTCAGTTCCACCCAGTGTTGTACATGTTTTATTTTTGTTAATTTCGATTGCACGCTTTCGGTATTGCGATTATACTGCCACGCGTGCCCCGAAAAGGTGTCCATACGCGAGCAAAAGTTCAAAGTGGAACAGTAATTAATAAAACAAAAATTTTTATCACTAAGCCAAACAAATTCGTGCTAGTGATAACCGATTCGCGCAAGTGAAAATAGGCCCGTTTGGGTGATTGTCGGCAGATTTTTTTTTGTTGTGTCGGATGTAAGCGCACAGAAAGCTTCAAGTGAATCACACGTGCCAATCACTGTCTATCGCAAAAGGAAGAAAACAATACAATTAAGGAAGAGTTTGCCGTGTTCTTTCAATCCAAGTGCTGCCAAGTGTGGTGAAGAGTACGGTAGCCGCAGTTAAGTCTGGCTGGTGCATCCCGTTTGTCCCGGCGGGTACCGACTTCCCGTAGCTGGCGTCTAGAGTACATTACAGCAAGATTATGTGCAAGGAGCGGTTGGTCTACTCAGATGATAATTTTGCACCGCTGGCGTAGGGAGCCAACGCGGGAACCTCCTTAGGCAGTGAACGAAACTCCTACAACTGCAAGTGCGTCGCGATTACCAGTGCGCTTCGACTGTCACCACGTGGTGCAATCTTCCTGTGGAGTGGGTGGAATTGAATGTAACTCCTTGTCCGACATTCGCGAATCGTCGCGAATTTCCCGTTCACCTTTTTCTATGGGCTAGCTGTTTTGTGGGCCAGCGAAGGCACCACCGACACTGTTGCCATCGAACGCCGCAATCCGATCAGCAATGTATCAAGCCGGTAAGTTTCGTCCAGCGTTCCGGGAACCGTATGCACCGGAAGCGCGATCCATGATCTCGCTGTTGACACAATGATAAAAGATCGTGCCCGTTTCGGTGGAAACAATAGAGCGGACACAGACTGCATCGATAAGATAAGCGGGCCTAAATACGCTGTACGGGGTCGGTGTCCAACTCACGAACAAGGTTCCACAAGTTTCTGTAAACCTGCATCCTGGTGCAGTGCTGGTGAAGTTTGGAGAACTGCGTAGCTACGCAAGTGTTCTATGGTTGGTGAAGCGCGCTACTGGAAATTGGACGTTAAGCAGACATTTGTAGTGCACCGATCACTATGCGGATATGAGTCAAGTTGTTACCTATGTGGTGTCCTACGGTAAGCGGAATAGTAGTTCTAATGTTGCCATGGTGAACTAGTGACAGTGAGGTGCAATATTCGGACAGTCGTTCGAAGGTTTTGTTTGCATAGCATTATGGGCGCATGCACGGTCGAACAACAAGATAGCTAGGGGATGAGATGATGTTTACCCTTTCTTCTAGACTTTAACTTACGTCAGTGTACGATATTGAGGGAGGATTAGCTATTAGCTGGCCCTTCTTCAAATGGTATCACTCGTCACAACGTCACATATCAGGAGGTGATCGTATGATGCAGCTCTCGTAATACGATGACGATAACAATTTCTCTGGCTGTTGGTGTGACAGGATGGAACTCAGACTGGAGAAGTTTGCTAATACGGTTGCCTTCATTAGTTCAAGCCTTTCAAGGTGGAGGGACCACACTTTTATGCCAATTAGATCCCAATATCGCACAGATATATAGATTGTATGGAATATGTTCCTTTGTAATTTACTACAACTTGACGTATTCCGAGGAAATCTAGAGCAAGAACTACATAATAATATTCTATTCATCTTCATATATGTCTTTATGCGCCTTTCTCCAATGTCTGTACCATTTGGAAATCATTTAATGATCTCAAATCTACCGTACTAAGCAGTCACAATGAATATGCGGAAGGAACTCTTCCACTCTTCTTATGTTCTTGTTCTTGTTCACCTAAGAATCAATGATTTGTTTCTCGTTTGTAATATTGTAAAACAAATTGATTGCAGTTGATAATTCTCGTTCTTGCTGATCATGTGATTACTGATCGGTTGATTACGTTTACGATGATAACGACCAGTCGTAAGGGCTGGTCAATTTCTAACGATGAAACAAATTGAATACAGTCTTACGATCGAACTTATACTAAAGATTAACAACAAGCGAGTAAGTTCATTGGAGACGTCGTTGCCACTTTAACACTGTGTGGCACCGTGTCTCAACGTGATGTTAAGTATGGAGCTGTGATTGTGCACACCCTTTCACGTTCGGACGTTAAAACCGATCGACTACAACAAAGAAAATCCCACGGAGAACGATCGGGAAGTCGTTTCCGATTGCATTATCAATTTGCAACCGTACGGCTTATCGAGTGGTGGGATCGATGTTTACAAGCAAACGATGACTTGGCCTGCATTAACCATTCCCGTACTGTAGGCGTCTCTGATACGCTGACCGCAAGACCGGCAGCTGTGTTCCCGACGTAGGACAAGCGCAAAATGTTAATCGTACTGAACAGTCGGTTTTTCGCGAGCTTCATCGAGCGACGGTTGCAAACGCTCGTGGAGTCCTTCACCGACCAGGACACCGATCCGACGATCCTTCGTACCGAACTGTTGCTCGAACGTGCCGGTGCTAAGTGTTTCACCCTTATGCTCTCCACAGCGCGCACCGTTGCGGCGTCGAGCTCGAGCCGGCTGCATTCACCCGTCGTCTGGAACCGGAAGTCGGAGTACTACGATCTCGAGGCGGGCGAAACCGAACAGACGCCGCTACTGTACGTGAGGGATAATGCGCGCCAGGCTTTGCGCTACCGGACGAAGCTGCGTTCGCAAGATGATCCGAACCGGGTCCATCCGGTGGCGCTAGGTCTGATGGTGGCGTTGCTGGTATTCCTGCTGCTTGGTGTCGTGATCGGCGTCTATCTGCTGCTGCTCACGGGTAAGTGTTCTTAGTGATCGTGCAAGTGTGTTTCTGTGCTCATGTGCCTCTGATTTGTCTGTTTATCTCGTTTACAGTCCAACGTCCTTGGCCCGTATCGCATCCATTCTTTCTCATCGAGCGACCCGCCTGGTGGCAGTATCCGGTCGCTCTGGAGGCGGCAACACTCGACAAGCAAGCCATTACGGATGTGATTGTGGTGCACACGGACTCGGAAGGCTGCTTCGATCAGGAGAAGTGCGTTCGATTTCTGCAAAACACGGAACAAAGCTGTTGGTCAGTTAGACGTGAGCACATTCCGTACAACTTCCTCATAGGTGGTGACGGTGTGACGTACGAAGCGCGTGGCTGGAAGAGTCAGCACGGTTTTGAGGATCTTCCCGGACAAAACACCACACTGGTGGTGGGCATGATTGGTATGTGGATGTTTTAAGCAGTTGCTCAAACTAAACTATTCTAACCCACTGGACGCTTATCTCTCAACAGGCAACTTCACCGACCGTCAACCGACGGCAATACAGTACGCTGAGCTGAAGGCATTCCTAACCGAGTCGATTCGGCGCTTCAGTCTCTCGCCACAGTACCGACTGCATGGTGCCATTAATTCAACCCGTGCCACGAATGACGGTGCCGCCCTATACAACCAACTCCAGCGATGGCCCCACTGGAATGGATTGGTCAACCTGCGGCTGTGATCTTCGGATTTTCGCATTCTTCTTCTCCTCGGGAAGGTTGTTCCTGTGGGACATTTTATTGGCAAAACTGCAGCATTTCTTAGCTTGTACAAGAGTTCTCGCTTCATTTGCACGTTTCCTTTCGCGTACCTACTGTAATATCTAACGTCTAACCTGTAGGATTGGGTGTGTGTGTGTTGTGATTGTAGTTCTAAAGTATTAACGCAACAGAAAATTGTCCTTCACTAGCAGCACCGTTTGGTCTTAGGGTGCTTTAGTTTCCGGACGGGAAGCGCATTCGAACTCACACATGGAAAATCACTCAATATTGAAAGGAAAAGAAGCAAACAAACAAAAGAAAAAACAGCGTAAATAGTATACAACCAACGAAATGAAAAAAAAAATCAAAAAAAGGAAAAATACACAAACAGTAAAGCTACCATACACAACGTTATACTAAACCCTGTCAACTGTCAATCTTAATTACTCAACGACGCATCAACGCTAAGTGCTGCCGTACCGGAAGTGGATCGCTTCGGTCCGGGATCGTCGATGTCACTACCGTAAGAAAGGTAAAATGTTATCACACACATATGTATACATTCGCAAACTAGACACTAACAAATCTCTCTCCTGCTGTTGTTTTCAGCTGTTTTACTGCTTCGAGTAAGTGTTTTTGTTTTTGGTCGCTAATCCACTTCCAGCTTGCGGAAGCTACCGGTGATCGTTTCCATGCCAAGCGAATGGCTGTTGCTGTTGTTGTTATTCCGATCGGTACCATTCCGCGAAACGATGCCCCGGTCGCTGAGGATGCGCATATTGGACGATGAAAGGACAAGGTTCCGCTTGGCCGCCAGTTCCATCTTCCACAGCTCGATCATCTCCGCCATCGGCATTGTACCGCCCAGCTCCTTCGGTAGACAGGCCGGGTCAACCTTGCGGCAGAGATCCGGCACAGTGACGTGAACCTGCAAACAGTGCGTTCAATCAGAGCGTTAGCAAACGATGTTGGGCTTGGAAAACACGTTTGGCTTCTTTACCTGTAGTCGTTCCTTCATCTTTTTGCTAACCATCGACTTGCCCGCCTCGATGATGTACTTCACCGTGGACGGGACGTTTACCAGATGGACCTCCTTGTTTCGCATCGGGATCGACTGTTCGCCCCACTTCATGATGCGCAGAAAGTCGGTCGGATTCCAGCAGGCAACGTGTGCCGTCGAGATGCCCTTGAAGTCACCGATGTGCACCAGACCGCAGATTTGGTTCTCCGGATCCTCCATCAGCGTTTCGTAGGTGATGAAGTGCAACCGTGCCATGTCGGAGCTGTTGTGTTCTGCCGGATTGAAGTGATCTGAAGCGGTAGAGCGGTGTAACAAGTTGGTTAATATTCGTCCATTGGAGCTAGTCGAAGAAGCCAATGCTACTTACTGGCAAATCCAACAATAACTCTGCGTCCGTGCTTGTCCCGAATGGGCGACGGGAAGATGTAACCACCGTTCAGCAGCTTCAGCACGCTGGGCGACATGAAGTCGAGCGTGTGGATTAGATGGGTAAACACTTTGCGAAAGTTCAGATACTTCAGTATCATCTGTTGTGCCATCGGCACGCTGAACTTTTTCGTGCGCAGAAACCGCAACAGAAACAGATCGTCTGTGCGCACGTTCTCCACATCGCCGTTCTTGTGCAGCCATTCGCGCAGTTGCTCGAGCGACTGTTCCCGGATCGTTTTGTCTTCGCGCAGCTCCTTGCGGGCGATCTTCATGACCGCATCCGTGACGCCGGTGTCCTGGAAGAAGTCGCCCTTCAGCTTTTCGCTGCTGGTCCAAGGGAAGTTCAGTATCACGCGTGTCGTTGTCATCGTGTGGCTTTGGTAAATCCGCGGAGTGGGAAGATCTAGAGCGAGAAGGAAGCACAAGAACTCTTGGGTGAATATTTTGAATACATTAATAGGCGGAAGAATCGTAGCGAACGAACTGGGGTTTAGAAGGAGTCAGGAAGGGATAAAGAATGTTTAATCTAGCAGAGCGAACTTTGGATCATCCAAGTTCTCGTTTTGCGGCGCATATTTGCTGTCCACTACACCAAACCACTAACCCATCGGCTGATCATTAGCATATCAATTCGACGCATAATTACACCGAACTGTAGAAGTTCTACCACAATTGGGCGACACGGATTCTGACGCGCCTTTGTCATCAGCTAATGATTTGACCTGTTCTAAGGTTAATCCGCGTTCTTAAGGGTCTAATGCCCACAATAAGACAGTTCCCCTAACGCGCTACACCATGCGAAACTGTCTACTTGGAGAAGCAAACAGGTGAAACGGTTTCGTCACAGCTGACGACAGTTTATGCAAATGAATCCAACCGTAAGAACTGGAAATCATCGGGTACGCCACCTGGTTTGATCATCCTGCTTTTNAGATGGGTAAACACTTTGCGAAAGTTCAGATACTTCAGTATCATCTGTTGTGCCATCGGCACGCTGAACTTTTTCGTGCGCAGAAACCGCAACAGAAACAGATCGTCTGTGCGCACGTTCTCCACATCGCCGTTCTTGTGCAGCCATTCGCGCAGTTGCTCGAGCGACTGTTCCCGGATCGTTTTGTCTTCGCGCAGCTCCTTGCGGGCGATCTTCATGACCGCATCCGTGACGCCGGTGTCCTGGAAGAAGTCGCCCTTCAGCTTTTCGCTGCTGGTCCAAGGGAAGTTCAGTATCACGCGTGTCGTTGTCATCGTGTGGCTTTGGTAAATCCGCGGAGTGGGAAGATCTAGAGCGAGAAGGAAGCACAAGAACTCTTGGGTGAATATTTTGAATACATTAATAGGCGGAAGAATTGTAGCGAACGAACTGGGGTTTAGAAGGAGTCAGGAAGGGATAGAGAATGTTTAATCTAGCAGAGCGAACTTTGGATCATCCAAGTTCTCGTTTTGCGGCGCATATTTGCTGTCCACTACACCAAACCACTAACCCATCGGCTGCTCATTAGCATATCAATTCGACGCATAATTACACCGAACTGTAGAAGTTCTACCACAATTGGGCGACACGGATTCTGACGCGCCTTTGTCATCAGCTAATGATTTGACCTGTTCTAAGGTTAATCCGCGTTCTTAAGGGTCTAATGCCCACAATAAGACAGTTCCCCTAACGCGCTACACCATGCGAAACTGTCTACTTGGAGAAGCAAACAGGTGAAACGGTTTCGTCACAGCTGACGACAGTTTATGCAAATGAATCCAACCGTAAGAACTGGAAATCATCGGGTACGCCACCTGGTTTGATCATCCTGCTTTTGAAGTACTTCAGCAAAGCGTGAGAAAGAGAGAGAGAGAGATAAAGGGATCTTGATGGATGACTATCGAAACGGATGACACACCCCAAGCACGACCTGATCTTTACCATCATCATCACACGGGGCGGAAACTTTGCTCATTTGCACAGCACTTTTTAATCGTCAGCGAATAATTGATGTGACTTTCGGTGAGATTGTTTGCGCACTTGGGACTCTCCCGGATGCTGGATTCTGGGCGATCGAATGGCCAGATTAGATTCAACAGTAGAAGGAGAAGGGTTGCTTAAAAGAATGAAAGGTGAAGGAAGGGAACCGAATTGACATCGAAATAAAAACTGGAAAAATGAAGTTGTGGACCAGTCGGCAAGATTTACATACACATGTGATCTGCGAGGGGAGGTCGTTCTTGAAGAAACATCACCATCCAGCATGAGGGATAATTAGTCAGCTTTTTTCGGAAATAAACTCCTAACTGCCACGAAAATGGCACCATGAATGTAGTGTATTGTTTTCAGAACACAATTGCTTAAGTGTAGATGAAAAATGACGCTATATTAGCATGTGAATTCTACTGCGAAGCTAAAGTACAATGGTGAATTAAGAATAAATGATGACAGTAGACATGAATCGGTTTTTGGCTTTGATCATCCGAGCGCGTCGCTCTATTAGCAGTTTAGTTTTGTAATTGCACCAAGTTATTCCTGTTCCTGTTCTTAGATTAATGACCCATGAGGTCATATATCTGTCATATAATGTCTTAATATGAGTTTTATTTTTACCTCATAAGCAATTTGATCTGGCAAACGTCCACGACCTTTGATGGTTTGGGAACGCCAAGGATCGCGAAGAACGAGATAAATCATTTTAAAGTTGCAATAATTAAAAAGTTGTCAAATCGAATAGGTCTCCAATAGAGATATCTTTAAAGTAGTAAAACAATGCCACTCAAGAAAAGCTCAGATCAAATGGAAAGAAACCGTCCTTTTTCTAATAAAAGTTTGTCCTTCATCTTGTGTATCAAACGAGCGAGTCTTCTCTGGAACTGCGCAGTAAAAACGTTATTTTTGTGTCGTACTAAAGTTAGCCGTTGTTTTGGAGCTGTTTGCTTCTACGTCTAACTTTGGACAAGCCATTCACAACGGATTTCCTCTACGCTGACTGATTGGGACCGAATTAACTTACTCGCCAGCATTACCGCGATTTTAACTTCATGAATAATAGGAAACTATATAAGGCTCGATAAGTTTCAGCTTAGCTTCGCCGGTGACCTCGGTGTCCCATTAGTGGAAATTCAGTATGAAAGGAACCACCTCAGTCCACGCTGGTGAGAGGCAACGTCCGGGAAAAAAGGCATCGAACGACGTGACCGTTCTTTCCGAAAGTTAAACAACATTAGCGACTCTTTCTCGTGTCTCGCTGCTGCACCAACGAGACGACTCGCCTCATTTGATAAGCAGCAGGGATCGTTAAATGTTCCCGTCCGCATTTAGATGACCGTGCCAGTGTCAGATAGATGCCGGAGTTAATGGAATTCCACAGTTACAGATAATTAAGAGAAGACAAACAAAACAGCAAATTTGGTTTGCACTCTTCGACGCCGATTAGCGAGTTGGGAAGGAATACGCCTCTGTCCTGTGTCTGTGGTTGGTTGAGCTGCTTAAAGTGTAAGTATTACTTCTCATGGGAATCTTGACACTTATTCGAAATACCTCAAAGATACTTTAATGGGCCGCTTTTTGTGTCCAACTCTGACCCAAAGTCGGATCGAATGTCAAGGGCTAAAGCTCTCCAAAACCGTTCGCAACGGAAAAGAGGCGTTTTGTTCTCACCAAACGCATCTCCAAAATGGCATTCTTCATCACCACATGTCACACATCGCGTGTCATTGTAGCATATGGGTGACGAGAGAAAAAAAAAAGAATCCCCCCAACGTTCCCATTTCACAACCCAATGGCGTACCAACCATAATGGCAACACACGTGCTGCAGAGCGTGTGATGGAAACAGTTAATTTAAATTTGACTTTTGACTTCTCCGTCTGCAGCTGGGCCAAGTCTTTCAGCTCCAACTCGGGTAATGGGATGATAACCCACACACCAACTACCCTTTCCTTTTTACGGTCCCCCAAACAAAATGAAACTGTTATTCAGCAAGCGATCCGGTGGGAGGCATCAAGAGAGAGTGAAAAAAAAGGTTCAACTTAGAAATTAACCTTGTTTGATTGTAAGCATGAATGGCCAACAATTTTTTCTGTTGCTATTTTGGTTCGAGGTTGAACCTAACCGCCGCACTGTAACGAATTATTCGCTTAACCGCACTCACTTTTTTGGATGGTTTAACATCAGCAACAACCAAAAAACAACACGCACGATCGCGACATGGTGGCTTGAAATTGATTCTCGGATTCACTCGGTTCACGTTTAATGAGCATAGTCGCGGCGCACGACCGGCCTGGATGACACAGTTTCGTCACTTTTTTTTAACACATAATGGACGAAATGAACTTAACACACATACCGGGTGGCACATACTGGCACATGGCAGGATAAACCAAGTGCTGCCGAAAAGATGTGCGCAATCGGCTTCTGAGTGGCCCAAAAAGCCAAATGTCTAGAAGCGTACCATTTCGGGTCGCTTCGTACACACGCGCGTCACTTCACTATCCAGGCCAGGCCAGTACCAGACCAGAGGTGGGACGGATGCTGGCTTCTCGTTTTCTTGCTCCGCACCAATTGCAACGAGATGCGTATCGTCGCTTTGCAGTCGCGCACGTGTTTATATGCGTATGGGTCTTTAACGCCACCCCACACGAGGTGCGTAAAAGGTTCGTTACATAATAATTGCTCCCCCAGGTCACGGCGGCGGCCCAAAACATGCAGCAAAAACGCCTCGGTGAAATGTAGGGACTGCGGTGCGGTTAATCTCTGCAGCAGCGTCGTAGTCGGGAAGATAAAAATGTAGCGAAAGTGTTTCAATGCCATTCAGGGTGGAGAGTTTGATGGGCTGCTTATCCACGGCAGTGGAATGGAAATGGTATTAAACTGACCTACGAATCGCATCCATTACTTGTGCAACTTTCGGTACATGAGTAACTGAAGAACTGTGAATTATAATGGATGGAAAGCTTATAAAGCCAATGCTGTGTGTGCCACTTACAAGATAAAGCCCGAAAAGTAATCACAAACAAGAGGATGATTCATTTATTAGAAGGTTTATCACTCTATTTGCAACTATTGGTTACTGATGTAAAACTAATTCGAAATGTTTAATTTTTGAGAACACACACGTGAAATAAAAATGTGTCGAAATAATGAAAGATGCCAATACGCTTCGCTGAAAACAACACATTTAACAGCTAACAGAAGGTGAAAGAGTGATTAACGATCGGACCGAGTTGCACATAAACACCTCGTGTTGTTGTTGCATTTCACATTATCCGCGCATAACACTCATCGGCCAAATGTATACATACACACACGCACACACCTTTTCGCTTCATTAATCATATTCTGCAATCATTGAACCAACCAACACCAGCTCCATGTTCATATCGCATTAATCCGGAACGCGTGTGTTGATTAGCGTGCTGTTGCATGGTTATTTGAGGGATACCGGGTGAGCCCTGCAGTCGATTGATTCGATAAATGATGGCTATTGTTGAACAGATTGTCCCAGCTGGAACTCTCCCCTCGACCAGCAATGTGGTGCAATGTGTTCGATTTGGGCGATTACATAGAAAGGGTGATCAAATGAGGGTAGAGTAAAAGGGACCACCAAATGCGGCCAACGTTGGGCACATATCGCGGCGCCATAGACATGCATTGACGTTCTCACATTGAAAGCGAACCAACTTCGAGAGACGTAGTGGCATCCGGTGTTATGACTAATTGGGGGATTAGTGTCATTAAGAGGTGGGGTCCACAGCAATACCATTTGAAAGGCTTTTTCTTCTTTCGTTTTTAATTTGATGTTATAAGCAAATTCTGTCCCTTTCATTATCGCATCACTTGATGACTTGCGATCTATAAATAGACTTAACTACTGACACAACAGTTGTCGAGAGTTGTACCAAAATCCGGTGTGTTGTTGAACCATTATCAACTCCTTTAACTCCTTTTGCTGAATCTACTTCAAAAAAATAGTGTTTCTTGAGAAAAATATCAGAATTAACTCCTACCAGTGTAACAACCTTTGCTTTGATTACACAAATTGCAATAAAAAAAGACGCAATCGATTCAAATTTAATTAACAATCCGTGTTGAGATACCAATAAAACGAACCGATATTGGGCAATACATCAAAATCGAACGTCCCTCACAGGTTTGGTTGTTTAAAAACCCTTGACTTTTTCGACTCCAGATTGCATCTTGGGGGTCTTTTAGCAGCCACAGCCATCAAAACACCTAGAGGATGTCTTTCGTATGAATGATCATGTGGAGCATACCGACGTCTTCCACCCTTATCAATCCCTTCTAGCCNTTCAAATTTAATTAACAATCCGTGTTGAGATACCAATAAAACGAACCGATATTGGGCAATACATCAAAATCGAACGTCCCTCACAGGTTTGGTTGTTTAAAAACCCTTGACTTTTTCGACTCCAGATTGCATCTTGGGGGTCTTTTAGCAGCCACAGCCATCAAAACACCTAGAGGATGTCTTTCGTATGAATGATCATGTGGAGCATACCGACGTCTTCCACCCTTATCAATCCCTTCTAGCCCAACGAACTGGATCATCTATCGCATCGGCAGAGCTAGCTAGTGATCGTCCACGTGTGTTGCTTCTTCCTATCAATATTCAAGGTTACAATTTCATCATCCCAACCGTCGGAGTGGGTTACGAAGTTTTAATAACGATGTTAATCCGGTGGCCGAATACATCGCCCGAGACTGGTTCACTAAAAGGGCCTGCTTTCCTTGGTGTGTGGCTTGGCTTGGTGTTTCGCTCGTTTCGGTTTCGTTTGGGGTTGATGAAGATAAACCCTTGCGAACGCTTATGGTGCATCGATACGTCGTTCATACCAAACAGAGGCTTTGGACTTTGGAAGCTGTTCAAGTTGTTATCACACTGGTAGCATCCGCTAACAGATGTAAAAGCTTTTGTAGTTATCCTAAATAAACAATTCTTCAACAGCATATTAGCCTTGGTTTAACAAAAAATGCAATAAATGGGTTAATTTTTATAACATTAGAAGTAAAATAGAAAAGAATGATAAATAATGATTTAACTGCAAGAGCGTCAGTCAAAGTTAAACAGCAAATTTATGGGGAAATATGTGAACCTCGCTTCGATTTCCTTAACGCCGTCGTTTTTGGTAAGTGTTTCCTATTCCTCTTCTCTAAGGTCATCGCACGATCTGTTTGAGCTTTTGTCCTGAAACAGGTTTTGTAGTATAAGCTTCGGCCAGACATTAAACATTATAATAAATATGCCAATGGAAACCAATGCGAACCTTTGTTGCGATTTCGAAGCAGAATGCTTTGGAAAGTAGCGTGCTAGTAACGTTCGCCTAGCTAATCCAGAACTATTTCCAAAAATTGTAACTAAGCCGGACAGCAAAAAAAAAAAGAAAAGCAAAAAGCAGAAAAGAAAACATAAAAAATAATATTTTTCCATAGCAAATGAGCCACATTACATATGTATGAGTAGGACTGATTCTCCACGATTTCCCTTTCTTTTATGGCGTAGTACGATCCAACTGTCCAATTCGCGATCGCGATAAAGTAGAAAATTATGCCCTCTCAACTTCCACCGGTGGGGAAGATTATTTTGTTTTGCTTTTCTGTGTCTGTAGGAATCGAAAAACGAAACAGTGAACCAGGTATGTACCACCTTCACCAGAGACCACATTAACATTGACTTTGAAAACGAGAGTCGATAAACGATGGTCGATGGTCGATGGCAAAACGATGTGTTTTCCCCCCAAAAGTAAAACAAAAAACCAAAAGCAAACATAAAGAAGGAACGAGCGTGTGCGAATCAATGTAGGAAGGCGGATTAAAATATGCAGTCAGACTAAGGTTGAACTAGAGATTGAGTAAAGTTTTTTTTTCCTGCTGTTGTTGGTTGATCCTTTGTCGTGCGATCCTGTCGGAAGTTTTGCTTAAAGTTTGCTATTCTTTGCTTATTTGTGTTTATTCACATCCAATGTGACTCTCAGTCGCTAAATCGTTAATCGTTTGACTTTTTATTCTCCTTTTTTGTGTATTCCTCTCGTTATTATTCCGTTCTGTAGTGTTTTGTAGTGTATTCAGAATTAATTTAAACAGAACTTTTATTTAATATTCATCTTTAGCTGCTTGCAATGTGAGAATAGTGTCTCTTCGACAATAGCAGCAAGAACGGTACAGTAATGCGCAAGCTATCACATATTTCGTTTGATAAAAGACAAAGGTGAGAATAGCAAACGGCAACATGCAAATACAAACGACCATATTGGACAACGCGTAAACGCACAGCGGACGGCAACCGCGACTGCACGGAAGTATTCACCGGAATATAAAGTTGTTCCGGAAGAGTGGTGAATGTAAGAAATGATTTCCAATAAATCAAACAATCTTCAAGGTTCCGTTGTGATACGGCTAATATTACAAACCGGCTAATGTTATCGACGAAATAAAAAATGCATTCACAACAAAGCTTCATGAGCCAATTAATTAATGCCGTTCGTAATGAGCTGCCACACTGCAGAGAAATGCAACCCCAAAAGCCGTTTGTCAACATCCGAAAAACCAACGCGACCAATTTATCTGTTCGCCTCGAGTGATTCCACTGGTTCATTTCACTCTTGCATCCTGATGGATGTGCAGCACGTAACACACGATCGCATATATGCGTTTGAATGCATTTCGTTGGATGCGACGTAACGAGCGAGAAACAAACAACACCATTTCACCATCGATCGGGGCACATCTTTTACGCATCGTTTCCATCGATTGACGCAAAACGGTGTGGATCGACTGAACGTCGCCTTTCTATCCGCCGTCTCGGGTGGGTGACCGGTTTTGTTCTTTTCCATATGGATTTCCCCCTGCAAGCGCGGCGGGTGTTGTTGGCACAACATTTCCTACCTTTGTTCCGTTATCATCCGTGGGTTGGAGCATGGAATTAAAATTTGAAGAAAAAACCAGTTCCACTTGATTCTTTGTAGTTTCAGCTGGTGTCAATGTACGGTAGATCCGGTAGATTCACATCCGTTGCCGTTTGCCTTCATTTTTTCGTTGTTCTAAATGCATAACGATAAATGTAGCTTGATCGTGGCCGTTCGATCGTGTGGTAAAAATATGTAACCATAAACAATAATTTGTCGCAATGCAGGATAAGATTAATGGTTTAATTTACATTGTTTTTTTGACTATTTTTGAATAATTATTCTTGATAAAATCAATCACAAATGTATAAAAAAGATAGAAGTATAACTTTAAATGATATTTATTTCTTTGCAAACACGCAATAGTTCATGAGCTACGTACAAAAAAGCCGCTAATAAGATATTTAATTACCTTTATCTAAAGCATTATTCAATTGTGTCACTTATTTCTAGTTGCTGTGCTAAAAACTGTAAAGCGTTCCGTCGCGCAATGTGACGACAAACCATTTATCACTGAAATGTCAGCATGATCTGGCTTGCGTCTAATTCACAACAACCGGTAACCATTCGGTGAATTGCCCACAGTCTACCCTTTCCCCTCTTCCAAACCCCCTATCCAACTCCCCTTCCTACAAAATGTGTCTTAAACCATTGAATTGCGGTTAGGGAAAGAAAAAGATCCGTTCGATCGGTGCAACTTGTGCAGCGGCATGTGTTAAGGAATAAGGAACGATCTTTGCATTCGAGACGAGTCGCACTAGTCAGATCAGTTATTCGCATTTTAATACCGAATCGCACACAGTGTCGCTTTCGTTCCATAATCACGCTGAACCACCACGAACGGATGTCACGGCGATGGCGTTTATTTGTTAGAGTACGATTTCCGCATTGCGTCTAAGGCAGTTTGTATATTTTATTCTACCACCTGAAGGCTATTCGCCCGATTATACGAAACGGTACGGTGGAATGGATGCTGCGCAGCTGGGTGTAGAAAAATGGCTTGGGGTGGATGGGTGGTATAAAAAAAAAGCGTCAACCTGATGGGACAGGTCTATTCTGGTGCAAGATGAAGCAGGAAGTTGTTGAACCATTAGAATCGATGAGATTGGTACGCGGGAAGGTGCGAAAAGCCGTATGGAACTAGGCTTAAATTGAAGTAAATGCTACTGCCAACAAACGTCCTGTTACTACGATTACAGATACCGCGAGAACGAGAGATCGAGTTTTGAAGCAACACGACCTTGTTGATTGCGTTAGAACACAACAATAAAACAAAACCAAAACGAAACGAGTTTGCTGTTTTGTTTCTCTTTAGTGTGAGAATTCTGTTTCCGAAAAGGGAAGAGAAGCTTTTGTACGAAAGTATGTCCATTGCCCTACGCGAAGGCGTTTTGAGTTAAAAATAGCGTCCCAAAACTTGTTTCCCCATACACACATACAGCACGGCTGCGGGAAGGTAGCCCAGTTAATACACGCACCTATCGGACTATCGATTGCCTAACGCTACGGGTGGGATGGGAAATTATTCATAAGCCCTTAGCCAGCCTGCCAGCCAGCCATCGCTACAAACAGGCCAAAACACCTTCTGGTAAACGATCCGCTTTCAGCTCGATTGCATCGATCGAAGTAGACGGCGGCGCAACAGACACGAGCGCGGAAAGTTCAGCCTTCGGAATGGGAAAAAGCTTTGCACATTTTCACTGTCCGTCTATTGGCATCGCAGTAGGTCGGTCGGTGCTTCGACACTGCAATGCAATGCATCGGAATCGTTCCCCGATCGTGCTGGGGTCGTGATGTGGAAATTCTTACGATTGCGGGCTTACCGTTGAACCCGACAGACATTACATCACCACGAGGCATTTGTCGGCAAAAAGGAACAAAAAGTATGCACACTGACTGTAATTAGGATGGAGATTTGTTGGCTGTTAAAACCAACAAAACCCCCCAACAGAGACAGAGAGAGAGAGAGAGAGAGAGAGAGAGAGAGAGAGAGAGAGAGAGAGAGAGAGAAAGAGAAAGAGGAGGAGGGTTCGTCGCTTGCTGTTTCCATAGAACTTAACCGCATTGAAGTCTTTTGTTTTGGAATATTTATTTTGTTTAGGCAATAAACTGCTGATTTGAATTTCTTTGCTTACCTTTGGCGTTAGCGTGCAGGCAAACAGCTTTAAATGGATTGATATGTTTAATATGATATCATAAAGATATCGATATGGTAGAAAACTAATCCACCTTATTGTGTGACACCATAAACTGATGGAACGGATGTTACAATTGTCTCAATTTGTTAACACTTTCTAGATCTTTCTGAGTCCAGGTTTGCACAATGTCATCAATGCATCTCAAACTAAAGCGCTACGCTTCTCCGCTACGCTCGAAAAGTCCAGAACCAAACAATCCCGCCGTCGGTCGAACGTTCTGTGGGCACTACCGAAATTCACAACTAAACCACACTCCGTACTGAGAACGTCCGAGTAACACCCGAGAGCAGACGCGCACACATCGGCTGAAGCTTCGCAGTAGACTGAGCTATCCACTTGACGACGGCGGTGCTATCGATCCAGACACGGGTACGGGCTGCTTCACTACCGTTTCCCTTGGTTACTGCGTGGGGTTTCAGCGGGTTTCNGCATCTCAAACGCTACGCTACGCTTCTCCGCTACGCTCGAAAAGTCCAGAACCAAACAATCCCGCCGTCGGTCGAACGTTCTGTGGGCACTACCGAAATTCACAACTAAACCACACTCCGTACTGAGAACGTCCGAGTAACACCCGAGAGCAGACGCGCACACATCGGCTGAAGCTTCGCAGTAGACTGAGCTATCCACTTGACGACGGCGGTGCTATCGATCCAGACACGGGTACGGGCTGCTTCACTACCGTTTCCCTTGGTTACTGCGTGGGGTTTCAGCGGGTTTCGGTGGATTACTGCAGTGTGCTGATGATGACAACGAGCCGTAGCAGTCGGTCCCCACCATCCGTGCACACCGGTGGCGGATCGTTACAAGCATCGGCAAACGCCGACAGCCAACAAAACTTAGAGAGCGGCGGCAGTTTCTCAACCGCGCGGTGCGATCCGAACGAAGAACATGGGGAGAGCGAACGAAGCAAACGCAAGTGTGACGAGCGTGTCGGTGCTGACTGTAATCCAGCTAGGAAGTGCGTTCTACTTCTGCAAAACGAAACGAAACTTGGCCGCCGAAATTACAACAGATGATCATGATGATGATGATGATGATGATGATGATGACGATGGTGGTGATGAAAATGTAAAACGTGTCGGTTTCACGGGCGGACGGTTTATGTTGATATGTTGATTTTTGGGATGGTAAGCATGGCTTGGGCAAAATGTAACAACACGCAATTCTGCAACCGAAACCATACACACATGTTTATAAAATAGTAACAAAAAAGAGGAAACAGCACATGACTAATGTAACCTTACCTTACAAATGAAGGTAAACCTTAACAGAGTAGTAAATAAACCTTATGAAAAGAGAAAGTAAAATGCAATGTTTTGTTGCATGAATTGTGTATTTCTTTCTCATAAGAGTTTTTTTTTAAATCAGAATCAAAAACAAATATGGGATAAAACTTATTCCGATTCCATTGTAAACTTTTACCATCTGATATGTCGAATGCAAATCATGCTAAATAATTTCACAAATATACTTGATGATGATTTGATTTTTCCATACAATTGACGCAAATGGTGATGCATCTAAGTATATCGATAAACATGGCTTAGGCGCGCGACCTACACCGGGTCAACACGTGTGCCCGATAAACAATTTGCTCATTTGCGGCATCGATCGATTCTGGCAGTGAGATAGGCGAGGATGCTACCAGTTCGCTAGGAATTTTCCCCCGGATAAACAAAGCACCAATTTAACGGACAATTTTTAAACAAATTGATCCGAACGCTACTGCCCGACCAGATGAAGCAATTCTGGGTAGAGGGGTCCCGTCGAGAAAATAACCAGTTTCCAGTGGCGTGCACGATCGTCACGACACTCGGTAAGTGGGTTTACTCGCCCCGTGTAGTGTTATTTTCCTTCCTTTCCCTATAATGCTCAAACCCTGGCCCAGTGGACATACTCTCGGGTCGGGTTTTCCGTCGACCGTCGGTATCGAGGGAACGTCACCGTGTGTGCCAGATTGTTCTGCGGATGTTTACCCGGTCGGGACACGGGTAAGCCGTCTGGTCAGCCAGTGGAAAGTTGCATAACGAACGAGTTTTCGTTGGTTTCCCTTCCCGCTTTGCTTCACACGGCGTCGAATGGTCGCCGCTTTTCTTACGGGTGCGATTGCACCCTTTTTCCCGCCAGATGCAGATGTTCTACGGTGGTAATGCAATCGAGTTGCGATTGGAAAACGAAACACATATTTCGTTTCGGCCTGCGTCTTTCGCTTGCTCAACATTGCTTAAGGAACTGCGGTCGGTTGCTGGTTTGGGTGGGTGCATTTCAAATTGCATTGCCGTTGGAAAGGAAACGCATGTAAACGCAGGTGCAAGGTTTGCTCTTTTTTTTTCTTGCTTGCTTGCTTTCGTTGCGTATTTCAGTTTACAGATCGTTTCACTATCTATTTAACGCACACAAACGACTTAAAAAGTTCTAGAATCGAAAACCATCCCTGCAGCGGTTAGCAAAGCAAATGAAAAGAGAAACAACAAAGTCGAGGTGATGCGGTGTAATCACAATTTAAATGACCAAAATCTTTGCCCGGAGGGAAGCGCTCACCGATAGCAATATGTTCAATTGATTGCCGACTTATTGCCGACTGAAATTATGTCAGACACAGTGTGTATCTGTCCGGCTCGGGGCTTTCTTCATACGTTTATGCCACCGCCTGCCAGCACAAACAGGCGTAGCAAATGGCGCCTGGTATGTACGTACCCTTACCACACCGTGGTGGTGTGTGCCTAAATATGCCCAGTTTCTGCAACCTAAAAGCAAGCAATCAGTCGTCGAAATTGAAATAAGGTAAACGAAACAGAAAGATAGATACATAGAGTGAGAAAGAGAACGAGGGGTTCGGTACGTACGAAAGGTAATTGTAGACGAGTGTGCTTTGTGTCCGATAGTGGTTTACCAATCCGGGGCTTACGTGGTGTAATAATTAGAACATCTTTTTGACCCCACTAGCGCCTAAGGAAAACCGATCTTACCAGTACTTAATTGCCAAATCGAGTTCAAGTTACTAGTTCCTTTTGTATTCAAGGGCGTAAATTAATGAATTGCCTAAGATTAGTCCAGATTCTAGAAGAATTGAGTCCTCGGGATAGTTACTAGTTTTAATTACGATAGTGTTTTACCAGCTCTTAGCATGTGCTCCCATATGGTCTAGTGGCTAGGATATCTGGCTTTCACCCAGAAGGCCCGGGTTCGATTCCCGGTATGGGAAGGGAATGATATTTTCTTTTAAAGTTTTCCCATTTTTAAGAATGAAAGTAAAAGAAGAATTCGAACCAAAAACTACAAACGCATCCATTTAACCACTATTATTCTCCTTCAAATGTAGTATCTCATCATGCTGCTGTCAAGCATTAAATTGCTAGATTTAACTAATGAGTTCATAGCGCCTGGAAGTATGCCATGCCTGGTTGCTTAAGTCATTTTAAAGGTGGCCTGCCAATCCTTTGGTGGAAAAATTATTCCTGCTTAAAAATGATTTATTTACTTTTGGATATGAAATCATTCCAATTTCCTGCGGTCGAAGTGGCTCAGGTTAAAAGTTATTTCAAGCTCCAATAACCCAAACCACACATCCAATAAAGAAAAACATGGCTAAAAAGAAAACTGTTCATGCATCACGCGTCGCTCGCAAAGGATAAACAATCAATCTAAATTCCAGGGAAATAAATAAAACGCAAACAACGATGGCACAAAGCCATCAAACAGATTTCAAACCGCAGCTTGAAAAGTTTCTTAATTATTTTGCGAAAATTATCTGCCCGAGCTTGCGCGTAGCAGCGTTAAGCAGAGCCTCATGAATTATACAATGATAATACTGATGCTTCTAATGGGAATCTCTGGTTCGGCAGACGCTATATTTTGCTTCCTTGAATGCAAAACAAACCGACCAGCAAGCACGCTAAGAACTTGGACTGTTTTGAGACGACATTAACCGTATCGTTGTGAAAGGAACAAATCGCCTTATGGCACTCTCTGCGATATAATTTCTGGTTCATTTTCTTCTAAATCTTCTGCTTCACCTGCTTTACAAATGTGATAGTAAATGTTAATCTCAGTTTGATGACTAGTTTGAAACCCCAAACTGATGGTCATATTGCTCAAGACTCTAATCACCCCGGGGTCAAGTGACGAGCAATCCATAAGCGTGTTCAAATTCCGGTGGGATATTACAAACCCTACAACCCGTACCACTATATGGTGGCAAAGGGATCGTAGCTGAAGGTAATGTTTGACACACGATTAGATCAGTGTGTACCTGTTGCTGCTGCCGCAGTGGTTGTGTTTGAAAAACTGTAGAAGTTATGATGCGATGCATTCCTTTCGCTTTCGTTGACGCATTAACTGTTGCGTGCGTGCGTCACCTGACGATCATCAACGCACGCGATCAACCATCATCATCATCATCAAGCTGGCAAAGTGAGCATGGAAAAAGGCGATAGGGACGATATGAACCATGACCAATGAAAGCAACACATTTTAGACCCCAAAAAATAAATCAGCCAGTGAACGTTTTAAGCTATGAGCGCTCCTCCGTACCATGGGGTCGGTAAATTATAAGGTGACACAGCAATTATTTTCTAACAAACAACGCACAATTAATAAACAATTAGTACTGTGTTTACTTAAGCTTTGATAAAGTCGAGAAAGAATTTGCACAAAATATGCAAGAAAATTTAAATTTTTAACTCTTTGTCGAGCGTCAACATTTTGTCAACTTATTGCAATTAATCTGCAAAACGTGCGATTCGTTTGGCGTAATTTGAGCCAAAAATAAACATGAAAAAACGACAAAGAACAACAGATTTTGTTTGTTTGTTTTGTTAATTTACATGCAGTGAACTCCGCTATTTGTATATTGTATGTAATATTTTATTCAGCTTAATACATAATTCTTAAGCAATCGTGACAATCCTAAAACTCATAAGCTAGTTTATAGAGTAAGTGCTAACCTACCGGAGGTAAAATAGAAATGGAAACATTTACGTTTCCATATAGATGAGTAATCCAAATTTAACTTTTCAAAAAATTTAAGTATGGCGACGGCTGTGAGAATTTATATACTTTTTGATTAAAATGTTGATAACTTAAGTAAAACATTTACACCACTCGGCATTGTGTTTAGGATGCGGAAAATATTTTTAAAAAATACTTTTTTTTCAAAAGAATTGTGTGTCACATTTTGGGAATAAATGCTGTGTGTGTGTGTGTTAGTTAGCATGATGAAGATATAGGTTAGACGAAAGAGACGTTTCATTGGTTTTGAGCTGCAGTATGTGGTGCACGGTTTTCACCTTACAAACTTCCAAATTTTGAGGAAGAACTAAAGGATGAATAAGGTAACTTATCCTTCTTCGTACAATAGAAACTTCCAGGGGATAGATACATCATCCTTGATGATCGTGGCAAATGATTTGTTCAACTGAGTGAATGCAATGACTGCAACACTTTCATCCTGCACAAGCTATGTCGTTGTGATTCCTCGACTCAGGCGCCTTTAGTCTACACGAGATCACTTTTATCAGTTGTGTAATGACAGAATTAAAGGTTTCTCTTTTCCAACCATTCTCCAACTTGGTGCTGTACATTTAAATAAAGGTATGCCTAAGGATCGCTAACACTAATCCTACTCTGGGGCATCAACACTAACCATAATCGTAACTTAAAAGACAAAATAATGTTCGCTGTTATGATCATAAGTGACGATCGGCTCTTATGTGCTTGAGAACGAACGAAGCTTAACATATTTTACAATGTGACATGTATTTCACAAACTAAAAAACGAATTACTGATGATAGCAAAGCGCACAGTTTCTTCCACACTTCCATCAAATCGGGCACATTTTTAATAGTCATCTTGTCACATACAGATGTCCCATATGCTAACTTTCAAGTGTCACTTTAAACCTGTGATGTCAAACCCTCGGTTCGCGGGCCGGTTTTCGTATAAACAAAAACCATCTTGCAGTTCACATCACACCAGTGTTTTGCTGATCATGTGATCTCATTTTTGGCCTCATACACACAACACACGAAGGTCACGCTATTCTTTTGCGGGCCGAATTGTTTGACATGTATGCTTTAAACGATCTTCCATTGAAGTATTGATTGTTATCTGATCTAACAGCTATCAGAACACAACTAAACTATTTCATTCATTGTTTGATTCGGCAATACATTACACATCTATAAGAGAAAGCATAACCAATCATATGTTTTCCAGTACCGACCACGGTTGAAGAGCCAATACAAGAGGAAGATGAAATCTACCCTACCAACGATCGCGGCTTTAGTTTAACAGCGTTATTGTTGCTTTGGTGTCCAAGTCTTCGTCGTCTTCGTCCTGCAAATGAGGCATATTAGTTAACAGGCAGAGAAAAGGGGACAGGCAACCCTCTTTAGCTTCTCTCTTCTCATTGGTCAACTCACATCGAATCCGAAACAGTTGCTCATGTTTTTCTCCAGCTCTTCCTGGCTAATGGTCACGTCGTACCGCGATCGTTTTGCATTTTCCAGCGAAGACATCAACATTTCCGCGTTCTGCAAATCTGCGTAGCAAGAAAACCCCGAAACGATAATCAATTTTGTTCGCACAGGGCGCGAATATAAAACGACCTACCTTCTGTGGACAGGAGGAACTCATCGCCCGAATCGGCACTACCCTGCTCGATCACAATCTCGTGTGCATCGTCGACACCTTCGCCACCTTCACCACCATCCACCAGTACCAGATTGATGCCATCCATATCGAGCGTAGGATCCGGTTGCGTTATTAGCTCTGGTTCCTTTTTCACACTCCTCGTTACACGTGATGATGATGCAGCAGCTGACGTCGTCGGTTTGGAACTCGTTTGCGGTAAAACCGTTGCCGGAGCCTTACGTTTGGTAGCTGTTCGTTTCCTTTGCGACTTTTCGGTGGTCTTGCTGTCCTTGTCCTGTAGCTGTATCACTTCCAACACCACGTACTGGCCGTCTTCATCCTCGACCGTTACTACATCACTCGTTTGCATCGGATTGACCGATTCTTCTTCCTCCTCTTCCTGGTCGTCGTCCTCCTCCTCCTCCTCCTCCTCATCCTCTTCATCCTCCTCTTCCTCATCTTCATCTTCTTCGCCTTCGTAGTCTTCTTCGCCCTTGTACATTTCATCCTCGAATGTGATCTGTACCTTCTTCTGACGGCCTTCGCGCAATGCTTCCAGCTCTTTGCTCATCGTCGAGTCGGGATCGTGCAGTGCCATGTGACGGATTAGGTTGCCCTTGTGCCGGAAGGACCGCTTACAGCTCGGACAACAATGCGTTTTCGCCTTCGGTGTCGGTGCAACGTAGTCCGGGTTGTGATAGTAGTTGATGTGCCGCTTGAGTAACTGCTTCTGGCGGAACGTCTGTGCACATTGATCACACTTGTACGGTTTTTGATCGGTATGCAGCAGCAGATGCGATTCCAGATGGCGCATCGATATCGAAGCGTACGGACAATAGTCGCACCGGTAACACTTTTCACCTTCGTGCGTTTTCGCGTGTATTTTGTAGCTGTACCGATCGGGGAACGTGTTATCACAGCGCTTGCACTTGATCGGTTTGTCGGCCGTGTGTAGATTCTGCACATGAATGCGCAAATCCGTCTTGCGACCGCAGGTTGTCGGGCACAGTTTGCATTGAAAAACTGGCTTGTTGCCAACTGAAAGTAGAGAAGAAAAACTTGTAAGTTTACCCATATTCTGGCCAAAAACAGTGTGGATACTTTTCTGGAAGATAGAATGAATGTTAGCCGACTCACCTTGGTGTATCATTTTGTGAGCCTTCAGTGAATTGGATTGCGTGAACCGGGCAAAACATACGTCACAGGAATAGGGCTTCTCGCCAGTGTGGATTCGCATGTGTCGCGTCAGCTTAAATTTGTCCGGTGATGCGTACGTACAGTGCGGACACTGGAACGGCTTTTCGCCGGTATGCGTACGGATGTGACGCTTCAGCTTGCTCAGCTCCACGCTTGCGTAGTCACATTCCGTGCATTTGTGTGGCCGCTCGTGGGTGTGTCGATAGCGAATGTGCCGTATCAGCTCACCGGAAGTGGTGAAACAGTTGTCGCAATGTTTACACCGATGCGGCTTAGTGCCGGTGTGCGTATTAACATGGTTTTGCAGGGAGGCTAGCGTTTTAAAACCGCGCTCGCACACCACACACTTGTGTGGCCGATCGTCGGAGTGAGTTTTAAGATGCCGCGACAGTAGAAATAACTTATTACTGGTGTAGTTACAGTAGTTACACATGTACATCGAACCACTACTCGATTGGCTACGCTTGCCACGCGTTGCGTTCTTTTTGACCGGTTCCTGATCCGGCACTATGTAATCCGGATCTTCGAAATCGTAAATTTCGTTGTCCTTTCCATCCTCCAAACTGGTTTCCTCGGTGTTGTTTACTACAATCGTGGATTTGTTGTCACCATCGTTCATTATTAGGACGTAACTGACTTCTTCCTCAGTCTTTCCCTGCTCGCCATTCAGTGCTTCATATTCAGTCGGTCCATTTTCGACCGCCCTTAATTCCGCATCCTCGTTGGCTTGAAAGTAGTAGTTGCCCTTTTGATCCACAAAGTAACAGCCACCTTCGTCATCGTCTTCCAGTCCCGCGGTCATGAGCTCCATCTCATCGATATCCAACTTTTCCTGCTTAGCCTCCTTCAGCAGGACCTGCATCGGTTCCTGCGGAACTTTTTTCTTGGTGTTGGATTCCTGCTTGATACGTTTTGCACTCATTTTGTCACTGTGAATTGGTCCACTACTTGCTGGAAAATGTAGCTAAAAAAGAACAAATGCTGAACGTTACGTGATTTGTGTATTGAAATGCACAGGTTAACTTATCATACTAAATATTTACAAGTCATAGGCGCAATGTTGAAATAAGAATTTATTTTAGTTTTCGAGAACAAAAATTACTTCTGGTAGTTTTGCTATTCCCCACAACTGACAGACCATTAATTATCCCGATACAAAGCTCGTATTATCCGTGCACGCATCACATTCGATTATCCGTGCTCGCTCAAAAGTAATCAATTTTTTATATCGACCGTCAACACAAGAAAAAAAAAACCCCAAGCAAATTGAATCGCCATTTTGGAAGAAAAAAAAATCTGATGAACCATCAAATTTTAACTAATGTATTAAAAACACTTTTAGCTCACTTTCCACAGTCACAACAACGTGAGCTATGCCCAATAATCCGTGTCTGGCAGTTTGTTTACAGTTTTCATTCGGAATTATCACGACTAGATGGAGCTTGGGTACACAAAGTAAAATTCCCATTTCTATCACCGTCGGCGCTGCTGCAACAACGGCGCGATATGTTGACGTTCAGGTGGTGAGAAGGCTATTTGATCAATATATTTTTTACAACCAAAAAACGCACATTGCACCCAACAATATCAATTTTTAGCGGAAAATCACTTGCAAATACACTTCTTAATTATTTAAACTGGTCCTATTACCTGTGCCTCTTGATCTGTATGCTTTAATCACTTTTTAAAGTCTGCTGCGCCAGCAGAACAGCGACACTTCGATCGCTTCACTTTTGCCAACTATTTCGAGTAGTTGTCCGAGCGAAAGACGCACATATTCGAGCAGTCCTTGACTTGCGAGCAGTTCGGGCTTCCCCTGTTTATGGTTGGTTTATACGGCGCACCATTTTATGCACACAAAGTATGGCTCAACGAATCATAGAAAAAGTTTTCAAATGTATATTCAAATACCAAGCATAATCTCCCTTGTCTTTATTGTTCTCCGCTTCATGTTTGTTCTTTCTCTTTACTGCAATACGAGTATAGTACTTGTTTGATGCCAACTTCAAATGAGCTGGCCGTTTCTGAAGGGATTTGATGCCGTTGATATTCAAAATTTTCACCAGTAGTGGGATCCGTTTTTTATCCCCCTCGCTGATCAGAATTGCAAGAAAAACTTTCGGCATAGATAGAAAGTTTTATAAACCAAACGCTTTTTTCTTGCAAATTTCGTTTATTCTCAACACGAAGAATTCTTTCATTTATTCGTGTAGATGGAGATGGCGATTAAACAACAAATTGGGTATTCTACAAACAACTAACGAATAATTTACTTCATAAAATAACCCTACCGTAGGAGACAAACGACAACATATTCACCCGTACAAAAGACAAGAGCCTAGAAAACACTAACTATCATATTAAAACAGAAAACTGAGCACAATGTGGTTGCCACCTGTTTCAAAACAGAAAGATGAGTAACGCGTTTGAATGCTAACAAAAGATGGAAAAGGCGAAATGAAAAGACAATTTATCATTTTAGAATGACCAAGCTCGAAACGGGGCGCTGAAAGTCAACCTAACCATTCAATGATGTCGTTCGGACACGCTGCAATACTCAGAAGCATTGCTTTTTATCTCAATCTTCAGTATGTACACGATGGCTATAGCGAGCAAAACAAACAGCACGCATGTAATCCATTGGAAGCGATGATTCCGTTTAACCTGCACTTCCAGCCGATGTGTCGTATCGTTCAGATGCGAAATAGTTTGCTGCAGCAGATTCATCTGTTTATCCGCGCCCATACTCATCATGCTGCTGCCAGTGTACGATTCACTCATCACACCGTACTGATCGGGACCGGCATTAATGTTACCGGTAGTATTTCCGAACATCTGCTCGAGACCACTCTCGTCAATGTTGCACTTCAGACGGTGAAGCTCTACCGATGCATCCTTGGCGGAGATGTTCTAAAAATGAAACAAGAATAAGCAAATTAATTACTGTGCCCGTGACCAGCTCTGTTAATCCCAACGGATGGCGATACAAACCTTCCACAGCTCGGTAAGATCCTGCGGGTTGGTGGAATTTTCATTCGGCAGCGCGATACACATCACCAAAAATTTTTCTCTATTGATTGTATGGATTTGTTGACCATGTTGCAGCATTACATTTATCGTAACGCTTGCCGTTGGATGCAAAAATCCGGTACTGGGACGCACACGGAACTTTTCCGGAGCCGTAGTTTTCACCTGAAATATAAAACAAAACAGACAATATTAACTACTTATTCAGAAGATGTCGCTCTAGCCTTAGTTATGTACCTTGTACGACACATCCTCGCTATCCACATTGGTGATTTTAACCATGCCGACAAATTCGCTCCCAGTTTTGGAGAATGTAATGGTGTGCTGTGGCGTTATCCGTAACATGCCTGCAATCGAAACACAATAATAACAATCAGATGGGTCTATCAGTAGGTTGTAGATAAAGACGTCCGCCGGATGAAACAGCTCTAGCGATAGAGCATAAATGTGACGCAAAGCGCTCCCACCGAACGATCTGCAGGAATGACCACATCTGTCTGACTTTTCAGGTGATAATTTATAATTTTAATGTAATTTCATGGTGGTTTGGTTAAAAAAAACTCGATCAATCCACACATTTACGTATACATGATCATCGGTAACGTAGTTCATAATTAAATTAAGTTACATAATTTACAAAAAAGATTTCTTTTTAAATGGTGCAGAATTCAAACCTAAACTTCCCACGTAATTTTCCCAACTCGGTAGGGGCCTTCATTTTACGGGTGAATTTTAAATTAATCGCAATCGATTTTCTGCCAAACTGGACGAAGTTTTTACGCCTATTCCACCCCCTCATCTTAGTTCCTTTTTGAGCAGAAGCCAAAAAATCTATTAACCAAATATGTTAACCGTCACAAGCATTACCTACCTTCACTTGTCTCCGGGAAATTGCTGTTTGCTTTTTCAACCATTGGGGATTCTGGTGGACTGAGGTTGGCAAAGTGAACCTGCGTGAGAGTGGATCGTACAGAGAATGGAACTTTGTTAAAGTGTGTGTTGTGGATCAATTTAATGTTTATCTGTATATTGCTATCGCTGTTCTACTCGTTGACTACGAGGATGTATTACTAAAATTGCCGTACTCTTCACACTGCTCTGCAACACCCTAGTTTCACTCCAAATGCGGCGGTTTAATGATAGTTTGATGCACCCCTGCCGGCGTGTATGCTGCAGTTGACTTCTTTTCGGACCCGGGGATCTTTTTCCCAAAGCTCCGACGCTCGAGAACGGGCAAAAATGGTCTATTAGAGTTTTATAAATAGCTTCAATTCGTAAGCTGCGGTTGCTTTTGCCAGGGAATCACTTCTAACAAACGACAGGTGTGTTAGCATTAAATTGTAGTGAGAGTGAATAGAACTTATTTATCTGAAAATCGTTCTCTAGTAGCGTACGTTTTCGATAGACAAGGTCACTAATAATAAAACACTAACTCTCACTTCGAACGTCCCGAACACTTGTTGCAATACTGGAATTTTCGTCTTGATTTTGAGCAAAACCACTTCTGGAGTCAAGGAATGAACCGAATTAATTGCACAGGCTACTGTGATCGTTTGTGCGGCATTGAAAACTCAAGTCACCTCCCTCACAAATGTATCGATTGGTTTCAACGGAACAGCAGCACCCAAGTTGATGCTCGGGGTGTGGGATACGGTGCAAAGTTGATGTATAATTGATTCCGTTCACGCTATCCTACGTTGCGGAAGTCCTTTTACACCTGTTTCCTGCGAGATTTGAGCAATTCAAGCTGTGGTTTTTGCTCCGGAAAGTGAACTTCGTTTGTGGTCTGTGTTTGTATCTGATCCGCCGAAATTCCAACTCAGTAGAGTTGCGTCCCTTGCATTTGACAGCTGGGTTGACTCGCACGAAATCGCATTTTCAAGCCGGCTTGATCTCTGTGTAGTGCTCACTGACACGATTTTTTTCTATTCAAAACATTGATTTTACAGTTGTTTTGAACAATTTANTGTTTCCTGCGAGATTTGAGCAATTCAAGCTGTGGTTTTTGCTCCGGAAAGTGAACTTCGTTTGTGGTCTGTGTTTGTATCTGATCCGCCGAAATTCCAACTCAGTAGAGTTGCGTCCCTTGCATTTGACAGCTGGGTTGACTCGCACGAAATCGCATTTTCAAGCCGGCTTGATCTCTGTGTAGTGCTCACTGACACGATTTTTTTCTATTCAAAACATTGATTTTACAGTTGTTTTGAACAATTTAAAATGAACCTTTGCCAACATTCAATTAATCTGAAATAATCTTTGCTATATGAGTTATATATATAACTCACAAACTTGTCACAAAACATTGTCAATCCTCTGTAGCGGTAGATATAAACACGCTCAATCCCTTTACACAACGCCAAAAAGCTCTTCGAAAGCTTTTCTGTTTGAATTTGCCGGTTATCAAACCGGTGCAGTACAGAGCAGTACGGTTCCTAAACTTTTTGCCACAAGTTCACAATCCTACTAAACGGACGTTCGATTCTGGTATTATATCCACGTTTGTTAACTAACTCACAATCCACAAACCAACATCTGAGCAATTAAATCTTAGGATGCTTAAACATGGTATCTAACTTTCTTCACGGGTTGTCAATTCATGCAACCATGCGAGCAAACAGCACCAACATCAACCACATTCAAAATTCAATGATACTTTTGCATTTTCTGCAACAGTCATAAATGCACGCCGTTGCCGGTGGGGAACCATCAACAGAAACCGGTTCCATTTGTTGGTCACGAAATTTCTGCACAACTGCAGCCTTCGGTTGCAACAAGTCTCCAAACCGGTCGTCGCTCTTCCGTATCGTTCGCATCATGTAGGACGCACCGTTAATGGGCGCGATGTACTTGCGTTGCGGGTCATGACTCTTGCATGGTAAGAGCAGATCATTACAACAGAAAGGGAAAGGTGAAACTCGTCTTAAACCTTGTGTTTTTTTTTTGCTGCGAGAAATTGAAATTGCATAATCGGCCATACGGTTCGAACGCAGCGAGATCTGTAATAATTGCTGGCAAAAACGATGTCATGCGTTGGATTGCGAAAATCAAAGATTTTCATTGTCAATAAGATGCGATAGTTCATGTGACAAATAACTGCTCCGCTGAGAAAAGAGATGTTTTGTGGTAAAGAAAGGTAAAGCTAACAAATATAACTAATTACCCGAGCCATTTTATGAAGAAATCGTTGATTGTTTGCCTGTTGTCCAAACGAGCTGTGACCAATGCAATTTTAATTCCTTTCTAGTTATCACTTTACCATCAGCTCCTTAGATCACTTATGATACTGAACTGCATAAGTATAACAACACTTAACACTTCGAACAAGATCACCACCGTTCATCTGGTGGTCGCGTGTATACAATTAAATAATGCGTTCGGATTCCTGGTTGCCACAGCTGATGGGAGCTCCAGATTCCAAAACTTCGCGATTGTGTGAAGCTCGTCAGTGTTTGGTAGTATTATGATCGATCAATTTCATCACGACCGATACTGCTGTTGGCACTACGTAATGTTTTTGCTTTTTGGAGCGGATAGATGTATACTGTCTCACACGCGTGTTTCGATCGAATACGAAACAACTAATCAATATTTATTTTTGGAAAATTGGAAAATAGTAAACGATAGCAGGTATACACATCGCGGGGTGTGGGTCTGCTGCTTATTCGGTAGTTGCTTCAGTTCGACATACACCCCAGTAGAGCTATAACATTTCAGAACCCTTCGCGTATGCTAGGAACCGTCACAGAAGACGCCAACTTCAAGAACATTCCACTGTCTTTCTTTTAATCGATTCGAAACGCGTCACATCACACACGAAACAGCTCGGCACGTGGGGGGAATCGACGAGAAGTTGGATGATACTCGTTCGATACGTGTGTTGTGCTTGCACATGGAACGCGAATTGCTTTTGATGGTTCGATTCGTACTCGTTCCGTTGCCCCGGGTGAACTTTGTTTAACGACGTTCGCCCACTGCTACGCTTAATTGCAACGTGAAACAAACGCGAACGCAACGTAAATACGATGACGATTTTGAGGTCACTAGCAGCGTACGGTTAAAGAAAAAATAAGAAGCCTTCCTCTTTAGCACCGCGTGCAGCACAATAATGCTTCCAACTGCATTCGTTCTCGCGCGCGGGTCCGTCACGATCAACGGCCGGTGAATTACTAAACTTCTCCGAAAGTATCACTTTCAGCACGAGCTCTTGAACCGTTTGCAGTTTCTTTTACTCGAAGTGTCTTGCCGCTGCTCCGTTCTGCTTCGGTCTTTCGACTGACGGCGTAACTCATGACACAGGGCAACACACGCGTGAACCAGGGTTGTTAAATAAATTGTTTTACCGGCTCACCACACCGCTGCAACTAGCACGCAAGAGAAAAAGGTTTGCAGTGTGGAGGTTGGTTGGTTGCATTGGGAGGGGATTTGTTTTATATACAACACCATATATATATATACTGGGGAGCTTTCCGTTTCGCTAAGGTGAGAGATCTGGGCTTGACGCTTTGGCATAATAAGCCGACTAGTATTTTTGCCGGTAAAGTGGTTTTCTTCAACGACGTGAGGCGGTGTATTGCCATGGGTGAAAACCGACAGAGGGAAGAGTGCATTTCGAGACAAGCGCAATAAAACATTTGAAACTATCATTTTGATACGCTTTTGTTTTCATTCTCACTCTTTCGTAAGGGTGTGTTTCAGCGTTTTGTGTTGGTTATAAACAATTTTATGGGGTTTTTTTATTTGATTTGGTAACATTATTTTCAAGTAATATTTAATTAGCGGCTATAGATACTATCGCTAAATTTCAACAGAGTTACATTTACATATATTCATGAGGAAATAAAAATACGGAAAATACGAATTGCGCTTGTATTGCATTAAAAACCACCCCTAATAATACGTTCGTGAAACCTTACATACTTAAAATAGTTATGTTTAAAAAAGACACAGTTGATTGATATGCCCTAAGCATTCGCCATCAGAGCTGCCGATGGGGGGAAAAATACAAAAACAGAACAGAATCAGTAAAAGATTTTGTATCATTCGATGTACAGGATATCTTAAAAACGTTCACCAATACACCCATTGACCCCATAAAGAAATCAAAACAATTTTTTAGTTTTCTTTATCATGCAGGTTTGCCCATTTTTTTTTTGGACATTAGATAAGCAAAAAAGCTTTACAAAAAGGGTTTCCATTATTTGAAATTAAAACTCCCACAGCGACCATCCGAGGCATGTTATTAATAATCAATGTCCGAAACAATGCTTCTTGCAATATAGTTTTAGTTGCTTTTCCTTGTCCCGTGATAATGCATATGATTAATGAGCACCTGTTGCGGTTCTCGATAGTCTAAACTTCCACAACTTGGATTTTAAAAGAAACCAACCGACCCAACCAAATCAGTGCTCCAGTATTTGAACATTTTCTGTATTATTTTCAAGTTCACTTCTTGAAGCACAAGAACACGGTTCCAACCATAGAGCATTGTTAACTTAGAGCAAAACAGTAGAAATGAATAAGGCTTACCTTCTTCGAGAGGATTCCATTCTGCATACCGTTCTGCATTAATGGTAACTCCATCGATCTTCGTCTTTCGGGAATGAACTCAAACACGTAATCGTCCTTGCCACCCCAGCTCCGTGGCATGTTGTCATCGTCGATGTACTCGCGAATGTTTTTGTTGCTGATGTTCCGTAACCGGTCGACAGCTTTGGCGGGCAGGAGTTTTTTGATAATTTGAAAGGTAGCTAAAAATGAAAAACGTACGCGTTAGATCTACTGCAAACTGTTTCCACAGAAAACATTCCAATATACTAACCGTTCAAAATCCATGGAAGATCGTAGATGAGAATGTAGTTCAGAGAGCAGGGATAGTAGTTTTTGAACGTGTTAATAATGTACTTCGTGTAGTCCATATCAACGTTGCTTAGGCCGGCATCGGTAAGATCGAACACGATCGTGACTAGATCGTCGTTCGCTTCGCGAATTATTCGCTCGATCCAGTACAGGAAGCACTTCTTTAGGTCGTCCAAATTGCGTGTCCCCCGTACGTACATCTTCGATTTGAAGATGAACACCGTCTTGCCGTCAACGTCACGTCCACGAGGATACATCAATGCATCGTGAATGTATTCCATGCGAATGTTATCTTCGCGAATGTCTACAACACCAAGTATAAACAACGAGACAATAGATTAACGCCATTTGGTTGGCACTTGTATGTGATCTGACGTGCAAAACACACTTACCATTGATGCCCGATGCTTTTCTCCATTCCATCGTTTCCCACAGCTGCTTCAGCGATTCCTTCATGCTTAGGTCATTGTTCTCCAGGAACTTTGTCAACCAACCGTCGCCTTCAAAAACCCACCTCATATCGTGCTCGTGGAAGCCACCGACTGCGGAACAGAGAAATACAGGAAGAAATGTAACCGGTATTATTTAAAAATTCAAATGAGTTGAATAACTATTCAAATATCGCCGAGAGCAAAAAATAAACCAGTCCTGCTGGAAGTATGGAGGTGATAACTTAAACAGTTTGGATAGGAGATGGATCGTAAGCCTTGAACTAGAATATGGACCATGACTGCTGGAAAGACGGTAAAAACACCGTGATAAGCTGGAGCTTTGCTAGATTATGATTATTATGAAAAGGAATTGAGATAGATCAACAGATTTGATTTCGTTCCGTTTTCCGTGAACACTGTGTTTAGTAACAATTCTTTCCAAATGTGTTACAGGAAAGCCTATAGAAGTAATTGAAAACTATATCTGTATTCGTTTTATTTTTTAAAATATGTATGCAACAAAACTTGTCAATTAGGTGTCCCCTTTGTCCTTTCCTATACTTTGGCCGTCAAAGACTCGACACCATTTCTAAAAGGCTACAAATAGAAGCATGGGGATACCGTCGTGCGTATAGAAGAAGTTAAGAGCGTTACCAATGTCAACGTGAGATGAGAGATGGACGCATCTTTACTAACTCTTCAACTGCGCCTTGAAGACCTTGAACGTCATTCCATGCATTTCGTAGGTGCGACGTCATTGTGTGGTCCGATCTCACGTTAGCACCGGCTGTTCCCTCGAGCGTATAACAGCGTGCTCTGTGTCACAAGTCGGGTGCGTTTGTTACGGTTCGGTAGAGCAGTGCCCGCACAGTCTGGGGTACTGGGTCTTTTGGGGGCGACCTTGGACCCAAAACACGGTCTATTCAGTGAGCGATACAACGGCACCACCACAGCCCGGTGAAAGGGGAATAGTAGCGTTGCATGCTATGATGGGAAATTACGGTGCTGTATTAATTTGCAACACAGCACAACAACGCAGCACGCTGTATGTGTGTGCACATGGTGGTGCAGATGAGCTAATGCCCTGAGTAGTATGTGGAAAGATGCGCCAAGTAGGGATGGACGACAAAATCTAATGTTTATGATGTTCATCAACGAAGGTAAAATGCAAAGGCGTTTCTCATTAGTGCGTTTGGAAACTGGATAGCAAAGATTTGGGCATGACAAATATTTTATGATTGAAATACTTTTTTAAAATGGATAAAAGTTTGTTATACCAAATTCCTTCTAAATTCTTTAGTTTCAATTAAAAAATATTAAAAAATGAATCCCTAAATGTTATACTCTGTTTTTGAGTTTTCAATTAAAACATTTTAATTAATTATCCAATGCATGCAACAGGTTGCGGTTCGACACCCATGGCTATTAAGAATTAACACACACCACCGAAATAATAGGCAATTATTAGCCATTTGATAACGCCATCTCCGCAAGATAAATAGTGCAATAAGATTGCAGTAATAATGAAGACACAGCCTACTTAGTATGCGTGTAAACATTTATTCAAGAACTTTGTAGCAAAAATAATGAAATGAAATGAAAAACTACCAAACATTAGGCTCAAAAGCGAACCACCGATGGCTGTTTGACGTCTGATTCAAAGCATAATTAACACTTCAAAGCAATCATCGTGATAATTAAAGTCACGAGACATACAAAAAAGAAACATGCACGTACACACGTACGTATCTCTATGAGCTTCATAGCCCTAGGAAGGCACAAATAGAATAATATCGACCCTATCGGCCTCGTCGTGAGTGATTAATTTCTTTTACATCGACAAGATAACGAACTAAGGCTATGCTGAGTCACTTCGAGTGACCTCGCGACTCGATTTCTTCGGCAGGATTCAAGGTAACATTGACGCCTTTGACAACGTGATGACAAGCGTTGAGCAAGACGAACCGATGGTGGTCCCACATGGTGGCTGATAGTGTGCTATCTACTGAACGTCTAGCGTCTTTGCATTGGTGCCGGCTAGCAAAGGGGAGCTTGTTCATTACCTGGTACTTTAGCTGCATCTTTTTCTAGTTTCTCCCTGAACAGCTGCCTCAGTTCGGCCACCTGGGCCGGCGTCGGGTTAAGAAATTCTGGTAACGTCATTTCGGATAGCTCACTGTGTATCTTCGTCACGCACACCAACAAAGAAAGGCACTTGCAAAGGTGGTAATCGCACTCGGAATAATTTACCGCAAGCACACCTAACTACCTACTTTTGGCACTGGACACTAGACTAGCTTGGAGTATCTAACACCGCAAAATACACTAAGTGCTTCACTAAGTTTCAGTCGTGCACAAAACTTTCTTCCGGGACGGTACGGATTGTACTGCTCTACTATCACTTACAACACTGCTCGGTTAGTTGTTAACTTAGACTGTTCATAGCAATATTTGGCCGGCACTGTACACTTCTTGCACACCGCTTGCTTCGAACGATTTGTTCGGGCACGACACGTTTTTAGCACACCGCTGCTGCTGCTGGAAAACAAAAGTTTACTTTCGATTATTTTCGCCGGTTTTCTATTTCTTTAAATGCGGCCACAGCATAGGTTTAACTACTTCAATCAAACCTTCAACAGCTAACGCACACACTACTACTGCTCGCTGTTCGCTGGATGCTGGATGCTGTGCTTTTTTTGGTGGGACATTTGACATACACTACTTAGTAGCGCTAGTTTATTGTTCCACGATTTCCAACCAATCGAAGGTCGGCGTTTCGGTGCTATTATTGTTAGTTTCCTTTTCTTCGAGCGTACCACGATTTCATAATCATCTCTCCGTGAGCTAATGTTCCGCGTCGGATCGAAAATCAATCGCCACACACTACACGGTTGCCGTGTATTAGCTCGTGGATCAAATGCGTGTAGTGTTTTTTTTTTATTCTTCTCCTTATTTTTTGCTACGATTGTGTGCGTTAGATTTGCGTTCAACGGGGGCACAACCGGATGAGCTTGATCGTTAATAGTAGCTGTGTGCTGCTGCTCTTTGTTATTCCACAGGAACAGGTTTCTACTATATGCTGCAGATCGCACACTGAAACACCGAAGAATACACTTGCTGCGATCGTGATCACTTCGATGGAGTAAGTATTACGCGATTTTACCTACACTTCTTCTCAGGGTAAGCTTTTCGTCAATGGCTATCTGATTGCTGCTGGAGGCTTCACTACAGATAACCGTGAGAAAGCCACATGGAAGCTGTTGGTTACCTTGGCGACAACCGAGAAGCACCGACCGAACGAAGTTTCTCACACACAGCTACCCTTTACGTACACTGAAGCTGTTTTATTATCAGCCGTCGGCATGTACGCGGGGGTGTGTGACACGTGCGAATTTTCGCACCATTCGGTATGCTAAAGCTTCACTTCGTCTCGGATGGTGGCCAAATTTCCTCACTTCACTCACGTGGCGGTGTGAGTGTGGAATTTGGAAGATCCTTCTTGGCGCTCCGTTGGCACCGAAAGCCAAGCACACACGAACGCCTTCGCGCACGAATAGACCGGAGAGAGAGAGGATGAACGATGAACCGGCAGACAGACAACATCAAACACGGCCAAACGCACACCGAAAACTGAGTGCGGCGTGTGATCGCGGTGCCAAGCTTAGCTTTGACGTCTAGCATTGGGCGGTAAAGTTGTTTTTTTTTGTTTTTGGAGGGAAGAAGCCGTTCACCTAAGCCACGGCGTTATCTTTCACTCTCGCACTCTCGCAAACCGCAACCGCTCGGCTCTTTCCTAATGCAGCTCTGACCGTGGATACAGTGCGCGCGATGGAGCAATGAATGCTGCTGTTGCTGCTGTTGCTGCGGGTAGCGCAATACCGTGGCCGTTGCTGCTTTTTTCGGCAAACGCGAGAGAAAAAGCATCGGGCACAGAAAATTACAAACGTACCATCATAAAAGAGCGACATTAAGCAGAAGAGGGAAAAAGAAACGAAAACAAACGTCTCGTTTGTATGGGGAAATTTACTCCCAAACGCACGACAGCACGGTGGAAGGAAATGGGAATTGGAGAAAGATGAACTGATCGAAACGAGAGAAGACAAAAACACATGGAAAACAGAAGGAAAATGTGGTTCATCGTTCGAGCATGTGCGTGACGCACGGATCGACAAAAAACAAAATAAGGTAAAATAAAAATCAGCACGCTTCTTTTCGGTTATTTTTGGTTGAGAACTTGCCATTTGACATCGTGAATTGCACCTACTTTCATGTTATACTATGATTGACTAGTCTGTTTTTGTCCATACCACATTAGAAACTCTTCAGAAGTTTTGGAATAACTTTAAAACTAAATAATATCCCGACGACATATGGATCACGCACCGAAAAGGTACTTTTTTTATATTAAAAAAAAAAATCAAAAGAATCATCAGCACACAATCTATTTCTCATGACCGTATTGCTTTAAAAATCCGTCAAAGAAGTACGACTAGACACGGTGTAATGATATCACCGGTAATCACACCGATGCCGATGGTACGGCGTACTTGCTCGCAACCACGCAACCGCGCCAGCTTATCAGCAAATAACCACGTGTGTTATCGTGGAAATTTTGAAACTGAGCTCGATAACGGCACCAATATGTAGGTAATGCCGGTTGATATTTGGTAAAGGAACCGGGAAGGGGAAATTCATGTTCGTCTCTCGACTCGGAAGAAAGACACCTGCAAGCGATTAAAGGTTGCAAGCGTCCGACGTGCGTATTTTATGTGTTAGCAGCTAGCGTAAAATAATCTAATGCACACGCTGGTCAGTCAAACGGACGGTAACCAAAACTGGGCGTTACTGAGTCAGCAAGAAATGGATTTTTTGCTAACAACACTGTTCAATTTCGAGATGGAGCATCATAATGAGCCATCTCATTGTGGTTTGCGTCAGATGGGAAAGGGAAAAACAGATCGAATTGCGGCAATGAAGTTGCCACAACCTTTCTTACAAATGATATTTGCTGACCAATCCTTTGAACGATCGTCATACGATCGCACTTTACGCAAATGGTGGGCATACTTGCAGCAACTAACACCGACCGAGGTGTAAACACTCGAAAGCACTAGAAACGATGATCGATGGTCGCTGTTTGGCTTGAGTCTCATCTTAAAGTCTCTTTCCATAAGCGATCTTTGACCATGGCCATGGACGACGGAGCGGTTGTCCGGGGTTTGTCCTTGGCTTTGGAACCTTCAACGTTGCACATATGTTGGTTTGTAGGGGGTTTTTGCATCCGACGACGATCGGCTTTTCGATAAAACTGGTTTTGGGTGACGCCGCTCTGGGCCGTAGTAAATTTCGTACCGAATACATCATCGATTTATCAATCGAAATCATTACGACGCGGCCGCAGGGCGGTCTTGTGTAATTGGGTAAAGCCGTGCGATTTATGATGTACACAGTAAGTATCTGCGGCGATCGTTGTGTGTCTAGCCCGCGATAAAAAGTTTTCCAATTCGAGAACAAATTTTGCAACACAATATGGAGGGGCATTTCATCGGTACTTTTCGGGAATAGTTTTCCGACACTTTTGGGGAATAAATCAATTTATGGTGTAAAGCAAATGGGAAGCATTCTAAAAGGGTAACACAAAGATTGTAGACAGATGCCGTACCGTAAGAGCATTATGTCATTACGATTGATTGCAGTGGATTGCTCACATGGTCGTGTTGCAAAAGTAAAGCAAGTCAATGGCTTCTTATCAATTGCTCAGTATTACAAACAGCTTTCTTTGCTCTTAGCAATAGACGGCAAACGCGGCGCGAATGTTGTGTGGAAATAATGCTTGTAAAGTGAAATGTTGTGCACAATCAAAACCGGAAACAAATGCAATGTACAACATGAGTACGGTGCATATTGCCACTGATCCCCTTTGTACCCATAGGTTGAAAGTTTTATTTTAATCACATAACTAACTCGGTTCTAGATCTTCTAGCTGATATTTTACTCATTATAATTGCATCTTTCTTTCGCTAAAAAGAAAGGAATAAAAGCACGTCCTTTTCAACTTATCTTGAACGAGTACGTTTGTGTCCCCTTTTTTGGCAGAAAATAGCAAACAAATGCATACACGATGTAAATCGTAAAATAAAAAAAAAACGGGGTAACCAAAATATACGTCCCCTGTTCGGCAGCATTTCGTTTGATTTGTATCCAGATGTTTTTTTTTTTTCATTGCTTTCGGTGTACACGCCTTTGCTTTTGTGTTCTGGCCGCGCGGTCCTTTCCAAGGATTTACATACAACAAGGAAGCACATAGTTGGAAGGAAAGGAGTGTAGAAAATCGATGTTGACTTTCCTAAAATTGGCATAGCATCAAATTACTTTCCTGGCGACGAAATATGACGATCGGAGCTACTACTGGAACGTTTGCATATCTTATGATGCGGGGTGTTTGTTTTTCTACATATCGTACCACTTTCCCCGAACAGATATGAATTCATTGTGTAAGTTGAAAGGCTATGTTCAGGCTTCTAAACATGCCGTTTCGATACGCCGGTTAGCAGCTAGTTGGTCAAGGTCACCTCTTGAGATGACTTTTCTGCCCTGAAAGTAGTCAATGCACACATCCCACCGGCATTTCGGCGGTTAGCTTTTTCGTGCACGCCAAGGTTTCACTGTTCCTTTCTCCTTTTTTCCACCAAAACCACAAACACACACACACACACATACACAGAGACACGCGCCTTTCGTGCGAGCCACACCATTAGTTTCCTCATGGTGTGAAACACATTTCAAATTACAATTACAACTGGCGGTCGCCCTTCATTACCACTTCAAACCATGATCACATCAGCACATCATCAACGCACCGAGGTAATTTCACTAATCTAACACATATTCGTTCATCACGCCTAACTAACTGCACCAATTTACTAGTGGACCAGCAACAAAAAGGAGAAGGTTCACCGGGACCGTACCGCGGTACAGGCTTCCTGCTGCGACAGCGTGCGAGATGTAAATAATGTAAAGCGTTCTCCGAGAAGGGTTCGTGAACGCCATATGATTCACGTTTGCTCGCTCGCTGCGCACATTAGTAACGCTGGGAGGACATGAGTTTTTGACAGTTGAACGCTTCCACAAATTTGNACACGATGTAAATCGTAAAATAAAAAAAAACTGGGTAACCAAAATATACGTCCCCTGTTCGGCAGCATTTCGTTTGATTTGTATCCAGATGTTTTTTTTTTTTCATTGCTTTCGGTGTACACGCCTTTGCTTTTGTGTTCTGGCCGCGCGGTCCTTTCCAAGGATTTACATACAACAAGGAAGCACATAGTTGGAAGGAAAGGAGTGTAGAAAATCGATGTTGACTTTCCTAAAATTGGCATAGCATCAAATTACTTTCCTGGCGACGAAATATGACGATCGGAGCTACTACTGGAGCGTTTGCTTATCTTATGATGCTGGGTGTTTGTTTTTCTACATATCGTACCACTTTCCCCGAACAGATATGAATTCATTGTGTAAGTTGAAAGGCTATGTTCAGGCTTCTAAACATGCCCTTTCGATACGCCGGCTAGCAGCTAGTTGGTCAAGGTCACCTCTTGAGATGACTTTTCTGCCCTGAAAGTAGTCAATGCACACATCCCACCGGCATTTCGGCGGTTAGCTTTTTCGTGCACGCCAAGGTTTCACTGTTCCTTTCTCCTTTTTTCCACCAAAACCACAAACACACACACACACACATACACAGAGACACGCGCCTTTCGTGCGAGCCACACCATTAGTTTCCTCATGGTGTGAAACACATTTCAAATTACAATTACAACTGGCGGTCGCCCTTCATTACCACTTCAAACCATGATCACATCAGCACATCATCAACGCACCGAGGTAATTTCACTAATCTAACACATATTCGTTCATCACGCCTAACTAACTGCACCAATTTACTAGTGGAACAGCAACAAAAAGGAGAAGGTTCACCGGGACCGTACCGCGGTACAGGCTTCCTGCTGCGACAGCGTGCGAGATGTAAATAATGTAAAGCGTTCTCCGAGAAGGGTTCGTGAACGCCATATGATTCACGTTTGCTCGCTCGCTGCGCACATTAGTAACGCTGGGAGGACATGAGTTTTTGACAGTTGAACGCTTCCACAAATTTGGCGCGGTTGCTTTGATTTTTTTCTCTCTCTGTATATTTGTTGTTAATTTGTGTATTCCCATGCTTTTGAATATCGGCCATTTAGAATCGCTTCGCGGGACGGTGGAAGTTTGCGATTATTCGCAATAATTCATCAGTATCAGTTGCAACACCGTTGAAAAAGGCATTCATCTGTCATCGGGCACGATTTTCCCGCAAGCGCTTTGCATCGCAACCGTTGTTTTCCACCATTCCTCGAAGCTCCGTGTTTCGCCGCACGATTCGGAACTAATCGCACGAAAATCGCACAGCCAGACGCAGTCGATTGGGATGATGCTGTAGCGAAGCGAGCGAAGGCACCTTTTTTCCCATCTGACAACTGTCGCACCACTCGCGTGCGATGTGCTCGGTAGTAACTGCGTTCGTCCGGCAGGTGGTATAGTAAATCGAATTTCCACAGCAAAGTTCATCATCCACACGCTGCACCATGAAGTTTGCCGAACATCTGGCCGCCCACATCACGCCGGAATGGCGCAAACAGTACATACAGTACGAGGTAAGTGTTAGCGTCGTGTTTCGTAGGCGGTCCAGCAAAGTGATAACATCCGGAAAAATGGATTCTTCGCCGTTTGACCCATCCTGTGACCCTTTTGCCTAACGGGCAGGGCGAAAGCAGTACGCTGCGTTGTGTGGGAGTGTGGAAACATCACATCGGTGATTTGCAATTGCGCAGACGCGAACTGCACTGTTTATGTTACATTCGGTGCCGAATCGGTATTGCGAGAGGGACGTGAACAAGATACAAAAAAGAAAAAAAAAAAGAAATCACCCCCGAAAAGTGGCCCGACCGTGAACGTATGTAAACAATGCACGTCAGCTGTTCCCGCCAAGAAGCCCGCGTGCGACAGGTCTCTTTCCATTCAAAGAAGCTGGGAGAAAAAAAAATCATCGGTCCAAATTTTTATTTTCCGCTTATGTTACGCTCACCTGTTAGGCAGACTGGTCGGAAAAGCGAATGAAAAGAACGAAAAAAAAAATGAAACCACAACTCGGTGCGACCAAACAGTTGAATGGGTTTCGGTAATGTGCCAAACACATGTTTCCAAAGCACGTTTCACGCGGCGACCCGACGCGGTTTCGCTGTTTGTGTACATTAAAATGTTTGCTTTTCGTCGTTCATTAGCAGATTGAATGTTAATTTGAATTTTTGCACTAGAGTGCCCGTAATGAGAGTAATCGCAAGAGAAGATTGAATCGGAAAAGGGACACTTGAAATGATGCTTAAGTTGTTTACATTTCCATGGCCTACGTAAATTAGAGGTTTATTGAAACCTGAAATTTATGCGCCCTATTTCCACTCACTTTCAGGAGATGAAGGCGCAGCTGTATGCGGCCGTCGAACAATCGCCGTCAGCCGAGCTGGTCGATCCAGAAGTGCTGACGCGATACTTTGCCAAATTTGACGAGCAGTTTTTCCACTACTGTGATAGTGAACTTGCCAAAATCAACACTTTCTATTCTGGTAAGCGTGACGAACGAGTTCCAGCGCGCGTGCTGTGCTGACATTAATTATGATTTCGTTGCAGAAAAACTCGCCGAAGCGACACGCAAATTTGCCAACCTTCGGACGGAGCTGAGCGAAACGCTCGAAATGGAAGAAAACACAAAGAAAAAGAAAGACAATCTTCACAAGATGAAAAAGAATCTGCTGCGCAAGAAGAACGTGTCCGTGCGCAAAATACAGGAACTGAAGCTTGCATTTAGCGAATTCTATCTGAGCCTTATTTTGCTCCAGAACTATCAGAATCTTAACTTTACCGGATTTCGGAAGATACTGAAGAAGCACGACAAGCTGCTGAACGTGGATTTCGGAGCACGGTGGCGTGCCGAACATGTGGAATCGGCACACTTCTACGTCAACAAGGACATCGATCGATTGATCCACGAAACCGAAAACATTGTGACGAACGAGATCGAAGGAGGCGATCGGCAGCGGGCCATGAAGCGACTGCGGGTTCCACCGCTCGGCGAGCAACAGAGTCCCTGGACCACGTTCAAGGTGGGCCTATTTTCCGGCTCGCTCATCGTGCTGTGTGTGGCCGTCGTCCTGTCGGCGATGTTCCGGTTGCGGCGTGACGATTGGATCGTAGCCTTCCGGCTATTTCGGGGCCCGCTGCTAATAGTGGAGTTCATGTTTCTGTGGGGCATCAACGTTTATGGGTGGCGCTCGTCCGGCGTGAATCACGTGCTCATCTTTGAGCTGGATCCCCGCAACCATCTGTCCGAGCAGCATATTATGGAGCTGGCCTCGATCTTCGGTGTCATCTGGACGATGAGCGTGCTGGGCTATCTGTATGCGGATGCACTGGCCATACCGGCGTATCTAAGCCCACTGATTCTGTACCTCTTGATGGCCGGATTTCTACTGAATCCAACGAAAACCTTCCGGCACGAAGCACGCTTCTGGACGTTGCGCATCTTGAGCCGTATCGTGCTGGCACCGTTCTTCTACGTAAACTTTGCCGACTTCTGGCTGGCGGATCAGTTGAACAGCATTGTGCCGGCGTTTCTCGATCTGCAGTACTTTATCTGCTTCTTTTCGACAATCAGCAACTGGAGCCACGCGGAGGATCCGAACCAGTGCATCAACAACTCGCTCTGGATACGGCCGGTCGTCGCCATGCTGCCTGCCTGGTTCCGCATGGCGCAGTGTTTGCGCCGGTTTCGTGATACACGCGATGCCCATCCACATCTAGCGAACGCGCTCAAGTACTCGACATCATTTTTTGTGGTCATCTTTTCCTCCATCACGCATGCCACCCGGGACCAGTATGCGAAGAGTTCGGACAATCCGTGGTTTTATCTGTGGATACTGGCCTCGATCGTGTCGTCCTGCTACGCGTACACCTGGGACATTAAGATGGATTGGGGCCTGTTCGATTCGAAGTCAAGTGATAACAAATTCTTGCGCGATGAAGTCGTCTACGGTTCGAATGTGAGTGTGATCAAGGTGTAGTGTAAAACTATCCCACTAACGAGATTTGTGTCACATTTGTATCTGCTTCCACCAGTGGTTCTATTACTTCTCCATCGTCGAGGATCTCATACTGCGCTTCGGATGGACACTATCCATGAGCCTGATCGAGATGGGGTACATTGATCGAGAAATTATCGTGTCGATTCTTAGCCCGCTCGAGGTATTTCGGCGCTTCATCTGGAACTACTTCCGGCTGGAAAACGAACATCTCAACAATTGCGGTAACTTCCGTGCTGTGCGCGATATTTCCGTTGCTCCCATGGATTGTTCTGATCAGGTAAAAATCACGCAAATAGTACAATCAGCGTTTCAAATTTGTAATTTGCTTAACTTGCTATCGTTCAGACCACCATACTGCGCATGATGGACGAGGAGGATGGTGTACGGAATCGACGCACGGTCAAAAAGTTGGCCAACAAGAAAAAGTCCGAACAGCGTCTACTACTCCGGGAGGCAGAATCGACGGAAGACTTGGACATGTAACGTGGCGCTTCCCTAAATAATCGTTCTTTGCGTTTCATGTGAATTCCAACGCGGTAGCGCATGTGTGCCGTGTTTGTTACGTGCTTTGTTTCATGGTTGTATTTTTGTTTTGTTTCGTCCTATCTCCGCCAGTCTGTATCGTTCCCGATGATCATTCAGCACCGCAAGGATCACAATACATTTGGAGCCCACGCTTAAGGATGGTTTATTTTGCGGCATCGTTTGTTCTCATGCTTCATCACATTTTTGCTGAAAAGTGACAGCAGTTTTGTTATCATTTCAATAATGAAAGTACTTAAAATTAACCTTAAGTACTAATGCATTTGTCAGCTAAATGAACGATGGTTGAAGTTTCTTTAAATGGCTTTATTTTAAGTTATCATATCCACTTCGTAGAATCATGTAAAGCTTTTTTTAAGTGTACTTTGAATTATTCATCAGTAGATTGATGCGTGTTGTTTGTTTTGTACGAGCATAGTGTCGTTAGTCGTACATCCCGACGTACATCATTAGATCTTTCCAGACATGTCTGAAATATCATTAATCTTAATTCTTCGTCCCTTTGTTCTCATGTGAATGCCAATCAAACCGATCTGTAGTACATCCTATCGAACATAACACAACTGTGTGGAGAACGTTGGATCCTACAATCCGGGATACTAAATTTGCTACCATTTTTTAAACTAGTGTTTTTTTTCTCACGACGTGTAACTGATCAAATCTTCTCTTTTTCTTTGTGTGAATGTGCTGGTGTGTTTGTGTTTTTCGTTTTCTATCTTTCAATCCACAGCAGTGACAGTCCTAAAAGGCGGGTCCAGTGGGAAATTTAACGAATTGGCAAACAGGTGTGTGAAGGATTCGTTTTCCCTGACGCACCTGAACCAAAAGTTGTAGACAATTGAGAGNTCGACGCACGGTCAAAAAGTTGGCCAACAAGAAAAAGTCCGAACAGCGTCTACTACTCCGGGAGGCAGAATCGACGGAAGACTTGGACATGTAACGTGGCGCTTCCCTAAATAATCGTTCTTTGCGTTTCATGTGAATTCCAACGCGGTAGCGCATGTGTGCCGTGTTTGTTACGTGCTTTGTTTCATGGTTGTATTTTTGTTTTGTTTCGTCCTATCTCCGCCAGTCTGTATCGTTCCCGATGATCATTCAGCACCGCAAGGATCACAATACATTTGGAGCCCACGCTTAAGGATGGTTTATTTTGCGGCATCGTTTGTTCTCATGCTTCATCACATTTTTGCTGAAAAGTGACAGCAGTTTTGTTATCATTTCAATAATGAAAGTACTTAAAATTAACCTTAAGTACTAATGCATTTGTCAGCTAAATGAACGATGGTTGGAGTTTCTTTAAATGGCTTTATTTTAAGTTATCATATCCACTTCGTAGAATCATGTAAAGCTTTTTTTAAGTGTACTTTGAATTATTCGTCAGTAGATTGATGCGTGTTTGTACGAGCATAGTGTCGTTAGTCGTACATCCCGACGTACATCATTAGATCTTTCCAGACATGTCTGAAATATCATTAATCTTAATTCTTCGTCCCTTTGTTCTCATGTGAATGCCAATCAAACCGATCTGTAGTACATCCTATCGAACATAACACAGCTGTGTGGAGAACGTTGGATCCTACAATCCGGGATACTAAATTTGCTACCATTTTTTAAACTAGTGTTTTTTTTCTCACGACGTGTAACTGATCAAATCTTCTCTTTTTCTTTGTGTGAATGTGCTGGTGTGTTTGTGTTTTTCGTTTTCTATCTTTCAATCCACAGCAGTGACAGTCCTAAAAGGCGGGTCCAGTGGGAAATTTAACGAATTGGCAAACAGGTGTGTGAAGGATTCGTTTTCCCTGACGCACCTGAACCAAAAGTTGTAGACAATTGAGAGGGCTCGAATTTTGGCACGACCACGTGGGAAGAATTGGCTGAGAATAATGATTGAAAATGTCGCCAAATTAAGCAACTTGACCCGCATTGCAGGAAGTATTTACTATTTTACATCGACTAAATAATTTGCTGTCTGGTTCAACTATAGTGGCGGGAAATAGTACCACATCTCACTCAAAACACACAATTAAACACATAGCTGAAATCTATCAGGTCAGTGTGCTTGTAGTATATTATGGAGACTAGTGAAATAGTTGTAAAATTCGAAAAAAATGAATTGTCTTAAATAAGATGATAAATGTTGTTGGTATTGTGATGAATAAAACAAACGAAAAAATTGCATACAGTTGTACAATTAGTAAAGATAGTAAAAACCGCTGGGGGTTTCTTAATTTAACGGGGAAGGAAACTATTTAAACGGTACATTTAAATCCGATCTAGTAGAAGCACCCTGACGCGTATGGTTCAACCTCGTTGGAGCTGTCATCAACTGATCGTTCTTGGTGACAGTTGAGCGGTAAGAAAAAAGACAGAAAGAAAAGTGCAAAAAGAGGTATTTTCGATAACACGAAAAGTTTGTCGTAACACCAGGTTTTCACCATCGCAGCGCAGAGTGCCCAAAAAGGGGAAACGGAGAAATGGCCTCGCTGTTGAAACTTTCCACGGCTGTGCGGCGCCAAACGTTGCTGGCCGGTAGCCGTGCCGGATCGACGTATGCGGCCGCCTTCCGCACCGCCCTTACGAACGAACCAGCCACCGAGGTAACCACACTGGACAGCGGTCTGCGCGTAGCGAGTGAATCCGTTCCATCGCAG
>CM032178.1:7764055-7788626 GCA_018908115.1 Anopheles rivulorum
TCCATGAGGGTTCGGAGCTCCATCGCTCACCATTCCGGCCGGGAGCTCGTTGTCGGATGTAAATTATGCGGATTTCTGTCTAGACTCCGATTAGCTAGCAAACAGGTTGGCTTGCGAACAATGCGAAACGACGCTGTGTGCCAGATACCGATCGCGATCGATGCATGTGCAGTTGCGCTTCCCACGTCTCGTGCTACAAAAGCTTTTATTTTTCTAGAACAATTCGTCCCTGTCGGAAGTGATCGTACGATCGTTTCGCGCGGCTACGTTTGAAGGTTGTGCAGCGAACTCTAGCCAACCCTTCCAAATTTACCTTTTTTCCGTACACACGATTGACTCTAGCACTCGGACGGTGCAGTCATGCTAGGTTTATTGGTGGTGGTACTAGCGAACATCAACACAAATCGGAACTTTTACACTTGAGCGACAACCAAAAAACCGGTACACGAATAAAAGCATCAACTACCATCCCCTGCCCGGTGTAGGTGAAAAAACTGGGGCGCGGTGGCGATAAGAGACCTTGAAACTAGAAAGTAAAACAACCACCACAACCGGTGTGATACAAATACAACGGCGAGAGGGGAAAAGACGGCAAAGTGACAGCGCCATTGAACCATCGCACGAGTCTATCTTTGAGTTCAACGAGAACGAGAGTAAAAAGTATTTAGTTCGTTAACAATCTATGTCCTTAGTGTCCATCGTTCAACTCCATTTTAGAATATGCCTCATCGTCCATTTTAATCATCTTCTCGTTGGGCGGTTCCCGTTTGGGTGGAGCAATGCTACTGGGCGGTTCCCGTCGAGATTGAACCCAAGATAAGATGTATCATCTATCATGATCGCTCTATTCGAAACTCTCAGGAGACGATTCTCACATCAGCCGATATTGACGCTGTCCGACAGTTGTCCATTTAATCGATCCATACCTCAAATAGTGACGGAGCAAGTAGCAAAAATGAGCGTCCCATGGACAATGGCGACGCAAAATCGTCAATCAACGAATCGGCAGAAGGTTAAGTGTTTTATTTACTAACAAGATGATTTTGTGTTATTTGAGTTCCTTACACCTCCCACGTGCCTCATTTCCACTGTTCCCCCCCCTCACCATGCTCCAGGTAATGAAGATTGACGATGGCGAATTGGTGTGGTGAATTTCCAATTTTTTGGACAATTTTTTTTTTTGTAAAATAAATCATTGCGAAATTCTTGTTGTGATGTAGTAATGCTACAAAAACATGCTTTTGGGTGTTTGATTATTTGTGCGGATACAAACATTCAAACGCACTCCATAACCTTGACATCGACTGACACACCTGAGGCGAATTGGAAATCTGCAGTACCATGACCTAAACGAAGAACCATGCCAACTCTCGTCTTGGCATAACCTTGACGTCACTTCTTCGCATGTTCCGCACCCTTCAACCGGAACTCCATTCGCGCAAAAACAAACTGGTTTATGTGCAAGATGGTATCTCTGTCTCTGTGGTGCTCTCTCTGTCTCCTTGCTTCCCCATGGCCCGGTTGTGGTTTGCTCTTTCTCCCATACGAACCACACCACACGTTTACGCCAAGTCTCCAGAAAAACAGGTGCCATTAACTGATACCCCCCACCAGGTACGATCGTAAAAAGATAGTTTGGTTTGGTTTTTTTCTTCGTCTGATGCTCTCTGGAGAGACCCAGGATGGTTTTCTGAATATTTCTTCGAATGATGACATAGCGCGAGACTATTACGTGGATCGTCGAAAGGCCACAAGTACGTCAACAGCTGGGAAAACAGACAGCGTTCGCGAATGTGTGTCACACCTTCATGTGCTGCCGTACGATTCAGCTTCCACTGAAGTACCCCCAGCTTTCAAAGCTCTTGAGCACCGTTCACAACTTTATCTTTGTATTATCGTAATAGCGCCGGCTAATGTCGTCAGTAACGATTTCCAAGTGAACACGCATGGGACCGCAGCGTCATCGTGCGTACGCCAACTCATGCAATGCTGACGATCGCTGAGCCTTAACCTCTACGCAACTGGATGCATGATGGAGGAGTTCGTTTCACATCCCAAAACGGAAGGAAATGAAACGGGGTAAAGGGCAAAATTATCTACACGCCACTTATCATGTTTACGCCAATGCCAAGGCAACATGCGGGAATCGATATCGTACGCCAGTACACAGAATGCTATCCGGTATGTGTTATCAGATCGCTGGTTTCGCTTTCGGTTGCGCCCTTTTTGAGACAATTATTTAGGTATCTCAAACCTAGCTCGAGTTAAACTGTTCTTGCGAGTTCCTTCTTGGCGAAAAAAAAAACACCAACATTCGACTGTTTGACAACGCGAATATCCGACAAACACGTGTTGCATCACACCCAATTCGTGGGAGCTTAACCCTGATGAAAGCTGATCTCGTTTCGTGGGCTCGTGCAAAGAATGCGGGTGACTTGAACGACGCGGCAAACGGGGGGGCGGAGGACAAAAGGAAACCCGACGATCCGGTAGTGTGGAGGTGTGGAGCAAAACGAAGAACATAAAAAAACGAGTCGTCCACGCCATCAACGTGCTCAGCAGTATATTTGCAACGTGGGATCTTCACGATAGAAACCGTTGGTGGTTGTGGAGGGTGGTGATGGATGGCTGGCTGGGCTGGAAATGTAGTAACTGGTTGAAGGGGAGACAAAGAGTGAGAGAGTAAAGGGGTAGAGCGAGGGGAGAAGTAAAACGCCGTTCATTCGACGAACTGTGCGAGGGCTCGACCACCTTTATGGGGGCTCGTCTGTTGATACCCTTGAAGTTTGAAGCACACACGCAAGTAAATCATGTTTACATGTGATGGTCCGTGCGTGCGCATGTGTGTGTGTCTGTTTGGAGGGAGGTCTCACATGCTCGCACCTGTTGGGAGAGTGGAATCGGTGAGTGCCCCATGTACTTTGATTCGAGTTCTCTCGATTGTGCGCAAAACGCTGCGTGCTGTATGTATGTACAGCGGGTTTTTCATGTGTAGTTTAGCAAAAGCGTTGTAACCGATACGATTTGCCCATGTAGATGTTGCATTATTGCCAACGAGTGCGCATTCGACGGCCGCGGTACACGTTGCAGTGTCGCAGTACGTCGTAGATCCTCCGCATGAGCAGTGCTATTTGGAGATCTTACATGCGTTTGGGCTGATAAAACGCGGTAACGCACGGCTTCACTGCAAACTATTCTTGGGATAACATCTCAACTGAATCTATAGATCTTCTCTAGATCTTCTCTGTATAGAGCTAAAACTACATCCGGTTAGGAGTTACATCCAGTCATCGATAAAACCTGAGCTAAAGTAGTGAGCCATGCAGTTCAAGATCGACGACTCTAGATCTTCATGTGAGATTCTATAGTAATCACGACAAACTTTACCCCCACCTTTCATATTTAAAACTACTGTCTATTTGCGTTAAGAAAAACAAATCTAATAGCTCACAGCAATATCCGCTTCTTGACGCTGTTTTTGTGTATCACGATCAACCTTGTCACGAGCTCTTCCGGTTTACGAGGCACCCGCGTGTGCGATGGAGGAGTCAAGTTCGCTACTATATCACATCCTCCTTTTGCTCGCTTTACACCCACAACGAGGCTTCCAGCATTGTAGCAACAAGGATTAGCCATCTTATACGTTATATACCGACGACACAGCTCATCGTTTTGTTGGCATAATGATAGAGGATCGCTCTTTTGTTTCGCTTCCCGCACAAAGGCGACTTTAAGAGGAACAGCCTGAAGTGGTTTTCGTGGGCCTAATCTTTGCGCCACCCGCATCATCGCTGGTCAAGTCAAGTTCGCCTGGAGGGCATTACAATCCGTGCGATTGACACGTGAAATGAGAGTCGCACTTATCAAACCGTATCTAGAATAAACTCTTATTCGGACGCACTTCGCATTATCCAAACGGGGGAATAAATGGGAAGACAATTAGCGCTACAACCTATTTACAATCCTGTTGAATTGACTGATCACTGATAAAGCGCTAAGCGATTCCCTGTTGGATTGGTACGGCGAATCGTTCGCCAGTTTTGTTTAGCGACCTGACAGATGGGGGATTTATTTATTGCCAATAAGCGTTATCTGGGGGGAGTTTGCGTGCGCCTCGTCAATTGGGCTTATTGATAGCATGAATCTCCGATAGGACTTACAGGAAGCTATCATGTATCGAAGGTCACTCCAGTATGTGTGTAAATTTTTGAACGATTTTTACTGACATCGCTGTATGCGTTCATAAACTTTAAGATGGACCTTTGTGTCTTTAGAGACTTTTGTAGGATTTTTGTGTAGCTGTTTTGTGAGATACGTTCGCCAAGCACGTGGGGGGAAGGAGTTTCTATTTGTCTTTGCTAGAAGCTTGATGAATAATAGCAAAGCACGTCTCATCGGAGTGTTTGTACTGTAATCAATAAGTTATCTAACACAGGAACTTAATCATTTTTGGAAATCGTACAAATGGCTGATACGTTGGAGAAGACTTATTTATACTTCAGCAAGATATGAAGCTGTGAATGGGCTAACAGTTGCCATTAAGAAGCGAACAGTTGCATTCCTCGTTCGCATGGCCAAATGTCATCGTTCGTTATCGCGTACTAGGTAACTGATCTGACAGTCAAAAATAGAAACACTGATCACAAAGTGTAAGTTGAAAACCAAAACGAGATCACTGAAGTCGCCTGAGCCATTAGACTTACAAAGCAACATGTCAGTCCTCTGCACGTGCCGCACTGCACGTTTCTACGGAAAATGGTATTCCGTTTTTTTTCTTTCCTGATGTATTCCTTCTGGAACATACCGGACGAGAGACGCTAAGACTCATACTTAGCGACGCCGGCAACAAAAAAAGGGCGAAAGCATAAAAGCAATAAAAAATGAGCATAGCTCAAGCATATTGAGAGCATAGGAAATTTCCACTCAACACAACGATACCGGGAGTACCAACACAGACAGTGTAAAGTGGTTGTCATGTTTCGGTCATGTTTTGGGTGGGGAGACCCAGGCATGTCACAGCGATCGCAGCAGTACCTGATGGATTTATGCACTTTTCTGCCTTTCTGCATTTTTAGCGACCGATCCGTGTCGGTGTGCCAGTAAGTTTGTGTCTGTGTCGGTGTGGGGAGACCCCAAACAAACGACTCCCCAGCTCTCCTTGCAACCTATGGTGCCTCTCCTATGTGGTTGGAATGCGTGGTTGTGTGAAAAAGCTGATCGCTTTCCTCCGATCGTCACCTAACCGTTTGCCGACTCCCTTTCAAGAAAGATGCTTCGTTTTTTGGCGCGCTCGTTTGATCGATGTTTCTTCGATCGAAGCGAGCTAATGTCTCTCGAGGGTAAAATCTTATTCGCCAACACATTCAAACTGAGGGCAGAGAGAGAAATTAAAGCAGCGATGCGCCGCGTGTGCGAGACCTAAAAATGATCTTTTTTTGGGACTTAGATCCTAAGAGACGTTTGGGGACAGGACGTTTAACGCAAGCGTAGCACAACAGACATCTAGATACCGCCGAACACAGCTACAGTACGGTGGAGCTCAGGACTACTCGGAGCTCACGACTGATTGCTTTAGCCGTTCGCCGTTCGCTCATCCAACGTGGGGGTAGTGTTTGCGGTCGCGTATGAAGGTGTTGGTGCAACACTCTCACGGGACTTGGACGTCTATATAAGTGAGACGAAAACCTCTAGAGCGCCTATATAAGCGTGCTGAAGAGCCAGACTGCCTTTCAAACCTTATCGTCTATATAGCGCGCGCGAATCTCGCGATTTTTCAAATGTAACGAGCAGCAGCATTGTCTGCACAGGTGAACGCTTTCATCTTTTTTTTTGTTCGCTCTTATTTTGCTGTTCGGTGCGTTTGTTTTGTGGCTATATCGTGCCACAGCACATCGCGCACATTAGCGAATCGTGAATTACATCAGCTGTTCATTGGTGGCCCTGATAAAAAAAAAACGAGACAAAAACGGCGAAGTTTCTGGAGCAACATTTGGTGCGGCTTATTAATAATTCAAAGCCAAGAAGCGGAGAGTTTGCGTGAACCTTGACATACGCTAGCGAAAAAAAAAAAATCAGTTGTGTTGGTAGAACGTGTGTGAGGAACCATTCCTGACCTGCGGTGGTGCATTGTACAAACTCCTTAGCAAACTGCAGAAGGAGTGCCTCAAGCGGCAAGTACGGAGTGAAAGTGAATCGCAAAGTTTCCCGCATGATTTGACGTGAAACCAACGCGATCGTACGGTGATTCAAGTGTCAGTAAGATATCTCCGTCAAAAGGAGGTGGTAGTGCAGTGAACGCGATCAAGTGGTGGTAGTTCGAAGATTTGAGACGATTCGGTGTTAAGAAAGCCAAGGAACTTACCGTCCGAAAATGAGTACCGGTGGTGGTGGCGGCGGTGGAGGCGGTGGCAGTGGATCCGGCCCTATGGGTCGTATCGTCGACAAGATCAAGCGTACGATGACCAACGAAGGAGGAGTAAGTTTGCCAGTTTACCTAACAGCAGTGATCGACAATTTCTTATTTTTTTTTTGATCGCGAATTCACTTTGAATGAAACAAAATAGAACTTGACCACCGTCGGAGGCATCGAAGATCGTCGGCAATCGGCCAACCAGAAAGATCAGTGAATTCTTCGAAGGTCTTGCACGGGGTCGTAGGTTACCGTGGCGAACGATTTGCACCGTTGCGACACTTCTAGTCGCCGACCAGGTCGTTCACGTTTCCTTGTTGGCCGGCTACACTTTTTTGACGATCGAGCGCAAAAGGTGTTTGTTCTATGGTGTGCTTACATGATCACCTATATGCTCATGTGTATGTTTGTGTATTGGTGTGTGAAAATGTTTATGTCACCGTCGGTGGGTGGAACAACAACAAACAGCGGTGTGATCGCAAATTTTGACATTTTTGTACTGCCTGTCGCAGATTCTAAAGCGGTGAAGGTGTAGCATACTACCTTTCCTTTTTTTTCTTTTTTCCCTTCTTCTTCGTCTAAACTTCCGCCTTCCCCACCCTGTGGACCGCGTCCGCTAATCTTGCGGAAGAAGCGACAAATCGAACGAATTTAGACCGGGCGGACAAATTCCGCGCTACCGTGACGGTGGTCAATGTCAAGAAAAAGGTCAAACATGTCGCCAAAAAGGTTGCTGTACACCATTGTGGGATGGTGGGTGGTATTAGAGAAGGATTCTGAGACGGGGACATGCTTTTAGCGAAGAAAACGACACTTGCACACGCGAATTTTACGATGAAGTACAAACTTTGGCTCTACACATCGTAGAATGATCAACATATTTGTTGCACATTTTATTTACTCGTCGATTCGATCAACGATAAATTGAAAAATATCAACCAAAAGGACAACTTACGCTTGTTTACTGTACGTAACATTCCTAAGCCGGTCAACATATTGCATTTACAATCAAGATCGCTTCACCATAAGGTCAATATGTTGGCTGGAGGTTAAATAACATTGCTCGAAAGGTAAATAGTAATTAATAATTGCGAGCAAAATGCGGCACAATATTTCCGCTACTTTACGCCGAGTGCCGTAAGTGATACGATAAATTATCTCCCGCGGAATGATCATGCCCGGACGACTATATGCTACACGCGACAGTTTGCTCGCGGAAGTGAGTTGCGGTGACAGCATGGTCCATGCTAGACTTTTATTGTGTGCTTCACAGATTAGAGCCCATGCTTCGAAGGGTATCATTGTTTTTTTCACCCTGAAATTGTTTTTAAACCACCGCCACCTTTATGTCACGTTGCGTGCGTATGAGTGGCTAGCACTAATGCCAAACTGGGCCGTGCAGGTGCATCGATGATAATTGCATCCATCCACAACTCCGTTGGCCGCATGCCGACCCGATGGCTCGTGGTTGTTTGGTCGCTTCTATTGTTTGCCTTTGCAATTCTGAGAAATTGATTAAAAATAGCTGGAAATGTCCTCGTGTATCCAGTGGGCTTGTGAGCTATATTTTAACCACTTTGTGTACGATTCTGATTGGAATTCAGGATGGATAATTAACATCAACGAATAAAGCTTTTTATTCGCTTCGCTATAAAACTTATTTTATCTGAATCATCCTAACAAAAAACAGAAAACTTAATGATTTGAAATGAAAAACAAACCCAGGCTGGTCGTAGAACGAGCTTGAAAATTGCTCAGAATAGCAAATTTACAAGACGCACGATCTGTTGATTTGTCGATCACCTTTGCTCAGCGACGAACGTCTCGTGTCTTTTGAGGATGCTAATTGCTGACGTACATTGGTACACAAAACCCCCGTCACAAACACCTTCACCAAATGGCAAAGTGGCGAGAAAGAGGCTCAGTGTTTTGATGGTTTGTTGTAAATAAACAGCAATCATCTGGCAAAAAAGAATAAAAAATATATCCCTCCCTTCAGGGTACAATCACTCGCTCGAGGTGGGAAAATGAAACAATAACCTGCTGAAACAAAAACAATATCAAAAGCATGTTAATCGCCTTCGCATATAAAATTTCGCTGAATGGGATAAAAATGTATAAATATTTCATTTTGACTGTCGAGAAATTGGAGTTTGTCGCGTGATCGGATTCAGATCTCAACAGCGTTACCATTTCTCAATCTGTTTTATTTTTCTTTCGTGGCCCGTAGCTCTACAGCGCACATGGAGCTATTTATATTTGGTCGTATTTATCTGAAGAAAAATCAACTTTACGACAGAAGATCGCTGTCTATTGCAAGATTCACCGTAACGGGTGAGCGTACGTTGAATCTTACGGTAATATATTGCAAACAACATTAATGAAGTATATTGCTGTGCTCGTTACCACGGGAACGAACTGCGTCACGACACGAAACCCAAAACAGAGGAAAAAGAAAGAGCTGACGTAAATAAAAGTGTATAGGTTGTGCCGGTAAGCCACCACACAGTAGCGTTTTGCATGTCATTACAATTTTACACTAGCGCACAAGCCACGAACTTGCAGCAACCTTTTTGCGAGCGTTTTTCTTATCAACCAATTAGACCGGGAAAGCTGACACGCGTCGAATCGGTTAAAGGAATTGTAAATAAACCGTTGCACCGATCACAACAAAACGTGAATACGCGCCTGTTCGCGGGTCCGCGTCGCAGACCAATGACAGATGCATTGTGACTAGATTGTACCATTCACCAGCACAGAGCAGTAGAAATTTTGAGAGAAATGAGAGCGTATATTAATAGCAGCTCACAAGCAGATAGAAAAGAGAGAAATGCAGGAAAAATGAAAATATTTACTGAAACCAGTAAAACATTTACAGAGGGATGAAATTACAGAGGGTTGCGCGTCAGATAGTGCAAAAGGTAAAGAAAAAAAAACCAAAGCGAACACCAACTCACAGTGGGTCACATTTGTGAAGTAAAGTGTTGGTTTTAGTGATATCTGGCGGCTTTTGCACACTGCTCAACTACTACGATACGTTAAATAAATGCAACGCAGACTGCAAATGTGCTGCAATTGTCGTCATTTACATACCGGCGCCAGTAAACACGTGCACCGGTCTGCTTGGACAGTTTACGATACGATATGACCATTTAAAATGATAAACACCACTTAAGTTCCGCTCGCACATTGTCTGCGAAGAACTAGTATCGTCTAGTTTGCTAATCTGGTTGAGTAATCTTTTGTTTTATTTTCGAATAAATGAATGAATCGGTTTACCTCGCTTGAACGTTCATTGCTACTGGTGGATGTAAATAAGGAATGTGGCGCCATCTATGAGTGAGATGAAATACTGCATTCAGCGGAAATGTTTCAAGTGAAACATTTCATACACAGTTTAACAACATTTCATGCATTTTGAACCCGATTTTGCTACAAACGGTTGTTGACTGAATGATACAATCAGTTCCCTGGTTCTAGAGCAGCTGCAAGTAATTTGTTTCAACACCAATATGGATCAAGACAGACAAGCATAACATGTATCAAAGAACAAATAAATTCAGTGCAGTTATTTGTATTCTGATTTCGTAGCATGGTCGCATCAAATTCGACCAAAGCAATCGGCAACTTGGCTCAGTATAGTGGCAGGTGGATTGATGCACGGTGGTAAAGGCAGTTTTGTTCGAACTATTCAGCTAAGTCCTAGTGCTGTGTAATCATTTAACTAATGTGGCTCGCAAACGATTTTGCAATATTTTCCAGGATGAGATCCGTGATCCCCTGCAGTACGGCTATCAGCGTGTTAATACGGCTGAAGGATCACTATCGACCTCCACGACAGCGACTAGCTTGGACACGATCGTGCTCGACACCAACGCGGAGGACCTGGCCAGTGTACCACCGCGCGGTCTTGCGACACATCAACCGCAAAGGACCTTCAGTCCGATACTCGAGACGGACGATACGAATCCGTTTCTCGAGGCGGGCGAAAAAACCAAATCCAAATCGTCGCTCAAGAGTTCGCGTGTATCGTTCGACCAGGAAGAGGACCGGTTCGATGAGGATGAAAACAGCTTCCGCAAGCAGCGGGAGCACTTTCAAAAGCACAAAAGCCACAGTACATCCGAGCACAAGACACAGCTAATCAAGGTAAACAACGCTGTTACACGAGTATGCCAGCTTTTGTTCACTGATAACGAATTTATTTCTGTTTTAGGAACTTCGACACCTGCTAGCGACCGACAACAGAAGACAATTCCAAGGCAAGAAGCATGTATCGCTCGATGTGAAAAGTGCAAAGGTGCTCGAGCAGCTCCTCAAGGCTTCCTCGTCATCCGACGACTTCGAGGGCCAAAGGAAAGAGTTCCAGGAGCGCAAACACAAGAGTCTCGATGCGCGACATATTTCGTTCAAGTTCGACAAGGAACCGTCCCCGTCCAGCAGCGAGGAAGACTTTGAGCCCTCCACCAGTCTGCTGAGGATTGATGCCGACATTACCAAGCCCGTCATCATTGATCTGAAGGTATGCCGAAAGAGCTCGATCTTCAACACGCGAACAGAAAGAGCACCACCGCATGGGTTCCCAACAATGATGCATCCTGCTTCTTCATATTCGTAGGATCTAGATTCGAGCGACGAGGAGGACTACATCAGCTCACGCAAACATTTCCAGCAGTCCAAGTCCATGAGTACCGACTCGAGGAAAAGCATTCGCTTTCTCGAGATGGAAATGGGCACTAAGGAGGAAAATATGCGTACCGCTGTACCGTTCGTGCGACAGATCACCGAGGAAGGCAAACCGAAGCTGGAGGTGTACCGGCCAACTACAAATCCCATCTATATCTGGACACAGGTAGGTGTCATCCTACAGAATGGATCATAACATATGGCATGGCGACGAAACTCAGTTACTGGTAGAAGGAATTAACAATGCGCATCATCGTTTAACCGTCATGATCGTGTTTAATTGCAAGTAATCTTCTAGTCCGTAGTGCTCCACTCAACTGACCCAGACGGAATGCAAATTGTGCCCCCTTCTGAACGTTTTGTTTATACCGATAAGGTATAACCGATCTCGACAGTGACGAAGATGAGCTGGCAGCTTGCTGAAGCAGACAGTCTAGAGTGGTTACAGTTGAATTAGTACTGTGTATCTGGCAAATAGTAGTTAGAAATTTTAGACTAACGTGTGGTAATTATAGGTCATAGTATTTGGATATGAATTTACAACTGTTTTTTTTTAACAAGACATCTTCCACTGAAGTAAAAGGGAGCTTACCATATATGAATGCAGATGATGATCGTATTGCGTCTATTAGATTGCAAGCTAATCGGATTTTTGTAAAAAAGCGAACGCTTATTATAAGGCTGAGCTCATTGAATATCTTATGAGAGGAGTTCCGACATCTTCCGACATCTTTGTTAGATATTGGCAAACGTTTCAACCTTTAGCCCCAGAGGTCATGGACAAACGCAAACCTATAGGTCTGGGAGGCTCCAACGTGGTATGCCTTGAGCTGTTTCATTCCGTAGCGCCAACATTTGCGTCACTGATAATGATGCTTTCTTCGTGTTTGCCACGAATCCTGCTAGTAGCCGCGTGCGGCGACCTTAAACCGGTCGTGTAATAAAAATGCTACCACCAAAGAACGACGAGCATCCTCCCGGCCGGTCGTAGTAAGACCGAATGGAAGCAGCTGTTGTCTACGTGATCTTATCATCCGGCCAGTTCTCTCCGGGAGTGCGCTCTCGTTTCTCGAGCGAGAAAAGCATCGTCGTAAGCGGATCGAAGTGCTTGTTGTTATTGTCGGATCGTTTGTGCGCTGGTGTCAACAGCACGCGAAACGGGATAGCGGCGGTTCGCCTATCGGTTCGTCCTCGTCATCCGGAACGTTCGCTTGGGGCTTTACGCCGATCAACGGTGTCAGTTGTATGGAATTTATTGAAAATTCATTTCTATCCCGAAATAGGATTATTTTTTTACCCGTTCCAGTAAACTCTGTTCAGGGACGTTGAGACCGATCCCTAATTGAAATCGGACAGTAATTTTATTTTATTATTTCACCCAACCAAAATGATGGACATACGTATACACCACCTTGCTAACTCGTGCAAGACGTTCCCGCACGTTATTCCATTGCCATATCGCGAGCCATACCATTTTCTGCCCAAACCGTGCACGCGTAAATTGTTCGACAGCTAATTAATCAAAACTATTCATAGCCGCTGGTGCATCAAGGTGTGCATGAACACAAACGCTTCAATGCAATGCGCGCACTGGCACAGTAGCGTCCATCGGAATCTCATCGCGTAATGTTTTAGTTTCTTTCTTTTTTTTTGCTTTAACTCTAATGACTTATCGATAACCGAATACGATTCGCAATGCTGCCCCACGCGCCTCAAAGTAAGGCGGAGAAACATCGCTTCCCTAACGGCGAACACGTGACGACCGCGAATGCCATTTCGATCGATCGATTCCCGTTTTGAATCGACACATACGGCACATCTCTGATGCACTTTCTGTCCAGTTCCACGTTCCACGTGCTGCGCTGTATTTCTGTTGCACACCCTTGTCCTTGGGCACGAGACAGTTAAGGAACGCACCTGAATAAAAGGACTCGTTCGGAATCGGAGGTCATATTTTCACCGACACTTTTAGCTTCCCTTTATCTTCTTCGTCTGCTGAACGCGGTGTGCAAAGTTGGGAGCGTTCCGATATGCCATGATATGCATTTGAACAATTGTGCACAGACTGAGCGGGCCTGATCGTAGTAGCCGTTGGCTACGCTTCGATTTTGCAGCAACAGTAGTAGTCTTTATTTATTGTTATGGGTTTTCGGGCGGGTTAGCCGGACCTTTTTCACGGAAAGGGCAGCACAGTGAGTGTAACGCTCCACTATCACGCAGGTACTACCACTACACACTCAAACTCTCGAAAAGGAATTTCCCTTTCCTGGAAAACCATCTCCCGGCGGGCGTCCGCGACGCTTACTATCTATCGCCGGGCTAGAATTGAACCGTCCGACAGTCCGGTATAAAAAGCTGCTACCGATCGGTGCCATGGTTTAGTCGATGGACGTATCGCGCGTGATAGTGTGGAAAATTCGTTCGTTCTTTCCCCGTGTCACAAGCTCGGACAGTGCGCGTGGGTGAGTGCACGGCGGATAGACAGCAACACACGGACAGGTGATCCTCGGTGAGAGATAGCGTCTAGCGTCTTAGCGGAAGCTGCGAACAAAACAATCCTCCGTGTGCGTTGCGTGTGTGACTGTATTGGTGCAAGGATACACAACACTGCTGGATGTGAGTCGTTCTGGTGGTGAGCGTGCAAAGTGCTGTACTCTTGATGGAAAGATTTGAACGGACGGTCGGATCTAGTGAGCGACGAAAATGCCCTCTAGCGGTGGGAGCCCGAACCATAGCTAAATCAAATCGCATTACTTAACGATCACGTTTTGCCCTTTATCAACGCAGTACGATCGCTTGCGGGCAGGGAATAAGATCAGGGGTTTTGTTGTTGGAAGCAGCATGTTTACTGTACAGTTTAGCAGCAAACGCAACCTTTCCTATCGATTATTGTGCGAGGGAACTGATAGTGCGGATTATTAAGGGAAGAAAACAAACTTAAATAGTTTTCACGCGCCAGTATAAACCGTTACAAAAGAAGAGCTACAAAGAATAATCTGTAGAAGTTTCTGCAAATAGTTTCAGTAATTTAGAGCTCAGCTAAAGCTGAAGGTAAAAAATTCTTCAAACATTCGTTTAGATGTTTTTTAGCCATCCAGTGCCCTAGACAAATCCCATCCCCGTACGGTAATTACGTACATACACCGTCCGGCGTATGTTCGGCGATTTAGGTCGCATTTGAAACGGTGTCAAGATTGACCTCTTCCTCATTGATAACGCGCTCTGTCGTGCTTCTTTTGATTAAGCGGTGGCCCAAATATGGTTTTTGAGCCATGCTTGTCGTCACGAATTATGCTTTTTATTAATAGCCCACATTTGACTGCGTCGATGACCGGAAATAATCATACGAGCGTGAACTTGAGGGTCGAATTAAAAGCCTGCACTTGAAATTTCCATTTCGCCTGCTGTGTGTTATGGCTCTTGTGGTGGTGGTCTCTGTACTTGATGGAACTATTAACCACTGGCGATAGCTTAAAACTCGCTACATGGAATCACTTCTCACCAGGACTAAAATATGCTTACGGAGAGAGCAATTTGTAATTAAACGAAACGAAATGCCTCTACTGCCCAGCTGTTCGTACTACGGTACGGTGTTGTGTTCGCATAGTTTCAATGTCAATGACAGAGTACATATTTGTGATTTTTCAAATCGTCTCAAACGACCCGGAAAACTTCGCATCCATCGCCAGCCTGTTCCGATCCAGTCCGATAGCAAAATTAGAGCAAACGCTCGATGAGCGTACGGTCAAGCAACTTCCCACTGCTGCCACTGCTTCTGCGACCGGCAGCATTGATGGTCTAAGGATAATTATATCGTATTATCTCCGGGAAATGGGGATGAAGAAACAAAGAAGACCAAAAAAAAAACACACAGGCAAACAGCTTGCTAGTCCGTGGAGACGCAACACATCCTTTTCCGAATGCGTCCACTTTGCATCAGTGTACGTGGGAGTGGGTTGTGTGTGATTATTCCACACTGCCGCCCGGGTATATCCTATCCGTCGCAGTCCTTTGCAGTGTGTGCTGTACTGCAAAACGGTCAGTCGCGTCCGTTCGTTACAGCTGTGCGATTGTCAATGGTCGAAATGGATTGATTTTGTACACGCATCCACGTGTCCTTACTGCTAATTTGCATACACCAGCCGTGTACCACAGCCAGTTCTCGTTAGACCAATTTGCTCCAGCTCCATATTTTGATTGTTTTAAATCCATTTTAATTCGCGTGTGTGCTTAGTTTGCGCCCTGATTTCCACTAGTACGAGCGTTTGTGTCTGTGTGTGTGTACCCCGTGTATGTGCCCACCATTGTCCAATGTTGGAAAAGCAAGTGCTGTGTGGCAAGCTGGTGATGGAAAATTTTGCGACGACAGACAGGAAAACTGCGGCTGTATCCGACCGGACGATGGCGGCGACAGTGGCACTCGTTGTACCGGGCGAACCGGCCGACGACGGCCACAGGCTGCCGATGGCAACGGTCGGAATGGTGTGTGTTTGTCTACCGGTTGGTTTTTACGATTGTTTTACAAGCTTTTTGTTTGGTATTTTGTATCCTTATGTTGGGCTAAATCTTACAAGAAGGTGATCTACAAGCAGATGAAAAGGATCATTGTTGTATGATGTAATATTGTTGAACAATGAGGACAAATAAGGTGCAACAGATTGCTTTTTTAAAAAGAAAATAGTAAACTTGAGTCGACTCTAATCATGTTGGACCATGTTGCTACCCAATCAGCTGAGCTCTTAAGGAACTTTGGAGTCCAAATATACACCGCAGACAAAAACAAAATGGAGATATCTTTCCAAACATATCACCAACTTCTGCAAGAAGAATGCAACACGAAGCAGCACCAACCGCGGCAAACGGGGACAACAGTGGAAGGAAGTGGTGGCCGGCAGTCCGGCATACAACTTTGTCTTGTTTTTTTTTTTTGTTTGCAAAAGGGAACGGGCAATGACGTTGATAACGTGAAGCATTGATTTGCCTATACTTCTTCCCATCGTGCGTGTGGTCGTGTGGCCACGAATCATACACTGGCAGCGAGTGGGTGGACATGTCCCTTCCCAATTGGGAAAATCGTCGCTTTTTTTTTTTTTGGTGAATACAAATAAAAGAACCCTCCCAAAGAAAAGAAATGAAAAGAAAAATTCACGCAAATGCTTGGCGATTGCGGCTTCCTTGTCTGGAGTGACCGGAACGAACATTATCACTACCAGTAAAGCAGTGGATGAGTCCCTGGATCTGGAGCAGGGGATAGCGTAGCGTTGCAGTAACAATCAGAGGCCAAGCAGCCACAAAAAACACAAACACCAGCACCAGCAGCACACCACCATATCACAGCGAACGATTGGCAGGATGCTGCGATTACGCGTACTTACGTGTTGTATGTGAAGACACACACGCGGTACCATCAACATCGTTCGTCTCCCACATTCTGGTTCCGGCGTTAGAGCCGTGCAGCTCTTTCGCGCGCTCACACGGAGGACGTCAGTGTTCGGTAGCCTCCAATGTACCAGGGGTTTTGTGGTTTCATTACCGTATTTTCCGTTCCCCTTTCTTTAGTTCTTCTGTGTTTTCGTTTTCCATCTGTAAAGGATCTGGAGAAGTTCCATTTCCTGGTCAGTGATCGATCGCGACCTTTCTCTGGTGTACGAAGAATTGCGTGTTTTGTTCATTTCCACCGAAGACCCAAGCGTTCTAGTGNGGCGTTAGAGCCGTGCAGCTCTTTCGCGCGCTCACACGGAGGACGTCAGTGTTCGGTAGCCTCCAATGTACCAGGGGTTTTGTGGTTTCATTACCGTATTTTCCGTTCCCCTTTCTTTAGTTCTTCTGTGTTTTCGTTTTCCATCTGTAAAGGATCTGGAGAAGTTCCATTTCCTGGTCAGTGATCGATCGCGACCTTTCTCTGGTGTACGAAGAATTGCGTGTTTTGTTCATTTCCACCGAAGACCCAAGCGTTCTAGTGTCCCGTCGTGAAGGCGAACTGCTGACGACTACACAAGTGGTGTACAGACGGCTACAACATGGTGAAGATTTTGATGCGTGCCGACACCCATGTGTCGTTCACGGTACCCGCCGAGGAACCGGTCGCCAAGTGCACCTTATCGCAGGTTTAAACCAATCTACTATTTACCTTTGTTTTCGTGTGCGCCATTGAATAAGAAAAAACAATTCCATCACTCGTATGATCATGTTTGGTGATGCTCGCCTCTTCCATCACCAGTTATCAATAGTTATCTAACACGCAAAACATAACCGCAGTAACAACAGTCGCCATGCCCAACGAAAGGATCATCTTCATCCCTCGTCTGCACATCGCGATCGCACATTTAATCAGCTTTTGTTGGAATTTTAAAGGTACTTGCCGCCCTGTCGGTGTCGCTCGGATCCATGGTGGTTGGGTTTTCGTCAGCATACACTTCACCCGCCCTGGTATCGATGAAGGATCGCAACATTACCTCATTCGAAGTAACGGACCAATCGGTAAGTAAGCAACGATCACTTGAACGCATTGAAAGCATGTCTCGACGACAACGACGTCGATCGTCTTGACACGTGTGGCTCGTCTTGTTGTGATCAAATGCTGGCATTCTAATCAGTCACGGCATCATCGGGCTGTTGCGGGAAATAATAATCCGCTAATGTACTGCGCGGATGGTCTTTATACAGTAAAATGGTCAACAACGGAGGGTGAAAAAAATCGTCCCACACGTCTCATTAGGAAGCCACGGGCAGGAACAGAAAACAATCAATAAATAATGTGTTGATTATTATGCCTTTCTGGGTCTGGTACCGATAGTCTCAAGCAATCTACTAGCTAGCACGCGTTAATTCGTTGTTGAGGATCAGTTTTTGTTTTAAAATGGAACGCCATTCAGTGGCGCCTTTGCACAAACACTTCATAAACATAGCAAATGGGGAACAGTTTTGCATCTCCAAACAGTGCCCAACAAAACCGAACCCAACCCGACCGAAATTCGGAAGATATTTTTATACATCCGCACAGTTGTGCCGCATATCCTTCCGCGCTACTCCTCCGAATTCAGATTTGCTTGCTTTTACACGAAAGCAAACAAACACTTCTTCTCCTTCCATCGTATAAGCGAGAGAAAAATAAAACAAAAAAAAACATTCGGCACAATGCTGGAATTTGCCACTGCATTCACGTCATTTGATGCCAGTTCAAGGTTAAACCGATTCGTCAACCGGACTCATTCCTTCTTTTCCTCCGTCGTTTTCTTCATTCTCTTTCCCTCCCATTCCAGGGCTCTTGGGTCGGTGGTATTATGCCACTTGCCGGCCTGGCCGGTGGCATTCTCGGTGGACCGATGATTGAGTATCTTGGACGTAAGAACACCATCCTGGCGACGGCAACACCATTCATAATATCCTGGCTACTGATCGGGTGTGCCACCCATGTCGCAATGGTACTCGTCGGTAAGTGCGCCATACTTTTGCTAGTTGCTTTATTTTTAACCCTGAAAGGACACTCACTACATTTGCCCTGTCCATTGTCCCACAGGTCGTGCTCTGTCCGGTTTGTGCGTTGGTATTGCTTCACTATCCCTGCCGGTTTATCTCGGTGAAACGGTTCAACCGGAGGTCCGTGGTACGCTCGGTTTGCTTCCGACCGCTTTCGGTAACATTGGCATCCTGCTGTGCTTCGTCGCCGGCAAATACATGGACTGGTCCGGTTTAGCGTTTCTCGGTGCGACCCTGCCGGTCCCATTCCTCATACTGATGTTCCTTATCCCGGAGACACCGCGATGGTACGTGTCGCGCAACCGGGAAGACAATGCCCGCAAAGCCCTGCAGTGGCTGCGCGGTCGGAAAGCGGACGTCGAGCCAGAGCTGAAGGGTATCTCCAAGTCGCACCAGGAAGCGGAACGGCACGCCTCCAAGAGCGCCATGCTGGATCTGTTGAAGAAGTCCAACCTGAAGCCGCTGCTGATCTCGCTCGGCCTGATGTTCTTCCAGCAGCTGTCCGGCATCAATGCGGTCATCTTCTACACGGTGCAGATCTTCCAGAGCGCTGGTTCCACGATCGACGAGAAGCTGTGCACGATCATTGTCGGTGTGGTGAACTTCATCGCTACGTTCATCGCGACCGTACTGATCGATCGGCTCGGCCGCAAAATACTGCTGTACATCTCGGACGTGGCGATGATCATCACGCTCATGACGCTCGGCACGTTCTTCTACATGAAGAACAACGGCGAGGACGTGTCGAATATAGGCTGGCTGCCATTGGCTGCGTTCGTTGTGTTTGTGGTCGGTTTCTCGCTCGGATTCGGTCCAATCCCGTGGCTAATGATGGGTGAGATTCTGCCGGGCAAGATTCGCGGCTCGGCTGCCTCTGTTGCGACCGCCTTCAACTGGAGCTGCACATTCGTGGTGACGAAAACGTTTGCCGACATTACCGGTAAGTTACTATCGCGCGATGCTTGGTGAGCGATTGCGATGCGAGTTGAGGTGCTAATATGAACGTTTTTGTTTCACCTTCACCTTCGCAGCTTCCATCGGTAATCATGGTGCGTTCTGGATGTTCGGTTCGATCTGCGTGATCGGTCTGATCTTCGTCATCGTGTACGTGCCTGAGACGCAGGGCAAATCACTCGAGGATATCGAGCGCAAGATGATGGGTCGCGTACGACGTATGAGCTCGGTCGCCAACATTAAGCCACTGTCGTTCAACATGTAAATGGGACACATGCCTTACGTGTGTTGAGGATGCGCTTAGTTTGCTGGAGTTCGTAATGGGAACGGAACGGCGATGCTGTCCGGCGCCTGCCGGCTACTGGAAGCGAAGCACGGCTGGTGTTTTGTGCAATATTCGCACACCAGACATAGGAAGAACAGCAGCATAACAAGTACTAGAATGTGATATGATCCAATAGATTTTGGTTTCTGCCATCCGTGGCAGAATTTACTCGATTTCGTTCGTAGGTTTTAGAAGCATCCACAAACTTTCTTTTCGTTGCAAAAACAAAACAAAACAAATTAAAGACTTTTCTCACTCACCTCCGAGAGAATGTTTTCCCGAATTTTGGTTCGATCTGGGAGCTTCAAATTCAAGCCAAAAAAGAAAAATGCGCAGCTTCAAAGGGCACCATCTAGTGTGGCATGATATATACATATATATTCCAATCAAATTGGACAAGCTTATATAGATGCTTACACGAGAGAGGGTAATATCGAAAGCAGACAGAGACATTATAAATCGTGCAACGAACCTCTCAATCGGGCATTCAAGCATCCAAGCATAGTGCCGGATAGGGCTGGTTAGAATTTATGTACTCATCAAGCACACCTATTTCTACCAGAATGGCCAGCAGGGATGCAAACGTTTTCAAGCTTCAGTAATAGTAGTAGTGGAAGTACCTCATGTATGGTGCATGTTCCATCTGCATTGACGGTGCTTCTAGAGTAATTTTAAAATATGGACGATACACTTTAGTCTAGAGTTAGAGAGCTGTGACAATTGTTTCTTGCTTATGTGTTTCTGCTCTTTGAGCGGACCGCGAAACATTTACGCACAGAGAAATGACAGGGTTTCTTTTTTGTTTTTAGTTGTTTTAGATACATTTATGGATTAGTTTTGAAGAATATTTCCTTCTGTTCTGCAGTAGTGAATGCAGCGCTAGTGTCGGTGCTTGTAGAAACATGTTAGTGGAGGTCTAACGCCTACGCCGTCTTACATAATGTAATAAGGGAGACGGTTTCCCCGGAGACGGAGATCCCCGAAAGCGAATGTATATAGTATACCGAGACAACACTGGTCAACTGGTAATTAAATGAAATTATGAAACACAAAGCCAACAGGATTCTGTGCAACAGGATACATAGTATAGCATGACACGACTATTGGATCAGCAAGGACGGGTTAGATGCCGTGACTGGGCATTCCCTTTAGCGGAAGTGAACGAAACATGGTTAGATAAATTTGTACGAATCTCACTATTGGAATGGTTTTTAATTTTGGAGCATGTTTGCAGGAAAGCGAATGTGACCGTTCCCATTGCGATTGTATTTTTGTGGTTAAAATTATACTGGCACTGAGGTTCCTTTTTACGAGAGCAGGGATGTTAATAATATTTATTGCAATGCATCAACAATCCGATAAGCTTATATTTTAGTACTTTCGTTCCCTGAGATTAGCTACGCATCGTGTATAGAATTCCGATATGAACAAACACAAGCAAACAAACAAACAATTGTAAGAAAAGGGATTTAATCACAACAATCATTGAATGATTACCTAGAGCCGTGCTTAAAGAGCGTGTTACTGGGATGATTGTTTTCTTATTACAGTTTTTGTTTAAATAGGATGCATAAAATAGAAATAATAAACCGCCTATTTTTGTAACCGAACTGAACACAGGAAAATAATAAAACAATTAATAAAATGAACACTATTTCAAGTAGCTGAGTGTGGTTTTTCTTACCGATTTATATGATTTACGGAATTTGTTGGTAATACATTTCAATTGAACGATGAGTGCTTCAAGAAGACAAAAAGTGGAACATAAATATTCACACCAGTCATAAAGAATATGGACGAAAATTGAACAGTTATAGTTTGAGGTAATCGTTGTGAGGCCCCATTTTGAAGGAGATTCATTATGAACATCGCGCAACAACATCGCGAACATTGCATCACGGTCTTCAAGGTAATTTAATGGTGGCTTTGTTCCAAATGTTCAATAACACATTGCGATATTGGGCAGTGTACCAATATGTTACAATAAAAGTGTGATGGGATAGTTCGATTTATACACAATGGATGTTCTACATCTTTAAGGATTTCTAATATGTGAAGATATCCAAGAGTAACCTTCACTACACACCCATCGTCGTGTATGTGTTTACGATGAAAGGTTCCATACAAAATAGCTTTCTTTTCATTCGTGTTATAACATGTGTGATGGATTGCGAATTTGCGGCACAGTTTTTTTTTTATTAATAATAGAATACATTCTCATCACAACCCGGTTAAATAGAAAGCAGTTGAATGCACTCACCCATGACCTGCACACGGCAAATAGCACACGTATCGCACTCAACGTCCCAACTCCACATCGCGACGGCGTTCCATTTTTTCAGCGTGAACATTTTATCCGGCTTCACATCATCAAACTTATCACACGAGTTTTCGTTTTCATCCGCCATTATTTAGATTACGCAGCGTTACTGAAACACGGTCCGTTCTGTAGGAAAGTTTGCGAATTGTGTTGTTTTGATGCTTTGGATCCGATGTAAACAATTAGCTGTCATTCGATCGAAAACGAAAGCAGCGTCTACACACAGCTCGAAAGCACATGAAAGAAAAATAATTCGAGCTTGAAAATTTCGGGCAGATTCAAAACAGCGGTTTGTGTGAGTATATTTTATAGTACAATACTGCACTTTCGTCTGTGTTGACACAATTGACAATCAATAATGAGGACACAAATAATGAAACTGAATTCAGAAAATTCCATTTTAAATGTAAGTTTATGAACAAGGAATATAAAAGTAGCACTTTAAAGAACGCTAAAATGGCCTTTGGCAAAATGTAACCCATCTATTAGGTTCTTTCCAATTTGAACTGATTTCTTTCCATTGTTAGTCTGTTTAATTCGTTGAAAACTATTCACAATAAATAAGTAGAACACAGCTCTCTTGTTCAATGTTCTAAATTCAAATTATATTTAAACGCTTTTTTCGTATTCATCAATAAAATATAACAGTACAGTTAAAAAAGAGAACTTATATGTTAAACGTGATTTGCATCCGTTACGGGTTTTGTGCGTGGGTGTTTTTTTTTTATATAACCTCAAAACTCACCGCGTGTTTCGGTTTTCATGTTTTCTTATCTTTTCTTTTTTTGTCTGTCTGTTTTTAATCAATTGAATTTTTTTCTCTGTGTGTTTTGTTTCGCTTGTTACTACTTCGTCATCATCAGAGCACTGTCGTTCTCTCTTATCCAACTATACTAAATTCAGATCAATTATTTAATAATACTTAATCTTAGTTTGTAATTAAAAAAGAACAGAAATCACATACGACCACTGTGGCACAGTATCTTATTGTGCTGCCCTGCGTGTAAAAGGGAACAATGGAAATGGATCCAAGCGGGACAACGCGACAAAAAGGGGGGGAGGGGGGGGGGTGGGGTGTCGAATAGAAAACAAAATGGCGCGGCTGGTCGTATATGGGCGTTCCTACTAAATGGCAAATTCTCATCGAAGAAAGTTTTGGAATGGCAATACGAAGGACGGCTTTCAATTGGTAGCTTAACAAAAGACATAAAAAAGGCTCTTAACGCTTATCGCTAAGTGTGTGTGTGTGTGTGTTTGTTACTAAAAACAAGATGAATGCTAATCTGTCTAAAAGGTGAGAAAATTAAAAAAAACGAAGAATGCAAAAAAAAGGGTAAATGCTAAATCATGAACGTGTAAAACGTGCAGGTCTGGTATGGTGGTTGATAGTAGCGGTAATAGTATTACCGCCTAATTTTCCACCACCATGACACATTACACGTGTTACACTGTAACTATTATACTGTTAATCATCGCAATTTGAAATCATTCTTACAGTTCTATTACTTGCTCGCGTGGGTATGTGTGGTTTAGTTATGGAAAGGATTTTCAAGTTTATCGCTGCACGCACACAACGGCAACGGCAACGATGAGGGAAGAAAAAGTATGTGTGTGTGTTTTTTTACTTCTAAGTGCTAGTAGTTATGCGCTACTTATTCGATACGGCTTAGTGAGACAAAATGGAAAAAAAAGAAACCTACATCAATGTAAAATTAATATTGCATTTTAACGGAAGTCTAACACATGTTATGCACCTTCCTTAGAGTGGACTACTAATTGTTATACAGTAAGTGTATAGTATCGTACCTCCTAAATGGCGACTACTCTCTTTCCTCCACTGTGCCGCTAGCTAGTCGCTATTCCTATCCCTATGAGCTGCTTTGTCGCATTTTGTGCTATTTTACGTTGGATGCTCTTATCGATTCTCACTCACAGATCTGGGATTGTGATTTCTATATCGTTATCGGCCATGCATGGCTTTCCGTTACAGTTTGTTTTGTTCGTTTCTAATACCTATTATTTAAGGATCCTTTCGATCGCCATATCAATACTATTTCTTTACTTCGCTTCTCACCTCCATCCATCCTGCTTCCTTACATTTGTTTGGCCACCCTGGGAGAATACCACAGCGTGTAATTACAATTAGCGAACATAAGATGCTACCTAGCGTATGAAATACACAAACACACACACATGCGCACTAATACATCTATAACAAAATAAAATGCAAACCTTGCTCCGCTAGATTATGGCAACTCGATCGATTAAGCAAATACAAAACGAATGCACATCCGTTTCCTGTTTTGTTTTGTTTTCCGGTGCGCCTCCACCGGTTTGTTCCACGGCCATTCCATCCTTTCATCATGTGTCTATATGTGTGCGTGTGTCTAATTTTTGT
>CM032178.1:7788789-7876220 GCA_018908115.1 Anopheles rivulorum
GAGCACTGTCGTTCTCTCTTATCCAACTATACTAAATTCAGATCAATTATTTAATAATACTTAATCTTAGTTTGTAATTAAAAAAAGAACAGAAATCACATACGACCACTGTGGCACAGTATCTTATTGTGCTGCCCTGCGTGTAAAAGGGAACAATGGAAATGGATCCAAGCGGGACAACGCGACAAAATGGGGGGGAGGGGGGGGGGTGGGGTGTCGAATAGAAAACAAAATGGCGCGGCTGGTCGTATATGGGCGTTCCTACTAAATGGCAAATTCTCATCGAAGAAAGTTTTGGAATGGCAATACGAAGGACGGCTTTCAATTGGTAGCTTAACAAAAGACATAAAAAAGGCTCTTAACGCTTATCGCTAAGTGTGTGTGTGTGTTTGTTACTAAAAACAATATGAATGCTAATCTGTCTAAAAGGTGAGAAAATAAAAAAAAAAAAACGAAAAATGCAAAAAAAAGGGTAAATGCTAAATCAAGAACGTGTAAAACGTGCAGGTCTGGTATGTTGGTTGATAGTAGCGGTAATAGTATTACCGCCTAATTTTCCACCACCATGACACATTACACGTGTTACACTGTAACTATTATACTGTTAATCATCGCAATTTGAAATCATTCTTACAGTTCTATTACTTGCTCGCGTGGGTATGTGTGGTTTAGTTATGGAAAGGCTTTCAAGTTTATCGCTGCACGCACACAACGGCAACGGCAACGATGAGGGAAGAAAAAGTATGTATGTGTGTGTTTTTTTTTACTTCTAAGTGCTAGTAGTTATGCGCTACTTATTCGATACGGCTTAGTGAGACAAAATGGAAAAAAAAAGAAACCTACATCAATGTAAAATTAATATTGCATTTAAACGGAAGTCTAACACATGTTATGCACCTTCCTTAGAGTGGACTACTAATTGTTATACAGTAAGTGTATAGTATCGTATCTCCTAAATGGCGACTACTCTCTTTCCTCCACTGTGCCGCTAGCTAGTCGCTATTCCTATCCCTATGAGCTGCTTTGTCGCATTTTGTGCTATTTTACGTTGGATGCTCTTATCGATTCTCACTCACAGATCTGGGATTGTGATTTCTATATCGTTATCGGCCATGCAAGGCTTTCCGTTACAGTTTGTTTTGTTCGTTTCTAATACCTATTATTTAAGGATCCTTTCGATCGCCATATCAATACTATTTCTTTACTTCGCTTCTCACCTCCATCCATCCTGCTTCCTTACATTTGTTTGGCCACCCTGGGAGAATACCACAGCGTGTAATTACAATTAGCGAACATAAGATGCTACCTAGCGTATGAAATACACAAACACACACACATGCGCACTAATACATCTATAACAAAATAAAATGCAAACCTTGCTCCGCTAGATTATGGCAACTCGATCGATTAAGCAAATACAAAACGAATGCACATCCGTTTCCTGTTTTGTTTTGTTTTCCGGTGCGCCTCCACCGGTTTGTTCCACGGCCATTCCATCCTTTCATCATGTGTCTATATGTGTGCGTGTGTCTAATTTTTGTATGAAACACACACGCACACACACAGACATTATTTCTTTTATCTTATTTCCATCCATCACCAATGGATGTTCCACAAAACAATTGGGGAAACATGAATAGTACGGTGTTTGGAACAGTACGATTTTAGATTGATTTTTCTCCTTTCCTTCTCCGCTTTTAAATATCACAATGTTTTGCGTGTTCATACAGTTCCTTTCAGGAGTGTGCCGTTCGTTTCAAACAAAAAAAGTATTCGAGCAAGTAAAGACGATAAAAAAACAAACAAACAAAATGTTAACCCTTAACACCGTATTTCGGGCGGGAAGGAATGTGCTGGCTTCGGCCTTCGGGGAATGATATTGTATCGCATTCGTCTTAAGCATTCATTTTACGGCACTTGTACATTCTTTTTTTTTTTGTGTGAAGATCGTGCGCCTCAGGTACTTAACAATTAGATAATAAGAGAAATTTAACGCACTGCAAACCTCAATCTGTCGATCGTTCGTTATGCTTACGATACGATCGCTAACGCATTAGAAATCTTTTCCATCCGGCCGTTTAACACTGTTCTTACGTCCTATTTGTATTTCCACAGTATGGCAGTTCGATAAAGACGCAATGGAAAAACGGAAACTGAAATAGTTCAGTTCGTGTGTTTTGTGTCTGCCTGCCTGTTTGTATAATATAATTGTATAATTCAAACTGACAATGATGATGCTTCAGAAAAAAAAAATACTGTCATGGACGGGTATTGGTGTGAAGGTGTGAGCGAAAAGAAAATGCCTAATACCTAACCAGCGAACGAAACAAACAAAAGGGGGGCAACACATAAAAAAAAGAAAGGCAAACAGAACTCCCGAATGTTGTCCCCCTGTTCGCCCGTAACCACTAAGCTGTCTCTATCTGTTAATATTGCATGCTCTCGTTGCGGTATTACCGCCGATCCCATTTGTTGGGTGGATTTTTTTATATTTAATCAATATCCGTTACGTCCACATCATCTACACGAGCTACATTGTATGCGTTCAATTCATCTTCGTTCGATCCTTCTTTGTCGATAATAATAATTCGTAAATTGGAATCGTTTCTTTAACTTTCCCTTGCTGCTTTTGCTTTTCATCTTCTAACGTATGGCATGGGGAATGTTTGATGCGGTACAACAGTATTCAGTTGAGCAATATTTATCCGTGTGACCGCACCACCATTGTTATATCTGTCCCAAATCCGTTTGGGGTCAATTTCAACATGGTCCACCAAACCATAATTCGTTATTTTACTGCTGTTGTTCTCTTGGCTGTTGTTATTATCCTTTTGAGATCTTATTATTCACATGGCCTGTACGAGAGTTGTGGGAGAGAAGATTTGCTATTTCTAGTTTCATTTAAATGCAACATTCATCATACTGCAATCCTGCACGGAGCGCATCCATGCGTCGTACGATTCATATATATATAAAAAAACGTTTTACTTCAGAAAAAGGCAAATAAAAACATAGCAAAACAAAAAAGAAAGAAAACCAAACAAACAATAATCGGATCCGATAATGGTTGGGAAATCTCTAGCAAAACAGCGCAAACAGTTGAACCGACTAACCGCAGCTAACAAAACATTCCGGTACATTTTGACTTGAATTAAGTAAGTACGCTAGTTCGAAATAAATAATAATGTCACGTGCAACATTAATTCGCTTACTTAAACACTACTCTACGCACGAAGGCAAAGTGCCGTAGGTTTGCTTAAGCTGCTTTTTCTTCCTTTTTTAACTCTGTTCGGTGCTCTGACTCCACAAAGGATACTGCCCAGTATGCTATGTACAGTGTGTGGGATTTCACTTTCCTGCGTCTACTTGTTGTGCCAACATGTAGAGAAACTTTGTGCCCTTTCCGTGCCCTATTTCGGTCGCATTGTCTAAGGCACATTTCTCGTCTGCATTTTTTTTTACGCACGTCTTCTTTTCTACGAATTGAAAGCATTCTTAGCATAATCTCATTTATAAAAAAAAACGAAAAAGAAAAATAATAAAAAACTACCTTTAGAAAACACTTACTAATTAGCAATGTACTTTTACTCGCGTTACGATAATTCATTTTCAATATTCTCTTTAATTCAAATAATAATAATAAAAACACCAACTGTCAGTAATGGGACGAATGGGTCGCTTACATAAACCATAATCTTGCTATGGCGGAAACTTAACGAACTGTCTCGAGCTCACTTGTCGACCAACCGCCTTCCCGTCCGATCTTCCCATTTGCCAAGGGAACAGTAAAACCCAGCGCTATATCGTAGTCCGGCGTAGGCCGGTGCATGATGCGCTGTTTGGCACGTTGGCAATGCAGCGTACTGCGTCGATGGCAAGATGTGTGCATATCTTCCTCCCTCGCTGTTTTCTTCACATGTTTGCACTAACGCTCTGGACTCCGAAGGAGCGCGAAAAGTGCATAATGGCGCACAATAGTATGGCACTGCGGACGCCGGGACGGTAGAGGACCGAACGATGGGAGTGCGAGTTCGCTAGTGCGTTGGCAGCTCCGTTAACGTGATGTCGTACAGGTCCTCCTCGTACCGTTGGACTTCCAGGATGAAGATGTCCTCGTTGCAGTAGTGTCTGATCATGTCGTCATCAATTCTCGCCGTAATTCTACAAAGCAAACAATGAGCAAACAATGATGAAACATTAAGAACGGTAAGTGGGTTTGCGTTTTACTGGAAAAGGTCTCTAAAAGTGTCTTGTCTACTCGTGCACTAACAGTGAAGGAAGAATGAATAGATAATACTCAGATCTAATAATACACAGAAAATGTTTGATAGTTTTTCAAAATATGAATATGACTTTAAGCAATGGTCGGACATAATATTGATTACCTAAGTGTGTATTCTGTGTAAAAGAGCATGTTAATAGTAGCGTTTGTTGTTAGTAAAGATTATGGTTGGTTTTTAATGGGTTAGTGATTGCTTTATTCTAGCAGATTATTAGTTCAGTAAAACACATTTACTATTAAAGGTTGTTAACATTTCAAGCTGGTTCGTTCAGGTAGGTGTAATAGAATGCAAGCCTCCGTATGTCAATAAAGAAATAAAAAAATGGCTCAAATTAACACTAACACTTGACTAAAATAGAAAACAAAATGAAAAAATAAAACTAAACTACATTTGAACGAAAAAGAAAACAAAAATTATAACAAAACAAAAGACATAATAGAGCACAACAAAACAACGAATCTAGTCAATCAAACGAGTAACACAACAATAGAGAATAGTAAAACAAAAAACAGAAGAAGAAATAGGTGAAAGATAGCAAAATCGGAAGGAAACTCAAAACTTACCCTTTCTTATTTTTGCGATAAATAGTGTTAATTCTCGACGAGGAAATTTTGAATTTATTTTCAATCTGCAATGCAAAAGGAGAAGAAGATAGAAAGTGTTTTGTGTGAAAAAAAAACAAACAAACAAACAAACAAACGAACAAGACAATTGCCATACTGGCAACCCGTCACATATTGCCCACAAACAAAAGAATGTGTGCCAACATTTTCATTACAAAGACGCAGCGCAACATATGCGCCCATCTTTGCGTGGTAATTCGTTATTTTCAAGTTTTACTATTGTAAAACTTAACTCGGAAAGAATAAAACCTACTAACAATTTGTGCCAATAAACAATACACTTCCTGTCGATCGCAATTGAGTATTATGAGGAGGGGAGAAGTTGTTTGAATTGTGATTTGAACCGCTTATTCCACGCGCTTACAGTTGAGTACACCGTCCTATTAAATTGCATATGTTTCTGATAGCTTTGTTTTATATTCGAACAAGGAAGAGTGAGATAGCATGCGTTAAGTGAGGACATCCGATCAAAAGTCTACAAGGGAGACAAGCGAACGTTCAGCGATCTTGCATCCGATATTATTTTGTTGTGTCCTTCATAGATTTTGTCTTAGAATGGTGAGTCATACGGTTTGGGTGCTCAGCTGACGCGTAAAGTGTGATTTGATGTTAGCACATAGCAAAGGGAACACACCCGTTCATAACCACTGCAAGATGGTAACGTGTCGTTTCCTTCTCCAGCGGTTATGAAATCATTATAATTATTGCTTATAATTTAACACCTTATATCCGTTCGCATGGAGTCGCTTCAGGCGGTTAGTGGGGTATGCTTTTGGGATGTGTGGCCGATCTTTCACGAACGGACTTCAAGATCGTGCGCCAGCTTACTGTGCAGGGATGGGATAAAAGCGTGGGAAGAGAGCAAAATTGATTGTAACAAAGAAACAAAACGACAAAAGTAGTAACGTGTGCAAATGTGCATCGGACGGTTGGTGTCGGTAGCGAACCCTGGTGGTTAGAGCGAAAAACACTGCCACACTCACTCACACATACAAACACCTGTTTAGTGTTGCAGCAGCTAGTTCACGATTTCGTTAACAGGTGCTGAGATTAATCTCGTTATCGACATACACATACAACACAAACACACACACATACACACACTCGTACAGGTATTGGTTATTGGCGCAAATGTGTAGGGGGTTTGTGTACCTGCTTTATCCTTCCGATTGGTAAGAAAACATAAGGATCGTTTTATCCTTACAAAATGACAGCTGTCAAAGATGAGCGGATTTACTAAGACAGTTGATCGGTCTGTTTTTTTTCTCTCCACTTCTATGACAGCTGTCACCTTCAGATCAATTCGTATGATCCTATAATTTTGAATTGTTGGTGTGGTTATAGCAGGCAAATAGTCGAAAAAAAAACAAAAAAAACATCGATAAAACACTAACAGCCATCCAAACAAAAAATTGTTTAACATAAATTGAAGATAAAATTGTGTCATTAAACATTTCTTCCAATATATTAATTTTGTAACCAAAACATTCATCTTCAGCTATAAGTGTTTTATGTTTGTTTTTTTCTTGTTTATGTTTCTAGTGCCATAATAAAACATTCTTTAGTTTTTGTTTTCAGCAAGGAGAAAAAGATTTATAAACAGCAACTTACCGCATTTAGCAACCCGACCGTACTAGGCGGGACGACGTGGAGGGGCGTATAGACGTCCTCATTGTCCTGACGCACGTACAACATAACCCGTTCACTGAGCGGCGGCGTCATTCTCTGACGTTTGATCTGTGGCGTAAAGTCGACCATCGAGTTTGCCACCAACGAACCGTCCATGATGATGCTTGGATCTTTTTTGTCACTGTAGATGATGTTTGAAAATGTAATGTAAAAGAAAAACAAAAAGAAATGTTAGTAATAATCCTAAACGATGGACATCCGTGTCGAGTGTCGTCCCATAGACGGAATAGACGACGGGATGCCACTATTCTCGGAAACGGGCAACTGGAAGTTCTAGCCGACTTTTTCGCTCTACTCACGTCGGTACGTCCGGTGGGAAGTGATTGTGGAACTTCAGCGTTGGTGTGGCCGGTTTGTTAGCGTGCAGCAGAAACGGGGACTTGACGTTATCCGAGGTGCCGGAGAGTGAATCGCCATCATGACCGTAAAACTGCATATCCATAGACGTTAACTGTAACAAAGAAAGAATAATTAGTATTAAACATAAATTAGCATTGATCGTAGGTGAGATCATGGTATATAATATTAATGTCCTGCCTACCTTATCGATGTCCTCCGAGGGTGAGAAAAGGACTGGCGGTTTCAATAGATCGCTCATACCGTAGAACTCAGACCGATCGACCACCGGATGATACAGTTCGTCCAGCTTTTTCCGTCCAGTTGCGGTCATCTTGCGCTTTGCTGCTCGTCGTTCTTCGTCGCGAGTCTTCCGTTCGGCACCCTAGTAGGACGGATGAAAAGAAAAAAAAAGTTCAATTAATTCTCTTACTGAAAAAATACACCAATAATTGAATGATCTTAAATAAGAAATGCTAAGCCCGATGATCTCATTCTCTTTGCATGATCTCATCTCTGTAACATCACATAACACTAAGCAAATTGCGCACCATCCAGGGATCCAGAGACAGTAGCACATTCTCGCTGTGTTTGACACTAAAATTTTTAAACGCTTCCAATGGTGTTCCATTGGGAACAGCATTATTACAACATTACGGGAAGTTTTAGTAAACCGGTCATGCGCAAGTAAGTTGGTCGATCTAACTGTAATCGCTCGGAATGGAGGTAAGATGATGATGCGTTTAGAAGGAATTTCCATACGATCGTACCGTTCCGTTTGGGGAAAACGAATTACTTCGCGGGTGTTATGAGGCAAGCAAAGAGAGGGATGCAGGGGACACGCAAGTGTCGTCCGGTGGTGGAAGATTTCGCAAATGCACTTGGCTTTGCCAATGGTGGTGGTGCAACACAAGCGAACGCTTAACGCTCGCCCGACGTACACACGAGGCGCAATGTAGATATTTTTCATTTTTATAGCACAGATTATACGAGGCTTATCTTCATTAAAAATGGCTAACATATTGTTGCATCCACTGCGCCCGGGTGTACTAGGCACGGCCAGAACGCAGGCAGTGGCAGCGACTGTGACGGCACTTTACATGTAAGGTGATGCGCACACAGCAAACCGCATGCCGTAGACAGGTAGGGCGGTTTGGGTCGGACTGTCCACTGGGTTGGGGATTATTTGCGCTACGTCCCCAAACGGTCATCGTGAACGGTGGTTACTAAGGGCTAAGGTGAAGGTGAATGTGTCATCCATTCGTGTTCGGTGTGGGAACAACGAGAAGCACCCGAGTGCGGGACACACTCTGCAAATGCAATGCAATTTCCAGCGCTGTCAGCGGTGGTAATGGGTTTTCAAATGATTTTATTAATTCACTTCATTCGTCGCTAGCGGATGCGTTGATGCGTTCACTGCTTCGCGTTCGCGTGGTGTTTTGGGGGCTGTTTTGAGGTTAACCGGGAAGGTTCCCAACACGACGCACGACGTGAGCGAACACACGCCACGCCACGACAAATTGCGCCAGCCGTTGCCAACTACTTGAGCCATTCCAGTTGGGAAACATTTCGGACTGCAAAGGATCGTATCACAGCACGGTGTTGCCCTCGCACCTAAAACGGGGTCACCGTCCGACAATGTTGAGTACGTCGCGGTGCGGCTCTAGGATACCGGAAACGGTCCACCCCGGTGCCACCTTCTCGGTCGACCGGCATTAATCATGGAACGATCATGCGATCAGGGACGATCCTTGGTGCGAACGGCGCTACCACACGCGGCGTTGTTGCGTTTCGTGTGCGGCGATTGCGCGCTACATTGTCTTTAACGGCGTGCGAGAGTGAACACGCGGCACTAACCGGGACACGGTGTGGACGAAAGCGAGCGACGGTCCAAGTACGGTCCGGTTGTTATCTTAACTGCAACTGCAATGACCGCGTTGGAGTGTGCGTGTGTGTGTGCGCGCGATGCACTTTCGCCCTCGGAAGGTGTAATTTTAGCAACGCAGCCTCCGCAACTGTTTGCCAAACCGCTCATGCCGCCTGCCCGATCTAAAAATGCTCCCTTTGGTGGCTTCACGCAATAAGAACTGTTCGCTACGGAACGGACGGAAGCGTATCGCTTGATCACCGCTGTTCGTTCGCTCGCTCGTTCGTTCCTACGCCACATCAAGCCGTGCATAATTTATGATTATATTAATTTCTACTCTCGCGGCGTGCGTGCGTGGAACGCTGGAACCCGAACAAATTGATCCTGCACTTTGCTTCTTTCCCTGACCACCGCAACCAACTGTTGCCCGCCTTTACCCGCGACCAAACATGCCCTCATGTCTGTTTACCCTGGCCGAACCTAAGGGAAGATCTCGCCCCGGGATGACCACCTGTTTGCAAGTGCGACAGGATAAGGAGCACTTGCACTGCTGGCTGGCTGGAGATTAGTTCACTAAATATCCAATCCGATACGCCAGCGGTAGGCATTCGCTGCGTTAGCCCGCAGGCAGCACCATCCACAGCACAGCTCACATGGCGAGCTTGGGAAGAATAAAAAAAAGCGCCAGTGAGCAACGTCGCCTGCACATGAGCGTGAGAGGTATTAATTACGGTGCCGTTGTGAGCCCGGGCATGCACTGTGTGTGTGTGCGCGCTACAAGAAACGCACAACGCAGCGCGACCGAGTCGCGTTTGCCATATTTTGACAGTTCCGTTAGTGAAGCGACAGCTTCACGCTAGCCACCACCAGAGGGCGCATCATCGGCGAAAACGCTAAAGCCACAACGTTCGCACACAACGGAGCGCAATAATTCCGCACGAATTTGTCCCAATATGTAGGCGATGCTGCCGGTGCCGGTGGTACGCAAGCGGGATAGCGCTTAGCGCAATTGCAAACGGGCACTTGTGCAGCGGAAACGATTTGCAATGATTGATGCTTGCGTACGGCAAAATGATTGACACAATAAAATGCGCACTTATTCACCGCGATCTCAGCGATCGCCGGAGGGAAGAATTTCCGGCTTAATCCCGCAGCACGAAAGGTACGCAAAGGCGAGGAAACCGCTTCTTTCTTGTCCGTTATAAACATCATATGCCATCCAAACGCGATCGGACGTTGCAGGGTAGCGCTGTGCCGCAGCTAAACCGCGAGGATCATCTCATCCTCCATCCTGGTGCGTTGAACATCCCGCGCCAAAGCCACCGCTAGCAAGTGCACGGAGCGCAATGGAGCAGAACTGTGAAATGTGTTTTTATGATTATGATGATCATTACATTATGGAACATCTTTGTAAGGCAAGGCGTGTGTGCGCTCGCCTTGTCCGCCCGGTTGTAAGCCTTATTTTAAAGCCATTTTCCGTGCGCGTACGCAGCAGAAGCGACTAATGAAAACGGGGTTAAAAATGGACTTATAAAATTTTACTAGCCGGTCTGCGTTGCGGTACCGGGCGTGACGTGAACGCGTTCCCAACGTTGGTGTAGTTCGTCGTCGAAGCAAGCGCAAACAAAACGTAGTGCAAATAGAGCTCAACCCGAACTCCCAAAGCGGGAAACGGAACGGATCCACATCAAGGTGGTAGCACCGTTGCACGCAGCACTCATCACAAAGCCGTAAAACGAACGAACGACGGCCCCATCGTCGGCGGGAAGCGTTTTTGTGTTTCGCTTACCGTGCGCACTACTACCCGGGCAAATGGAGTTAAATTGCAAATTACAGCATAAAATATGGGATTGCCCCGTCCATCGTCGGTCCAGATTGGTGAACCGTGCATGAGGGCCAGCAACAACAACAAAAACAGAAGGGAAAAAGAAAAGAAAAAACGATTTTATGCACTGGAAAGTTGTTGCAGAACTGTGCGAAGATATAACGCATAAACGCATCGAAGTTGCTAGTACAGATTTTTTTACGACCGATTCCCGAGTTTCCATTAAGTGCAAGCTCCATCAGGAAGCGGCTAATCACATGAATGAAGTTTTATTTTCTTTCATACATTTGTGTGTGTGTGTGTGTGTGTGTGTGTGTGTGTGTGTGTGTGCGCGAGCGCTTTTTTGTTGTTGTTGATTAAAGTTCGTGAGTTGGTATGTTTTTGCTTCGCTGCTGTGTTGCTGGTATAACGTACGCACTTCATCACTCATTTGCTGAGCAGTTGGTATGAAGTGATGATTACGTGCGTGATGCGTTTCCATCGCAATTTTGAGAAACACGTGTTTTGCAGAACGTTTAAAAAAAGTAGCTTAAATCTGAAAATGAAATTAAAATTATGTTTTGGAATAATCGTTCTAAGAGTTTTTAAGTCAACAAAGTTAAAATGTTTCAACTTTTCAAAGCAGGCGTAAAAATGGGAGCTTCCCGTTAGATGGCACTCCAAACAGACGCCCCAAGGGACATCATCTATGGGAGCAGTCAGGCAAAGCTTCTTCGCGACTTGTGCATCCCGCAGTGCACCCTTAGACATCCGTACGATAAATTTACACCCCATTTAATGTTGTCCCCTACAGGAAGCCACCCATCTCCATGTAAATGGCGATCGGTTAAGAAACTTGCGGCGTGAAGAGAACTTTCTAGCGAGCAAAGTCACCCGTGTCGCACGGTCACCACCGGCCGGGGGTAATTCGTCGGGCGAACAGGTACACGTCACCCGGACACCGGGACAACGTGCCATTATGCAACAGCGGCAGAAGCCAGTAGCTGCGAGCGCTTTTACATAATGTGATTAGTGAATTTTTCACCATACCGATCGAGCTACCGGGCCTGACCGATTTGGTTCTAGCAGGAAAACCTCCCGGTGCGCTTCTGGATCGGCATCGATTATCCGACAGCGTTTATTATCTAAGCAGGCAGACGGGCANTTTTTTGTTGTTGTTGATTAAAGTTCGTGAGTTGGTATGTTTTTGCTTCGCTGCTGTGTTGCTGGTATAACGTACGCACTTCATCACTCATTTGCTGAGCAGTTGGTATGAAGTGATGATTACGTGCGTGATGCGTTTCCATCGCAATTTTGTGAAACACGTGTTTTGCAGAACGTTTAAAAAAAGTAGCTTAAATCTGAAAATTAAATTAAAATTATGTATTGGAATAATCGTTCTAAGAGTTTTTAATTCAATAAAGTTAAAATGTTTCAACTTTTCAAAGCAGGCGTAAAAATGGGAGCTTCCCGTTAGATGGCACTCCAAACAGACGCCCCAAGGGACATCATCTATGGGAGCAGTCATGCAAAGCTGCTTCCCTACTTGTGCATCCCGCTGTGCACCCTTAGACATCCGTACGATAAATTTACACCCCATTTAATGTTGTCCCCTACAGGAAGCCACCCATCTTCATGTAAATGGCGATCGGTTAAGAAACTTGCGGCGCGAAGAGAACTTTCTAGCGAGCAAAGTCACCCGTGTCGCACGGTCACCACCGGCCGGGGGTAATTCGTCGGGCGAACAGGTACACGTCACCCGGACACCGGGACAACGTGCCATTATGCAACAGCGGCAGAAGCCTGTAGCTGCGAGCGCTTTTACATAATGTGATTAGTGAATTTTTCACCATACCGATCGAGCGACCGGGCCTGACCGATTTGGTTCTAGCATGAAAACATCCCGGTGCGCTTCTGGATCGGCATCGATTATCCGACAGCGTTTATTATCTAAGCAGGCAGACGGGCAGGTAGGCCAGATGGGGGAAAGCAAGCAGGGTTGCAGGAGAGGGGAGGTACGGTTTCGCAACGAGCACTAAACACTTTCATAAATACGTCCCGATATTGCTGCACCCCTGGGGCGGCAGATGGATCCAGTAGCGTTCCGTCGCTGTGTTGTGCTACAATGAATCCTTGTCGCATGTACGCCATATGCAGGGGCATGCTCTCGATGCGATGCGCGCTGCGCTTTGGCGATCGTACAAAACCCCGAGCGCATTAAACGCGGTGCAATGCAGAAACAAAAGAAAGAATAATGGGATTTTAATAAACATTTACCGAGCAGGACGGGCGGACAGATGGAAGGGCGCGGTTTGGGCTACATTTATGTTGTTGCGTACCGTGTGCCGCCACATGCAACATGCTGGTCCGCGCTACCTGCGCATGGCTGGTAGGAAGCCCGAGGGCATACGGCCGGCCGGAATGCAGATATGTGCAAACACATTCACGCATGCAATTATACGCAAAACATGAGAATTATGTTGTCTTACATTCATCATAATCAAAGAAACTGTCTCGCTGCCAATGGTGTTGTATCTGTATTAGTGATGAATCTTCCGTATCGGTTACCGAACAAACCTGCCTCAAACATCGTTTGAATGTTCGTTTCTTTTTTTTTTGCTGTAGGAAAAACTTTCCACTGTGGTACTTCTTATTTTTCTTGCTGTTTTAGCGTAGCTTTGTTATCGATAAAAAAACAGCAAATTGTAGAATGGAAGCAAAAAGTACGGACACTGTAACTGGTTGACGAAGAAAACCTTTTTCTCGGTGTGTCCGTTCGGCCGAAACGTACCCAGCAAGAAAGCATCGGAAAAATCGTGAGAAACACATTAAACCGGCAAATAATCCTTTGAAATGAGTGCATTTTTACGAGTGCAAACTATGCGGCACAATGCATGATGCATGTAAAAACATACGGTCGAACAAAAATAAAAAAATAACGTGCAGAATGAAGTAAAAACCAACTCGCACCAACCGATATGCAATGGGAAGCAAGGGTTTGCGTTCGTTTTTGCTTTGTTCTGTTTGTCCTGCAACGGCACTCGTATCTCTTTTGGTTGGCAAAACGAGAGAGAGAGAGAGAAAAAATAATAATAAAAACATCGCAAAAGGTTACGGTCGGGGATGTTTTTGTTGGTTTGTGTGTGGCGTTTTTACGCTTTTTACACCTTACACGCTGACGCGCTGTGGCAACTTGGCCAATCCTTGCACATTGTCCTGCACACCTCTGCTTCGGCGTGTTTTTGGGATGGTTGTACAACAACCCAAACAAAAAAAAAGCAAAACCCCGCACAGAGATGGTGCAAGTGAGTTAAATTGTTCCTTCGCAGTTTAAAAGTTCCATCGTTTAGATTTGTTTTTTCCCTTCAGGTCTCACACAGGTCCAGCGCGACGTTACGAACAGGTAACTTCGCACGAAGAAGTTTGTCATATTTTGACACTTTGCATCCGACACGCGTAATTGGCAATTTTCGGCTGTCCACTAATGGATGTGATATTCGTCGTCGGTGTGAATGACTCGCTTGTGGATGCACAATTTGAAAGCCCAACAAACACGCACATACAAACAGACACCATGTCCAAACATTCGTTTGTAAACAATTTCTATCCCTTTGGTTCGGGGTTCGTTGCTTGCGCTGCGCGCTCAAGTCTTTCGTATTGCACTGGACGGTATTTTAATGTCCGCTGAGGGAAAACATTAATTTCGCCGAATCGATGAAGAGACGACAGACTTCTTATCATGCAAATGCACACATAAATATTGCAACAGCAACAAAAAATTAAAAAAAAAATCCGGAGATTCGAAACGCCGGTTCACGGAAAGCTCCCCCCTATAGAGCGATGTGCTCCATGTACCATGGGCCATAGAGGAAACAAACATAGATCTAATCGGGTACGCCATATATTTCGTTTTATAACGATGTGTGGTGATCGACCCAAGGGAACTCTCGCTCTTTCTCTCTCTCTCTCTCTCTCTCTCTCTCTATTTGAACGGCAATAAACCAATCTCTAACTCGCAGGCTTATTAAAAGAAAAACGAGCGCACAAACACAAAACACCGCAACGTCAAATAGATGAATGGCGGTATTGTTGATGATCGTACGCGTTTGACCAGCGGACGGACAAACGAACGCTACTGCATCGAGCAAAAGTTTGCTGAACGGACGAACCTGAACGTATCCTTCCCGTATCGTCCTAGAACGCAAACCTTGCGCACCGAACATTTTTGCATAAATTTTCAATCGCTTTTGCGCGCGAAGGAAAGCTATCTCGGTCAGATTCCGCTGCTGCTTTATCGGTGCGCCATAAATCACAAAAATGATGCCAATAATTTACATACGAACGGAATGGTTCAGTTTCGATAGCTGCGCGTTTGGGTTGGAGAAGAAAGCGATTTAAAAAGCTTTTGTCTATGTATGAAGCAAAGCCTTTGAGGACCTCCGCGGTGGTGTTGTTGTGTACCAAAAAAAAAAAAAACAAAACAAAATGTGTTTTTTTTTGTAATGAAAATATTTGCCTAAACTATGAGCCGTCAGCAATCCACCATTCATCACTACAAACTTCTGCTAATGTGTTGATTTTAAAATTTTAATCCAGCAAAACGAAAGGTTGCCAAACGTGAACGGTTCCAACGCTGTAAAGCAGCCCCATGCGCAGAGATCGCAAAGCAGGATTAAAGAGTATCGGGGTTGAGGTTTAAAAATTTATTAGCCTCACACAAAGATCGATCAACGCATCCAGGCGCAGGTTGAGGCGCGAACCGACTGTTTCCGACCGACCGGAGATGATGGGATCCGATATGATGGCGTCTCGTTTCGAGCCCTTCTCTCGAGTCACTCGAGGTCTTCGCGGGGCAGCAGGCAACTGAAACGCACCATATCATATCGGACATGAGGGTATTTAACAGATTTATTAGAAGAAACAAGCACCCTGCTCCGTAGGCACCGGCCAGATGTGCGGTGTATAGGAAACACCACCGATACCGTACGCTTCACAGGTTCCCGGCTTCAACGGTGTCCCGGGACGGATCAGGATTTGTTTTTTGTTTGCTGCGTTTGGCTTTTGGCCTCGTTCATAAATCTTGCGCCGGGTGAGGTGAGCCAATGGGATGCGCTTCGGGCGGTCAGCATGGCTTTTTTATAGTTTATGGGCTGCCGAATCTGAGCGCAGATGAATATCTTAATTTAATGCTTGCCAAGGTGTACACATGTGTGGTGAAGCAAACGATTTGAAGAATGCGATCAAGCGAGAGAATGGTTTATGGCAAAACAAGTGTTGTGATGGAAGTTTAGAAATACAAAAAAAAACGTTTCCTTTATATCAGTTATCTTTTTTTTATAAAATAATACTAAAAAAACAGAATAAACTACAATTGTAATGCTTTGTCTTGTACAATCGTTTTTGTCCGTTTTTTTTTTGCTTGATTCTTGCTAGCTCGAACGTGAGGTCATTCCATTCGAGTGAGTTGCCCGCCGGTGAGTGGTACGGTACTCATACGGACGGGGAGAGCGAACGAATATTTAAAAACATAAATAAAAAACAAGAAACGGAAGTTCAATCCATACGGCTCATTAGCGACGATCTTCTGCGACATGGTACGGACCGTGCAAGAACGATGTGCAGCGATGCCTCCAATGTCCACAGAAACGCGCGGGAAATGGTGAAGAAACAGGTGAATGGAAGGGATTGGAACACTCGGAAATGTCAGAACATTGTTAATATCTGACGACGTGCGAATATAATGAGCAAAGGGACAAACTCCGTGGTGTAAGAAATTGAAACACAAACAAAAAAAAAACGCGCGCAAACACACACACGAGACGAGACCTGTTCCAGCGTTCCATTTGGCGACAATCTGGAGACGATTGCCAGCCGTTTGCCATTTGCCGTTTGCTACACTTTGGAACGCAACGTGTCCGCAGCAAGCGCGTACACCAAACGGCACACACCATCTATCAATGTAGTCTGCTTCCTTTTCAGAAATCATGACTTGCGGCCATTATCGCTTCAATAAAATTTATTGAAAAATTGTTGTACCACCACAACAGTCGCGAATATCGGGCGTGTCATTTTGGGGAGCGGGCGGGCTGGGAAGTCAGAGTGGGGGGGAGGGGGGGGACACACCACTGTCACGCCACCGGGACCGGGACGGATGGTCGGTCGGTAACTGGCTGCTGCTGCCGCTTGTTTATTTTTACGATATCGCGCTGGTTGTACCCCAATGACAAGCGGTCTCTACACCGTGCTTGGTACAAGCGTGTCGCCTTATGTGCGCGAACGTTGCGCATGAAGAGATGCAGTGCAGGGAAAATGTAGACCCAACCGTTTCCGAGCAGGTTGATATAAAGTTTTATGCATTTTAATCCCCCCGGCCGACCGTGCCAAACGGAATCAGCACAAAATGCGTGTTGCGATGTCGAAATATTGTGAATGGGTACCGCTGTTTCGAGCCGAGCGCCATCTGGTGGGACAAAAAAAAAAGGAAATAGGCTCCGGCTAGAGGACAAACCTGGCGGGCATTTATCGCATGTGTACTACATGTGTACTTAGCGTAAGCGATTGTGGTGAAAAGTGGTCGTAAAAGCGGAGTTCCGGCCAGAATTCCCGGCAGTCCCGGTCGTGGGAAGAGCCCACGATGGCCGCAATGCCAGCAACCCGAACCGAAAGATCATTCATTAAGAAGTTGTCCACGGGGAACGATAAATGCGTAAGGAAACAGGCAACGCTATACGCCGCCATACAAACCAGCCCAGCACACTGTAATCCTCCGGGGTTGTGGACAAGGTTTTCAATTCGTCATTAGCGCCATGTCGCTACCGCTAGAATGCGCAGCATCTGCTGCTTATTGCATCTTGGCAATAATGTGCGCGGTGGCACCGGGCAAACGTCGGCACAGTTTTTAACGCGATGCTTCGCCATCGCTTCACCGACCGTGCGGCGATAAAAATGAATAATTAATATATAAATGGCTCAATTAAATGATTTTATAATGGTTTACCGGTAAGAATGCGTGTCTGTGTGTGTTTGTGTGTGCGTGGAGGCAGTTTTCATTCCTTCCATATATACATTTTTATTAAACGAAAAAAAAAAACACACACACACATTCAGTACCGCATGCTTCTGGAGGTAGGTGCTGGACATACAGGGAAGAGTGTCACTTGGACGAGTGTGCTGCAAAAGAGCTGGCCCTCATGTGGTGCAATTAAAACTAATCAATATCGTGAATATGCACTCGTGCACTTCCTCCCCAGGTTCGGCGAAGGATGCCTCGGGGCATTAAGATATTCACCGACAATGTACCTTTATATATATTTTTTGTGCTAGCCAGCGTAGATTTAAGCCACCCTTAAAACCCTTGACACTGCCCGGTGTAAAAAGGTGTCACTCCTCCAAGCACCAGCATCGATCGATGTAGCTGTAAGTTTGCTTTCATTTTATCAGTGCACTCACGTAGTGTCTCGTGCAGCCAGCAGTCACTGCGCGACGCAGGGAATTGAGGGATTTTGCATAAACATTTCTTATTAATTTATTCAAATTAGTTCGCACCGTGGTGGCAGTGCACTGTGGCCGGTAGGTGCCACAGCAAAGACATACGATCTGTTTTTTTTTTTGTATACGCTAGCAAAAAAGCCATTATTCATACTACAAAACCCATGTAGGCATATCACGCCATCCGCGTCTCGGACGAATTGCCCAGTATAGGGTGATTTGTTCACTCCGTTAGATAAACCTTTTGATTGGGTAGGATTAAATGGGGGCGGGGGGGGGGGGGAGACTACCCATTACCCAGGGATCGTCCAACTGTCAGCTAACCGATCAACCGATCAACGAGCCAGCCCAGACACACGGGAGAGTTTCGACTTTCGAACACTTTTTGACAACCTGTCACAAACGTCTCAATCGAAGGCCTTTTGCGCCTGGGTGTTATCGGGTGCTACCTGCTAGCGGGCGACACTTGCTAACACGCACCTCCCACCGGTTTCGTGTTGGATGACAACGCATCAAAATCGGGGAATGCCCCCGAGGTGATTGTCGACCGGTGTATTGTTACACGTTCCTCCCAAAATGGCGCAGTACGCCATTTGGACGAAAATTCTTTCGCGTCGTGGTTTCGTAACTGGAGCAAAGAAAGTGGCTAACAGTCGACGTACATTAAGGCGTAATGAGATCGTAGATTAGATTTGACTACCTCCAAAGCGCCATACCCTGTGTATGTCATTTTGACGTTTGCCGCGATAGTGATCTTGTGGCTGTGGAGCAACGATACAAAGTATGTTATTTATTGTACGATCAAATCAACAGCCGATTTCATCTTAAACTACGGACGCAACCAACTAAACCATTATACTTCTCAGATCGCTTCCTTAGCGCCCCCTGCCGGCAAATGCTGCAAGCTCGCATCCCCGATGGAACTACAAAACATTCTGCCGTTCGCCGTAACACACCTGCTATTAAATTGATTTGTTTTCACCGCTTACAGTGCGATGGAACTGCACATGTGCAGTCTGGGCTCTCACGGTTAACCTTCGCACCGCGAAGAATGTGATCAAACTAGAAAGATAGAGCCGCGGACTGGGCGCGAATATTAGCCTGCTGAAATGTACGGTGCCATCGTGCCGGTGCACAACAAGGAAGCTTAGCCATACAAACGGGCACATCTAAATTGATGATCCACTTGGGGGAATATTGCAAGCGCTGCACCAGCGCTAGCATCCCCGGACGACCGCGTGACGGTCAGTATTTATGCAAATGGTCGTTCGTGTGTGCGATTTTTAGTTGTTGTTGTTGCTTTGTTTCGTACCTCCTGCCGGAACGGTTTTTTTTCTACGAGAACACCGTTGAGATCGTTGAGCGACACCGCTGTACTAAGGCAAAGTGTCTCAACTGCCGGAGACACTTGACAATAATAATTATTTTTTATCGATACCCGCGCTACGGCGATCTACGCGCGAATGTCCGTAAAGCGGGTGATTTTAATGCCCGTCGGTATTATGACTTCATCCGCTTAGCCATCTCCACAGTGCGGTTCTGGTGGTGTGAAGCACTAACTTTGCTCGTTGCGAACTAGTAACCAGCGAACACGCGTGAGTGTGCGGGGGTTTTTTTTTCTTTCCTTTGCGCCCCGAAAGTGTCACAAATGGTGCGATCTAGTCGAAAGGAAATACGTTTCGTTGCAATTGCGCTCCGTTTCTTAATTAGAGCGCTACGGTACGCGAAGACGCGATTCATCGATCGGACGATTTAATGGTTTGCGATTTGTTTCGCTTAAGTGACACTTTACATTACCCAACCCGATCGGTCCGTACCCATTTTACACACGTCCTTCCCGTGCGCACGTGCGTCTATCCGTGCGTGTGTGCGTGTGTGTTAGAGGACATAGTTTATTGAACCTACGCACAGCGTAACCTCTATCCGACCGACCGGTGACAGTTCAGTTACCATTTCAGGGCGAAGACTGGCTGCTCAACCAAACGAAAAGGAATCGAGGGAATCGATCGATTCAACCTCGAAACACAATCCGCACCGCAGTTTCGCACCGACGGGCAGCCATTTTGCTCGCCCTGTGCGTGCGTGAGTACGTGCGTGTTTTTTGTTGTTGTTGTTGTTTTGCTTCTTGCCGCGACATAATCGTTCGGTACCGGCGGCGATCGCTTACGCAGGGGACCGCACGCACTCGTGTATTCGGGCCACAAGCTCCGGATGACAATCGGTCTGCCTATCGGACGCGACAAAGCAACGCCGTGAAAAACCTTCCGAAAACCTTCCGAGGCGAGTTGTCGTGCGCACCGAACAACACCCAGTGTTTGCCGACGCGCACCAATTTCGGTCCAATGTCCCTTTAATGAGCTGTCGTTTCATCAATTATAGAACAAATTGCGTATAATTGCGAACCATCGGCGCGTCGCCATCGTTTGGCGAACCGTAATGGTGGTTTGATCGAGCGAAGGCACGCATACACACGGGCATGCTGACGGTGCACCCGGTACAGCAAGACAAAGGATACAGCCCAAAGGGGTGCGCAATTTGATCGCCCGGATCGATGCACACCGATATCGACGTTGACAACGATAGCGGCTAGGCGCGTCAAGCAAAGCGGCTGCGGCGCTTAATCGATTAAGTTAGCCCGATCCCGAAAGGGCATCGCCGTGTGAGAGGCGAAAGCATGCAACAATGTGTCACCCCTCACCCCGGTGCAGCAACGTTCACACGTGTCCTGCGGCGTTCGGTTTTGTTTGCCGGCCCGCGTCCTGTGCCAAGGAACGCTTTAATAAATTGAATCAGAAAACGATCCGGCGGACCTAGAGGAGCGTCCGGCACGAACGATCAGCGAACGATGATGAAGTATCAACATAAAATTATCATTCATTTGCATTCGAGTTTCCCTTTAAGCCTTTTAGAAAGGAATGGCTTAGGTTCCGCATCGCAGCGGGCCTCTCCGGAGCGGTAGCTCATGTACCGATGGCGTGTAAACTATATCTAGAAGTATGTCATATTTAAATACATATGAGATTTTATGTCGACTGACGGCTGCATTTAAACAAGTACATTAAAGCTTAATGCTTTAGTAAGATTTTTTCTCAACTTTGTTGAATGGAACCAGCACTAGAAGCATGCAAATTGATTTTTCAATGTTCCAGAAAAGACTTAATAAACTCGTTGACAAATGTCACAGTAATTGCTAGAGTGTGAATTCAATTGCGAATCCTTTTCCGCTTGATCAGTAATGTTTCCACCATTCCCAGAAAAAAAACTTAGATTGACTGTTTTAACTAGTGTAGCCACAACTTACCTTATCACAAAAGACTTTGATTTGACAGTAACCCCGATGGAAAACACTCGTATCGCGGGGATCTTCGAACGTATCGATTTGAAGATGGAGCGGCAAGCCCTAGAATGGAAGAATAAAGATTGAAATGAAAAATTAGTTGATCGGCTTTACAAAACGATGGGAAACACTTTAATAAACATAGCACGACCAAACATTAAACTAAAGCCGATATCAGTGTTAATGAAGGGTTTGGATGAATAAAAATGCCTCCTTTTTCGTTTGTGGAAAGGGGTTAGATCCAGGCTGAAAGATCCTAGATAATGGGGAACTCACGCTCATTACAAGGGATCGCCCTCAATATTTTCCGAACGAAAAGTCACTTTAACGCACCATTTCCCTTAATGTATGACCGAGACGACACAAAACGAGCGAAGGATCAAAAATCCTTTTCCATGCCGTTCTTCGTACGCTTTGGCCGATGTTTCACATCACTTCGTTCGGTTCCGAGTCCGAAAAGGGTATTTTATTTAGTTTTACTTTATTTTATCACCAGCCGTCATTGATTTGTCTTCTCACACCGCCTTTTTGTCTCTTATCCCAGGCAGTCGCTGGACTTTGGATCGCTTCCTTCGTTTCGTTCGTTGTATAATGGATTTCTTCGGTACATTTTGCTCATTTTTTCCCCGGCCCCTTCTTGTCCTGTTTTGCTGCCCCAGCACTCGGCTGCAGCTAGCAGCAACGCTCTGGAACACTGGAGAACACCTGTCCGTGTGGTGCCTTTCCAAGGCTGGAGGGTCAGTTCCCAGCGCTCATTCCGATCGCAAGCTGGAATAGGGTGGATTTTCGATTTTTTTTAGCTCGAGTGCCCGTTGCTGCTCGTCGAGCTGAATCTCTTTTCTCTTATGATTATAGATATTATAATATGTTCATTCATGGATTTATCTCAAATGACAGGCAGATAAAAATTGTTGATTTTTCTCTGCTTTCCGTCCGGCTTCCATCGTCGGCGTCGGCGATCCGATTTCGGTGCCTTCGGGAGATGCCGTCCACTACTTAGTGGTCGGGAGCGGTTGTCTGGTTTTGTTTCTATCTTTCTCCTTCGACTGTTTGACTCCCTCCACTGCCACACGATCTACAAGCGGTTCGCCCCAGGGCCTGTAGAGCGTGTGTCTGTCTGTTCCCTGTTGATCGCCGCACCTCCGAAAGCTACTTGCTGCTGCTGCTGGGTCCACAACACGGCCGGACATGTACCGAGAATCGGATCTTAACTATGCGGGTCTTGAAAGCCATCATAATGTAAAATAAATAAACCGTAGATTCTTGTTTCCATATCGCGATGTAACATCTCGCTATCGTCCAAGGAACGGTGGAATTTCTCCAACCAGGAAGAGACCTAGAGAGCGTAAAGGCGTACGGCCGTGCGGCTCGGACCATTCGTCCGAGCGCCCTAGGAGATCGTACGATCAAATGTCAAAAGTCTTCAACACCAACCGATGACATGACGCTCCACCCGCATCCGAAACCTCGTGTCCTGGTGCTCGCCGGACTTTTAATATGCTACCTACCTACCATCAACATCGGTACCAAGTGCCAAGAAGGAGGAACCCGAACGCATGCGCAACTGCGCTAATTGGGTACGACGCTCTGAAGGCACCGAGCGCTAACCCTGGGGACGCAGAAATTGGGCATCCCTCCGAAAACTAAATCGCTTTCGATTGACATGCTCTAGATTCGAGACCGCGATAGACGGCGGGACGGTTTCGTACGGTCGCGGACGGACCATTCTCCATTCCTTCCGAGCATCATGTGCAGAAACGAAAAACAAAAACCATCACAGAAAATGAACAGACAACGGCGGGAGCGATAGCATCGTGCTAGTAGCCAAACAGAAGTATCAGTCAACTCGTCAACTATTCGTGCGACCTCGGACTGTGGAATGGAAGTGGGCTTGATGCTGTGGTGGTGGGTTTTGATGGAGGAAATTCGAATAGTTATATCATTATTAGCATAACACACGTACCCACATGACACATACGCGCGGCGCACAGCGTGATCATAAAACGAGACCGAACGAGTGCGGACTCAAACACTCCGTCTGTATGACCCCCAAAGAAACGTCATGGGAACTTGAACGTCCATCGTTTCCGTTGCGGCTTAAGTGTCAAGGAAGTGCCCGAACCGGGTGGCTTTTGCGCATGCATTGAGGTGCTCCGGACCTCTTCCCTTCCCTGCCTTCTGCCTGCCGTGGAAGTTTCCACTTCCAACAAAGTATCCACAGCTTGTTGGAGCTTATCGACGGGCGAAAACAAAAATAAAAGGTAAACAGCAGGGCAGGTCTCCGTGCGATAGGCGGGTAGAGAAATATTTAAATTTAATCTTGTCGTTAATTACTAGAAAATGTATTGATCAATCAACGGTTCTGACATTTCGCCTTCTGGCCACGTTCATGGCCGTGTACAGTGGAGATGGCTTCATTTACTCGAGCCTTTGCACACAGCCACCCTCGGATAAAACGGACGGGAAATGATCGGATTATGATAGCGTGTGGATTAAGGTTTGTTTGCTTTGTTTGCTTTGTGCTCGAATGCGAATCCCGTAGGCGAAACAGTGCGACATACACCACCGCCGGGTATCGCTAAAGGATGATTGCCGATCGGGACAATATTTGGCACGAAAGCAGCCGTAAACATTGGCTGACCAGGAGAGCAGGAGAGCGCGAGTGAAGAAAAAAAAAACAACAGACTCACTATAATAATAAACGAATTCTTTTAAATTCGTTGCAAAATACCGTACACGACAAACATGGTAAGCTTAGGGTACGGTTAGATTAGCACGTTTTATATGGCTGTTTTCAAATAGGCTTTCGTGAATAATGACAGACAACTGGGCAGTAAAATGTCAAGTGGAATTGATGGCCACCTTTAATTCGACGCAATTCATTTCGAGCTGCAATAAAGCGTGTTTGAGTGGTGGAGAAGAAAAAAATACGAGTCAAACAAAAAAAACCAGGCAAAATCTGTACGACACTCGTTTATTGCCGCCAGATGGCAACACCGTCGCAATGGACAAGAGGGATTATTTAGATTTATTCAAACAAAAAAAATATATTTATACATGATCATCATTAGTTATGGCGCATTTTAGGAACCTCCATGAAGGTACGAAGATGAAGCGAGAGCGTCGTTTTTACCATCTCGCATTACACGAACGAATCGCTGGCTACCCTGCGTAAGTAGGGACCGTCGCCATTATGAGTCATAAATTATATTCTCTTTCGCTCACTGGCCTCACTGGCCGATCGTTTTGCTCCATCTTCTGCCACAGCCACAGCCGTCGGCGGCGCTGTATCACCCACCCTTGTGCACTTGCTGCACCCCTAACAAGTAATTGCTCATTATCAATTTCAACGTAATTTGCCGATGATGAACAAATAATCATATAATGATAATGATCCGCCACGAGGATGGTGCGATGGTGCTTCGCTCCATTTTCTGGTGGCGGGACTCGGGGCTCGCGGGTTGTCGTTGCTTGGGGCGCCCCGTTCGATGGTCATTGAAAATGGTTCCAAAGAATGGGCTGCACACTTTTGCTGGTTTTATTTTCCTAAAAAAATCATAACCACCAGACGCAGGGCGTCCTTCCCTATCGTGTCGTTTTCTGCTCGCGAAAAGAGTGCCGAAGCGGCGGAGAATGGACTGGAGGGAACACATCTTCATGATGACAGCCGGTAACTAACTACTCGCTACTCAATCATTCAAACCTGTCAGCGAAAGCGACCTGATCCTACGAGAGGGCGTGTATGCGTGTAGCGTACGGTTTTTAGTGCCCTCGATGGACTCGCAACCATCCGGGTACGGCTGGCGGGACTCCTCCTAAAACTCCTATGAAATGAGTGCAAAAAACAAAAGCACACACATGATGACGGTAGGATAGTTAAAGCCGTCCCATGCCACGCCAGTGAAAACGCGTGAAAGTGCACAAACGGCGGCACCTGGCACGCCTTAGGTTGTTAGCTGCCGGTGAAGGAAAGAGGCGAACGAAAAAGGCCACAAGCACAAGATGGACGAGCCCCGGTAGCGGGCATCAGAGAGAGAGAGAGAAAAAAAATGGAAAAATAAATAAATAATAATAATACATCGCTTAGCGAGATAGCTTCACTTGCCAGCCGATCGATCTCTCGCCGAGGGTGAGCTGGCGTTGGCCAGCTCCCAATGCGTCGTACCGGGCATCCTCACACCAGTTCCAATGCGATCGATCCCGACTGCTGCTGGGACGGTGGGTCCATGACTTGGCTAAGTAATCAATTATGAGCATTATGATGGCATCGGACGGGGATCGCACTAGGGCGGCCCGATGAAAAACAAAAAAAAAAGAAACAAGGCACCTTAAAACCAAAGCAAGCTATCGTGCAACGAATTAACCTATCACGCTGCAAACGATCATTTCGTGGAAGGAGATGATGATGAACCACGGTGGAGTGAGTTGGACTTTTTGTTTTGCTTCTCTGTTTGGTGCTGCACGTTGTGCCTATGTCTCCCTATATCGAGGTTTGTTGTTTGATTCGACGTCTGAGAAATCACTACAGGTTAAATTATAATTGCCACAAGAACCGATCGAACGGTACGATACATTACCTTAACACCCTTTTGACTGCTGAAATCCGTACTCAGACACTGGACGGCGACGTTGATCTGTGGACAGAATGGAGAGAAACAGACATATATAAATTAATAAATAAATAAAAGATAAACCGTACATGATAATGCGCGCAACGCGGCGACGAGGTTACACCGCGCGGTACAAAGTGTACACAATGTATCGGGAACAGGCGCGAGCGATTGCGTTGTAACGATTAGTGCAAAATGCTGTCCTGCGCCAAGAAGCGCGCCCGTTAAGCCGCGGATCCGTCGCAATCCGTTTGTAAAACACGAACGGCGGATGACATGCCGATGGCATTCCCGATGGGTACTTCATCATTGACTTCTGCTGCGGATGCAGTTCCCACGGAGTTACGGTTTGGCGGTGGGATTGAATGATTGCATTTGCTTAATTTAATCTTCTTGCCTAACGGCTGCATGCGACGGATCGGTAGGCGGAGTGTAGTGCAATTTGCGGTGCCGAGTAAACCGATCCGTACAAAGTAGTGCGCGGCTGGTGGTGTGTTTGTCCTGTGTTTGTAAGTAAACATTCGCTTGACTTTTGACAGATGACAGATGAAGAAATTGGTTGATTTGCCACCAGAGGGCATTAGCGGTGTGTATCGGCTGTGGCCGGATAATTGGGCAACACGAATGAAAGGTGTCATCTGTCTTTCCATCTTTCAAGTCGATTTAACAAAAAATGTAAATACGAATTAATTACAGTATGAAACTTCTGATTGCAAAGGAAATTTAACGTGTTTTTTTTGCGTTTTTCTAACGACTATTTTATCATCATTATTGCAGCTGTCAAATGCCGTTTAGAGCTGTCATTTCTTAGCAACACGGATAAACAGGAACCCGAATAAATGGCGCATAGTATCGCACTTCTTTGCTGGAAATTCGTAAAAGCTTAACATTCTTTCGGTTGTTTTAGCTGTTCTCTAGCACCGAGTCTATTTGCTTACGTACATTCCACCTGCTATCAAGCGTTGAGCATCCCTTTAGCTCATCTTTGACGGCAAAAAACAGCAAATTCCTCTGAAAAGCTTTATGAAGGAAAACCCCCGTATGCAAGAACCGTTTCGTTCTGTTTAAAGCTGTCCACCTACACCGTGCGAGCGGTGTGCGCGATTTGCGCTAGCGGAATGGGCAGTTAATCATGGGAGTAGGTGATTTGTAAGACGCATTTGCGCACGCGCACCAAGCAAAGGATGTTCCACGGAAACGAAGGGATCCCCGTTAGCAATGACGATCGAATGCAATGGTGGCGGCGGTGGCGATGATGATGATGATGATTATTATTATTTTGAAGACAGTTGGGTACGATGAATGGTTGGCCACTTGTTTCTCTGCACCATTCACCTACGGTGGCCATCAGGGTTCCGGCAGAAGCAGCATGCTAAAGGCTCGCGCATACCATTCACCCAAACACGATTGCGGAGTCCACCTCCTCCTTCAGGACGAGCGATGGATTGATTGCGCACTTTCCGGCCGCAACGGTTTTGCACGTGCGAGTGAAAGAGTGAAGGGTTCGTCTCCACCGCCAACATTTGCACCGCGCCATCCAACCACCGCTGCTGTTGCGAGGTTTGTTTTATGCACACAATTTACGCCACCAGCACAGCATAAGCATAAGCTGGCACACGCTCGAGCCGGCCAAACGTGTGCGCTTGTGCCGGTGCTGGTCAGAAAGCGCACGGCGCACAGAACGAGCTACGGTCGACACGCGGCGAAGGAACGGGCCAATACGGTTGTTTCCACATCGATGACGAGCTGCTAGAGAGTAGAGAGACACACTCAGCCCAGAAACAGATGGGCGGCGATAAAAAAAAAAGTGATTGCCCCATGTCTGGGTCACCGGTGTGCGAAAGGTATCCGTTTTGCTTATTAAAAGCGTTTAACGATAATTGCATGACACCGAGTGTGCACTCAACGATCTTCGCGTGCGCTGCAGTTTATCGGTGCAATCTAGGGAAAAGAATAATCTAATCAGCTGTCCAAACCCCACTCGGCGGGCGAGCCCGCGTCTGTCGATCGTTAAAGAAAAGCTCGGCATCGGTGCAGCCGATCGATTCGGACTGACCTCATTGCTGCCGGATCGGGCAGATTGATCGTCCGATTAGACCCCGAAGAGACCGGAGAGCCTTCCGAGAGAAGGTTTCGGCCTGACACTATGTCGTCAAAGTGCCAGTGAAAAATGTGCTTTCGTCTCGTTAAGCTTTTATTGGTTTGGTCTTTTCTCGATTCTTCATTAAAAGGAAATCAACTTTAACGAATGTGTGTGCTTACGTTTGTGTGTGGTATATGAGTACTTAAATGACTCGCACTGCTGCATTCGGGTCGTAAGCAAATAAAACGTTTTAAAAATGGAAATTTATTACATGACCCTGGTTGTTTACAAGAAAAACTTTACCAATACGCCCATTGCGCTGCCGTTGCAGTGCACGTGCCACACAATGTCACTAATTATGACATTTCCTTACATCCTTTTCCGAAGCGAACACAGCGCACGGCAGCCATAAACTCGACAAGTTGAATGCCAATTGGGTGAAAAATAATCATTGCACCAAATGATTCCACCCAAAAACGGGGGAAACCCCACAAAGGAATGAAGCCATAAATAAAGCGAACCAAAAAAAAAAGAATATATCTACATCGACCGATGTCTTAATCGTCGTCGATACCATAACCTAACCTCAACATTCTTGTCCCATGTGCAATCGGTATGCGCGTGTGTGTATATGTGCAAAGAGAGTTTTTTTCCCTCCCTTTTGTTGTCTGTTTGACGCTTCTTTTGCCACGAAGTATGTTATCTGATGGTAAAGCTTAAACATAAACGAGAAAACGAACGAAAATGTTTTCAAATATTGTCGCTACCAGAAAGTAAGGAAAAAAGCCCGAACTCCCGGACAACTCGTGCGGATAGAATTCAAGAATTGCAAAAATCTTAATGCAGCAAAAAAAAAATGCCCAAAAGAAGGCATCCTATTAAATGCCCAGAATGAAATGCCCGCCGGGGGAATTAGAAGCGAACATTTGCAGCATTTGCATCGACGTAACGTAACAGGTCCTCTCTTCGGCGAGATCGCGATCATGCTGAGTGATGTGATGTTGAAGGTGTGTCTGTTTCGTTTGTTGCTTGTAAGAAGAAGAAAAAACTGTCCCAAAACGGAGCTAAAACAAAATTTAAAAAACTGCACACACACACACACACATACAATCGGTGAAACAATCAAAAACTCCAAAAACAGCAAACAGTCACTCGCGCCCGGCAAGCGAACACGGATCATTCCGAACAGACGGGGCAAACAAATTAAATGATTATCGCTTTATTTTCGACACATATTCTGCCTGCCCGAAAGGAAGAAGCGGCCTCCCGTGAGCCTTCGATTTGCTTTATGCTTGGCGTTCTCCTCCCGCCCGAAAAGCGGACAGAAGCCGTTTTTTACGAGCTTTATCATCATCACCGGGCAGCCGTGCTCGCGGCTCGCGGGCTCGCACCGGTAGCAAAAAGGGAACGGCTACGATACAGGTCGCAATGCCCATTAGTTGACTTTCCCGCGTGAGCACTTTGTTTGCGTATTTTATCATGCGTATGACTCCACCCAAGCGGCCACAGAACGCAGATGAGACGCGGAGTAAGCAGTAAAACAAATGTAACACGTTTTTCCCCTGGCATGAGTGCGAGCGACACCGGTGGGACCGGTGGAATTGATTTCTTCCGACCTCGATTTTTCGTTGTTTTTTTTTTTAATTGTTGTTTGGTTTCTGTTGTAATATCATTTCTTATCCTGCGGCTCTATCTTATTCCGCGCGTTCGCGCCCATTGCATAGATGCAGGCGGCAAAAGAGCAAAACGGTTGCAGCGAGCGCGCGCGCGCGCAAGTGAAATCACAACCGTTTTCATAATATTTTAGCAACTTTATTACACGCAGACAGCTTTATTTCGTTCCGCGTTGCAGGCTGTGTCGCCAGAATGGCGTGGACAAACTTTTGTGCCAGATCAGCTCGTGCGGATCTCGAACCGGCCGGGTAGAATGATTGAGACTTTGGCCGACAATCACCTGCACCGAGCGGGCTGCATTTACAAGTTGTTAAATTAAATCCGATGGATATGCATTCCGGGGGTCATTAGTTTATTGAAATTTATGCACCACCTCGATGCACTGAAGCGCCTGAAACAGGTGGAAAGGAGAGCAGCAAAACAGCAAAAAAAAAAGAGCTGCTTTACACAGGAAAGACAATGGAAATTCTGTTGTTTGCGAGATATGTCGCTCACGATCTATATGAACCTTGAACAGTTCCAATTTCCCATTCCTTCACATTGTAGTGCCCTTGCCACAGTGAACGGATTCCATGGTTCGCCTCAACAAGGAAAAGATTCAACTGAGCAAACAAACCCAAATACGCAGCCGTGGTCATATCCACTTGTGGTCGGATTCGTAACGAAGGACATCATATGTGTTCCCACCTCCCGGAAGTACCGCGCTGTCAAGTAACGGGGAGGTTGGTCATCGGTACTAATCGAAATATTAATTTTCAACCCTCTCGCCTGATATCGGCCAACCAACCAGGACCGTTTCGATTTCCGTCTCCGAAGCTTGAGGCCAACCGGTCACTGTACAGGCTTCCGAAGCACTAGCTGCACCATGACGTTGCATTGCCAGATGGCGTAACGATGGTGGCCCGGGAGTGAAAAGTCTTCCGTCTGTTGGAACCGGATGACATCACCGATGCCCGGCCCGAAGCTTTCCCATGACGCATCGACCGACAGCGGAGGGCGCAAAAAGAAATTAGTGTGCCTCATCCTACGCTAAAACACTCGCTCATACACACACACACACAAGGAGCGAAGAAACAGTCATGTCACTGCTAGGTTTTGTTTGTACGAGCGTTTGCTGCGTAAGCCCACGCGCGCGCACCAGAAGAAACCTATCGCCGCCGGTCGCCGATCGCCGTCAGACAGCGTTCGCCGTGTCGGTCCGATCGGTCATCGGCGTTCCGTTCGACGCTATCGATCGACTGCGCGAGCGCGCTCGCGTTCATTCGATCGACCAACGCAAACCGTACGGGTGACACTTTTACACTTCTTTCCGGCACTTGCGCGGACTGTGGAGGTTTGCTTTACTGTATTTTTTTTTCTCTTTTGCGCGTGGATCGCACACATGTCAAATGTGCGCTGATTTATTCGCGTGTGTCTCCGCGGGCTGTAGCGTTTTCTATCATTGTTGCTACTGCGTTGGCTTTCATGGAAGGTTCGTTGGACCGAGATGGTTAATAGCTCGCCGAGGTTCAACGCGCGGAGACACAATAGCTCGGGCACGGTGGAGGTCGCCAGAGTTCGATTAATCATTCGGAAATTTATTCCCCGCCGGAAAGTGAAAAAAAAAATGTTTCTTTATTTTTGTTGCTAAATCGTCGCTTGTTTTCCGGTTGTGAAATGCAGAAGCCAACGATCAATAAGAGATCGATGATTTCCTTTCGCACAGGGGTATTACATTGCCGGGCAGTTTAGGGACAGCGACTCGCATAAGCGTTATAAATTGTTTCAAATGTTGTGAAAGCCACATTAGCGAAGCAGGTAAAGTATGAATCTGTATCGCGAACAAACGGCCGTATACGAAATATCATCCACGTCCACCGGTCGCTCGACAAAACATTAGATCTTATTAGGCGCTCGTACCGGAGGGCTCCATCGATCGACATGATGGGGTGGTTGGTGGGAGATAGTCGAGTCGAGATTAGACACCGGCCTTCTACTTTGTTTCCTACTACCGTGGCAACCAATTTCAGAGCGCTTTGCAGAAATGTCAGCCGCCAGCTGGTCGGTCAGTCTTTCCAGCCACGACTTTGTTCGAAAACCCGGAGTGATTAGCGAACGCGAACCCGCGGTGCCAGGGAGAAGACTAATTGTCTTTTGGCACGATCTTGACGTACTCCGGAGCAGAAAGTTGACGTATGTCCAATGGTGGAGCGACATGGCCAACTGTTTCTCCGTTTCGTTCCGTCCGCTGGCGGTAATTAATCTTTTGCGCTCCGAGCGTTTCTTACCGTGGCACGATAGCATCGAATGATCTAATTCCGATGCCATTTCCAAAACCCCCGGACGACATGCACGGCTTAGCGACAAATCCGCCCGCCGGGTCGACCCCGGGCAAGGCGAAATGAAATGCGCGTATGAATTTTTCGATCATTTCGGTGTCCCCAATGTTTGCCGTCGATCGACAAGCGCTGAATCCGAATGCTTTTGTTTCCTTATTATTTATTGTGGAGGCGTGATCGATTGGGGTTGGACGTTTGTTTTTGCTTCAGCGACTTGAAAACTTTTCCTATGCCCTTTGCGAATGTTTTGCCCAGGCCGACAACATAGGGACACATGTTTGTGCGGGCAGTTTAGATTTGCGCGTACGCATATACACGCCCGAAAGATTTATTTCATTCGCCCTAACGCACCCGCGCGCGCCCGGTCGACAAATGCAACACGAAAAGCTAATCAAGGGATCAAACCATTTTCGGTGCCGAGTTGAACTGACATGGACATGGAAAGCTTAGAACGAACGACCGGCGAGTGGGTGTCCGAACGGTTGACGGCCGTACGATGGATTGGCGTTGAAGTTCTACGATATGCACGGTCGAGGTTCCACAATGTCTGTTTTGAGAACAAATACTATGCTCACGTTTCGGTGACAATCGGGGTTCTGGGATGCTGGAGACGCCACGAGAGCGAGGTTGATGCCGAAATGACAGAATTCAATTAGAACTTTGTTGGTTTCAGGTTCCTACGCAACTGAGCGAACTAATCTTAATATGCGTGATGATGGCAGATCTGAAGAATGCAATGCCCACCGAAATTGGAATTTCTTATCCAATTTGGAACAAATATAAATCATACTGAAATACTTCTTTGCGGAGCAATGAATGTCCATACATGGATGATTCATCAATTTATTGGGAGTATAAATGTTGCGCTGAAGTGACTCATATTTCATTGAAATCTGTTTGGGAGGGAGAAAGTCCACAACGCTGGAATTGATGCAGTACATTCTCGGTTTTATGTGGAACGCATCAAACAAGCAACAAGTGAATATCATCTTCTGCACAAAACCTGAATCGTTCGCTTATTACCGGTTGGCCCGATTTCCAATACTTCACCCATCGTCCTCGACGATTCGTTCCTTCCAACTGGCAACAACCGGAAACAACATCTGAAGCTCAAAGAATGGGCGGCTTAGGATTTTAATAGCCCTGCCCAAGATGCTCATATCTTGTCATGGCGCAAATCCATCGGGCGTAGCTCACGATCCCACCAAACGATCAACTCCGACCCGGGTGCGCGGATGCCAATATTTCTGCGGTAGCGATTTTAATTAGCTTCTGCATCGACACTCAATTCCGAACCAACCGGAAAGAGGCACTGCGTTGGGAAGAACCGCGCACAGCGGTACGGAAACGAACGGCACTGCACGATCGAATAAATCCGCACTTCGGAAAGCTTGGACGAGGTACTTGCCGTACGGAGGGCAACCAGCCTGAGCGGCCAAATCGTCGTCCATAAATATTGCAATGAAATAATGTTATTATTTTTACTTCTATGATTTATCATTTCCATTACCCGTTCGCTCGGCAGAAGGTAATGTGCACCGGGGCGGTGGGTGGGATTGGGGGGAAAAAGACGGTGATAATAATAATAAAAAACACGCTAAGAATTACCGGCGAAATATATGTACTTCCAGCGCCATTTTCAAAAGGGCCACCAAGGAACGCTTGCCATCGAGTCACAGGAAATGAGATTATTTTAATTTATGTACACTTAATGGTGAATGTGTTTTGAGTTTCTTTTTGTTGCTGCTGGTGCTGTTGCTGTACGGTACGGCAAGTAACACCGCGTTGACGATACCGGACCGAGACGGCCTTCGTGTACACGCAGTGTACGCGTTTTTTGGTGTATCGTCCTGTTCATATACCATCCACATACGATCCATCGTGCCGACCTCTTTCTTTTTCGATGAAAAATGCACTTTTTTCGTCTTTTCTTGTTGCCCCACGTCCAGTCCATGATGAGCCGACAATGAGCTAAGAAACAGACGGCGAGCCCGTGGGAATTGCGTACGGCGCGCATCGAGCGAGATCAAGTTTGACAAACGGATAGAAAACTTACCTTGGCAGAGCTCTCGAGAGGATTCCAGTACACGGCAATTGCGTTGTGCGATACTTCCTCGATGCAACCAGCCAAACCGACGGAATTTTTCGTATCTGCAACGAAGAAAACGTACATATATAAGCGAATGAAACAGACTAAGATGTGTTTCTACTAGGAGGGACAAAAGATGTGACTGCTCTAGACGAAGATCTCCCGATTGGTTCGTCCAGAAATACATAATTTAATTATCAACTGTTGAATCTATCCAGCGAAGGGAATAGAGTTTCGAGCGTCATCATTACCCATGTCACAAGCGTTACCCTCAGGCATCAAATCACGAAGATGAACGCATTTCCTTCCCAGTACTTAACGCTGGTCATTGACCACCTGTAGTCACATGATGGAAGGGACGTACCTCCACACAAAACGGATAATCGATTGCAATTATCGCGATAAAGAACAACCGAACAACCAACGATCTTATCTTCACAGCAGTTTGGTTTTTGCAAAATTTGATCTGTACCTACAGAGCCAAAGCAAACTAATTGAGCTACTCTACGGGCACCAAACTGACTGCACTGACAAAACATGACAGTTCACTAGCTGTCAACGGCAGTTGACAGCCGCAACATTGTCGCACACCGACACGATCGGTGTTGGGGGCTGAATATGACAGAACCGGGTGTCGTAGACCGCAGCTGCGATTAAATGAATCGATAATAATTGCCCGGCCGGGTGGCAGACGTCAGAAGAGCAGAGTGGAAAATAAAACAAATCAGACCCCGTAGGATGGTTCACCCGTATTTTCAGCGTGAAGCCGAGCGTAAGACGAGCAGGAAGGCTAATGTTGATTGTCCAACGAGTGTACAACCGTTTGCAGCAAATTACAATCGATAAAATTACGTTTAATTGTTACGACACTGGGTACTTGCTCGTCCATGGTGCAGCGAACCACGCCAGGATGGTTTGATGCCCAACGGTGCATAATGCGCATAACGCTCACCGATCATCACCATCACCAACCATCTGGGCCTGGGATGTCCGCAACGACAACGCAGACGGGATGTTAATTCTAATGGATCATACAATCCCCAGCGTGCGTTACTGTTCTGCAAAATTCTCATCCCAAGCCAGCGGGTATGCTGTCCGTTGCAATTAGCAATTGGAGTTGTTCTGTGGTGCTCTGACGTAGTGCGGATCGCATCCCCATACGCGATCGGTGCAGATCAAGATTAAATCAAATGCGATCCCCGTCCCAGCGTCCTTTGTGTTGCTGATGGTGGTGGTGTACAAAGCAAATCTTCAACCGGCCAGCGTGCAGAAGCAGCAGATCCGTCAGATTGTACATCATTAAACCGCACTCGAAACCGCCTCGATGTAAACCAGTTTCGTCTCTTGGCCTTTCCTTGCGCTCTCTCCCCGGCAATCACACTCGCCCATACATCAGCGTCCAATAATCGTCAGCAATAAGCAATAAATATAATTAAATAATTGTCCGTTTAGTTGTCGCCGGTGAAGCCCTCGGAACATTGGCAACTCCTTTATCCATCGCGCGCACACACACATACACACACACACGTACATATTCCACCCTTCTTCTGCGTCTTCTGTCCCGCAGCTTGGAATCTTGGGGAGCTTGTTTTGCATAAAATTATGATTTACTGGAAATTGGTACCCGGGGTTCGAGAGTTCAATGATAATCGATAAATAAAGCACGGTAATTGGATTCCACCCGTGGTAGGAAGAGGAGAAAGGAGGGGAGTGCGGGTTGGATGGAGTTTCTCCTGTGCGAGAGGATGCTTATGCTTTTCACGGGCGGTTTGGGTGCTTGTTTTCGGTGGAGGACGGGATGGGATTGAACCATCTGCCTCCAACGGCCATCATCATTTGCCGGCAACGCGCCAAGATACCAATAATTTCTCCCACAGTACGTCGATTAAGCTGCAGCCTTATTTTTCTTCCCGATGCATGCTAGGTGAGATGCTGCGATACTTACCGGCATCTAATATTCTCTGCTTTACCGAATGCTGCCGACTGTGCCAGAACTGCCAGGCTTTAATTTCATCCTCCGGGCTTTTCTCCTCGCGGAACAGCAGCATGATGACGCTCTGGAAGTGGAAGGAAAGAACGCGTATTAGCTTCCATTTTCCTGTACGAGAAACACATCGAGCTAATAGTGCTCCACTAGACGCTAGACGGTTGCAAAGAAGTTCAATGTTAAAGCCGCCGTCACGATTTAGCGCGCGGGTATAAGGTAAGAACGTTATTTGATCGTGATTGTCGAATTTGAAGCTCTTTTCGACACATCTGTTTTTGCTCTCCTATATTAATACATCGTTACTAACAGATTAATAAACCGTGCAATACGCGTTCGAAGCGCTCTAGCCTTTCGGTGTGATAAAGTTCGATACATTAATATAGGGACTCTGGTACTCAATTCTTTTCTTAACTCTTTCTGGTGCTCCACAAACAAGATGTAACAGACGGTGTCTTGGCTGTATTGTAATTGTAAACCGTTTTGTAAAACTTCAGTTGGTCAAAAAAAAGGCAAAATATATAAATTTTCGTTGAACAGAGGAAGTAAATTTATCATCTTTCCTTCGTTCAGCGGGGTAGTTTTTTTTTTCCTCTTCAACTTATTTACAAAACGCTGCTCTTTACGCGTGATTTGTTTCATCATCCGCGGGAAAAGCAAACATGTCAGCCGCGAAAGATTGATTGTAGATCCAACGCCGAAACATTCCCCAGCGGAAGTGGTGCATACATTCAAACGGAAGAAAAGATGAAAAGGTAAGGAAATTACAAAAAAAAAAAAATACACCCCTTTCCTTCCCCGAGCTGACGATGGATGACAAATTAAGTTCGCGCGAGTTAGAATGCAGCGTTGGAACAGGGCTGAAGCGGGCTGAAGCCGCAGGAACAGGGCTGAAGCGGAAGAATCGTGGTTCGCATCGCTCGGGGAAAGCTTTAATTTAAATATTTGCTCAAAGATTAATCATGGTACTAATTCGTGCACAGGCTCTCAAAAAAAAGTCCTCTCCATTCCTTGGGAATGACGTTCTAACCTCTGCAGGCTTACAGCAGATAACGATCTTCGTGTCGCAGCAGCATCGGGACGATAGGCACCCGCAGCTGATCGGGGCTATATAAAAAGAATGTGTGTTTCGGAAATCTTTACACGCCACTGCACACGCACGCCATGAGAAATCGGCATCAAAGGTGACGCAAACACACCGGGTTCGCGATGGGCGATTAAGCGTCGAGTTGAGTTAAGCATTGCGATTGGAACGATGAAAATCTCGAAAACCGTACCGGCGGTGATGTACGCGCGACTGGCATAGTTTTTTGCACGTGAAAACATTTCCTCCACCCTCCGAGAGGGTAGGACATATTTCTCGCCCGGGGAAAACCCCCATCCAAAGGCGATTGGAGATGAGAAGAAAAAGAAAAAAAAAACACTTTTCGCATTCCTAAACCCTTGGTTGCATAGGAGAATTTTTCAAAGTCCAACCACAAATCTATGCAGGCTCATTTCACGCGACATATCCACACGGAACTGCTCGCGACCGCGGCTACACAGTACGTGTGGGCCCGAGCCGCGAGTACCGTACGGGGGTTTGGAAAATTCGAAACAGAGACACGCGGACGCATAACAAACGCTGTGGGCTTTCCGAGTCGGACGGTCCATGTTGCGGGCAGTCCGTGGGATGCACCCCAGATGCAACCGTTCCTGAGGGAGGCCGACGACGGAATGGCGGAACAAAAGCGAAGGGGAAAAAAAAGCGACGAAGACGTGAACGACGACGTCGACGAGAAAATAATTATTATAAATAAGCAAACTGACTAATAGTTAGAAAGATATAGATACATTACAAACAAGGCATTTTTCGATATAAATCTTAATTAAAATTGCACTATGTTTTCTATGCATTTACAGTTAGCGGACGGCCTGCGGATGCATTGGGGATGCAGGATGCGGATTTTTTTCTCGCTTTTTCTCAATCCCCCTCCCTCCCACCCCTCCCATTCCCTCCCTTATTTGATTTCGTACCGTTGTTGTTGTTGTTGTTTTCCTCTTTTCCTTTTATTTCCCTTATCCGACGGACGGACGCATTGACTTGGCGATGCTTGGTGTGCCTTGTTTTTTTTTTTGTGGTTGTTGCTGTTGTCTTCTATTCATTCGCCCGTTGTGTCCGGTGCATCTTGCAGACATGACGCGTTGGTAGGTATTATATCTTGCTCCTACTATGTCCGCCCAATCCATTACACTGCTTCCCCTCGATTCCCCCTAGCTTCCCTTCCCTTCTCCACCAAGAGGTTCTCTATGTTGGCAGAGGGTTTTGCAAAGTGTCTCGCATGTGTCTTGGGCGCACTGTACGGACGTGTGCGTGTGTGTGTCTTTCGACATTTTCCTTGGCGGATCTGCGTGCCGCTTTCCTATTTTCTATTCGTCCAACCGGGGGGAGGCAGCGCAACACCCCGTGGCAGAAGATGGTACAGGTAAACGATACCGTACGCCTGCCGGACAGCTGGACACCGTGCAAGCACGGTGCACAGTGGTGAAAAATGTTTGCCCGGGTAATATTTTTATGTTTTATTAGCCTAAAAACTTGTCCCCTTCGTGCGACGGTGCAGGATGCTGGCGGTTGCAACAGATGCGCCCGGTAACGTATTGTAGCCAATTAATAACGTACCGAATGGAACGGAACGAAACAAATCAAATCAAAGTACGTACGTACCGAAGAGAAGGAATGACACGGCCGGGAATGGATGGAATTTGCGTTTCTACAACGGTTGTGTGACCTTTGGTAGGTTTTTTTTTCATCCTGTTTTTTGTTGTACGCTGTTGTAATGGTTTGTTACTAGATTTATCATCTTTTACAAAGAACAGCTTATTTTAATTTTGTTTACGTTTTTTTTTTCACATAAAATAGTTATTTTACACACCAACTTTTAGTAGCGTTATGAAATGGATTCGAAGGGAAAACATTTCGTCATCAGTGAGCATAACTTCTGCACAAACACGCCCACCAAAGACAACGGGTTTTCCGCAGAAACTGATGCACACATCGACACAAAAAAAAGAAAAAAAAGAAGAACCGGACACTTGAAGGTGGCTCGGCCAAACGGCTAAAACAAACGACGCACTGCTGGTCACTGGTCACCGGTGTCTGGATCATTAGGAAAACCGGAAAAACCTGGCGCGCAGCGGCGAACCTTACTTTCCGGACAACCGGGGTCGGGACAACGGCGAGTTCCATTTTCGTGTCGGGTAATTAAAAGCCACTCCTTACAGGTGGCGTGAATTAAATAAAAATCACAATCAAACGATTGCAACGGTTCATCAGTGCTGGAATTTATGTCACTGCCGCTGTGCCAGCTAACGATGCAACCTTGATTCTTGTTAGCGTTCTCCGGTGGCGTGTGTAGCCGTAACACACTTAACCGTGATGCTTTCGAGCGAGAATTTTCAACATTTACAGTCGTTTTTCGCTACCGGCGAGAGAAAAAAAAGGTTACCGGTTCGTATGAATGTGTAAGCATAAATAAACAATGGATGCTTGGAAAGGGTATGCGAGCTGTTCCAAAATCAACCGTGGCAGTGTAACGTTTGGCAGCCCTGGTAGATCAGCCACGGAACAATCAAACAAATCAACCCATCATCATCTCCATCGTCGCAGGATGGAACCATTCCACAGCGAATAAATCCTCGGGTAAGCACTGCCAGTAGGGGCGAGTGCAGTGGAAATTTAAATATTTTTATTGTAAAAATGAATAATTACCAGTTGCAAAGAAAGGGGCTAAAAAACGGCGAAGGCAACGACATCAACAAGCCGTTCGGGTGCCTTACTGTTGAGAAAAGTCGGAACGGCACGAACGAAGGGCATCGCAAATCAAACTGTTCTGTTGGAACTGAATGGTAACAGCAGCAGCAACAATAATAAAAAAAAAACCTTACGGTCTTGAGCCAGTATCGAATCGATGCTATCGTCACCGTGATGGTTGGTTAAACAATTTTCGCACCGAATCCGTTCGTCTCCCTAACGTCTTACGGGTAAAATGACACGCGAGTGTGAACGGAAATCCGAAGACGATCCCGAGGATTCCGAGCGTCCCTCCTTTTCGAGGAGAATGCACGATGCGCCACATAACGGTAAAGGATAATGATCAGTAACGCTCGTCATCGGGTTGTGCACCCTTCGTGTCTGTGCCTGCGTGTGTGTGTGTGCGTGTGTGTGTGTGAGTATTGTGTTTTTTTCTACACACACGCACACTTCTTTTCGATTTCAACATTTTCGTTCGCTGTTTTGCATCTCATCTCGCACATCTTCACAGCAGCAGCACCATCATTATATCTTCGACTTTGGCCCAAAAGGATCCCTCGGGCGTTATCTGCACGAAACAATCGTTCCACCGGTGGCATGGCAAGGAAGTGTTTACTCATCGACATTTTTTTTGCTCTCTGTGTGTGTGTGTGTATATGTACTGTATGAATTTTCCGATCCTTTCTCAGTAAAGGAGTGGGCAAAGGGTTGCGTGAGTATTTTTTTGTTTGTTTTGTTTTTTTTTCCATACTTTATCCCTTTGCAGTCATTACGGTGCATCATCGCATATGCAAATTTTCGGCTGCAACAGAATGCAGTAAAATGACACCCCGAGCCCCGAGGTTCGTTCCGAGCAATTGAAACGAAGGATAAAGTATACACTTAAGTAGGAAACGGAACACGAGCAGCCATTTGTGTGCTGTGGCGTCAAGTTACGCCGGCTGAAAGGTGCTATAAATTATGCTATAATACAATCAAAACCAATGAAGAAGAGATGTTTTTTTTTCTACCTTCCAAGTTCGTTTGCTACCGTTTGTATGCTTCCGATGTTTGGGATCATTTGCCTTGTGCTGTTATATAGTAATATATCTCGTTATATATCTCTATCTGGAGAGACCACAAATGGCAACCAGAAATATCAAACATTTCTGCAAACATTCCAGCAAAACAAGGACTGTAAATCGAGCACTTCCACGGAATACTGGTGGCGCTTAACCTGCAATCATCTCCCAGACAACACGGCACGTGACTCGGGCTCTGGATCGGAACTGGTTCGCTTCCGACGGGCACGTAGCGGAAGGTCAAGGTAAACTGGACACCTGTTTGCGAGTGTTGTGGAGCACGCAAAGAGAACGAGATTTACGTTCCATCCCGATCCCGGTTTTTTGGGACATCACGAGATTTGAATAAACAGTGTCTCCCCAAAAAATAAAAAACAACGCCAGTTGTTTGGGATGAACCGGTTCTACGAGTGTATCATCCCAGCCGAAGCGTTCTAAAACATGTTTTCCTCGGTTCCCCTTGAAGCGGTAGAATGTCGAAGAAATAATCAAGAAAAACGAACTCGACCCAGCCGATGATGGATCGATCGCTGAAAACGCATCCAATCGGATCACTAAAAACAACAAACAAATACCTCGAACGGATTGGCTCAATGGGAAAACAAACAAAACGTTCTCAAGCGTAAGGTTAAGGGCCCGATCGGTTTAATGTCGCACCGGACCAAACGAATCGATCACCGAAGAGGGTTTATGTTGCGCTGCAAAATCACCCTTTGTTGGTTCGATCGTACGTGTTACTGGAAAATAATCTGTTAGCTCTTTAAACTGTTTCCCAGTGCGTTTAGGGAAGCTCTTCTTTTAATCCGGTAGAAAGCAAACATTTATCGCATTGAAAAAGAAAATTGTTTATGTTGGGAGCAGTCTCAAGAAGTTACGTAAAAAGGATTTCCACGTGCATCTTTTACAGCTTAAAGATGGTATAAAATCGAAGAGTATTTGTGTTGCAAATAAATATTCGATGCGTCGTACGTTTGCGCATCAAGCAGTAGGAGCAACTTACCTTGACGGTTTGATTTTTAAGCGGCTTGTCCGGATCGTGCACATACTCGAGCGTAATGCCGTAGAACTGTCCCTTGTTAATGTACGTTATCCGATCGTCCTCCCGGCGCTGGGATGAGCTGATCGGGCTTTCCAGATAGTACTTGAAGCCAACGTCCGTGTATCTGAAAAAAAGGGGTAGACAAAATCAATTAACGGATAGGAAATTTATGTCGCAAACACATAGCAATAAGGCTGCGTATTGGACCGTGCTGCCATGCACGGCAAGATAATTAGTCGCCAACGGACGAACGCGGGAGATTTCAATTAGTGCGCACACCAAAAAAAGACAAACAAACTCCGGTAGCTTAATATTGGCTTCAGCTTCAGACCATAACCAAAACAAAATGATGAGGGCGCGTTTTTTCCCCCCTCGGTAACAACATTATTGAAAGTCTTTCCATTGGCTTCTTTTACCCCGAATCGGGAGTCTGCGGCCGATTGTTGCCCGATGTCCATTCATTGCATTCCGAATACTTTCGCCAAATACGTACCGGTCCGCCATATTTACTTCGACGCACGACGCGTAAAGAAGGCAAAACGAAAGAAAAAATCCGAAATACCCTATCTATAATCGTCCGAACGGTGCAATGCGTCAGGTGTGCATCTGTCGCAACAGTGTTTGATATGAAGAGGTTCGTCGCTTATCCTTTTTACCCGGCGTGGCGTGCAGTCACTGGACGGCCGCAAGCACAACTTTGTGGAGATTTTTATCCGATTGAATTTTCTCGCTCATTTGTTGGAGCAAAAGTAGAAAACCCGTTACCGGTTGGCCGCAACTGCATCGTCGTCGCTGTTCCGAAGACAATTAGAAATTTCTAAACATAATCAACCACGTGCATGGTCAAGGCACGTAGAAATCACCTCCAGTGGACCAGTGGACAAGTGCTCGCAAATCGGTGGATCTCAGATTTTTTTCTCTCTCTCTCTCTCTCTCTCTCTCTCTCTCTATCTCTCTCTCTCTTTCCTGCTAAAGCCTTACCGTTGGTCCGCGATCTACGTGTCTTTAGCGGGTTTGATAGAAATTATATCGAAAATTCCTTAATCGGAGTCGGCCGCCACAATCAGTGCGCCATGTGAAATAGGGTTCACTCCGTACAGCACCGAGTGCATGAGTGTCACCATAAATTATCCGGTGCATCGGTGCATCCGCAGCAAAATGCGCACACCAGCTGTCCGCCCGTTCCGAGCTGGCTCTTCGCTTTTAGCGTGTCGATCAAACAGACCAGGGTTCGTCTTCTGCTGCACAACGCGTCGCCGCATTCGTGGAAAAGTGACTCCGCGTGCAAAGTGGAAATGAGCTTTTTTTTCTGCCGCCGCTTATCCGCAGGTTCGAGCGAGTTTGCAACGCTCGCGATACATCACAATGTGCACCAGAAAAATCATAATGGCGCAGGAAAAACAGCGTTATCGTCGATTTCATTCCTACCCACCATTGATATTGTGCGTTTGGCTTTCGTATTTATCTTTTTTTTTTTTTGTATTCTTCCTCCCTCTTTGAGCTAAAACAGGACAAACGCTTGCGAGCGACAGATCACGGTGGCGGTCCCTATCCCGCGCCGTGTTGGATGCTGTGCTTAAGGAGATAATTGTGGCAGCGCTAGGCAGCGGTTAACGGTTGCGACTAATTGATCGATAATCGAAGTCGCGAATTGCGAATCGCGAGCGTAGCGATTGTTGCAGGTGGACACCCGTGTCGCGGTACCTTTCATTCAGCGCATTCAAGTCACCGGTTCGCAGGCGCAGCGAGAAGATGCAGGTTTGGAATTTCTTTTAATGGAACGCTGCTTTTCTGCGGGTAACAGCTGTCAGTATTAATCGGTTTTATAGGGATGGGTTTGAAACCGATCGATTTAATTGTGCCTTTTTTTGTGTGTGCAATGTAAGCGAGTGACAGCAAAAGAAAAGGGATGGGCGTGGAAGAAATCTAGGAACTGCAATGCTTATCTACAAACGAAACAATGTAGGATGTACATTTTTAACCGATTGAACAGTTTTATGAAAAATGTTTAAAGTAGAAAAAGCTTACATTTATTGACTTACTTAATTGACTATCTCCCATTGTGAAGCAAATATTTTTCTGAACTGAATAATTCAACGTATTATGCAGCGGTATTTAAATATAAATCTTGAGTTTTGAGAAAGAAAACATCTGTTTTATGCATTTCTTCTCTTTTACATGCGGAATAAATCATCTCAATCTCGTGTGCATTCCTCTTGTACTGCTTTTCCATTTAATTCTTTTACCGAATCCTCTTCGGACAGCGAAAAGTACCCGAAAAAAACAAAAACGAAAACCCACTTTACCAATCAAAATGACATTGCTGCGACACAAATCCTTCGCTCAGAGCATTAAGCGCTTTCTTTCTTTTTCGTAAGTGAAATTTGTTCATCTGTTGCGCACAGTGCAACTGACCCAAGTAAAGGTATAAGATGGGTGAAAAATCTCATCGCCCAAAACCCACCACAACGATAGGCCGGTGAACGAAAAGCATAAAATAATTGATCTATGATGCCCAATTATCGTCCTTCGCCGTGCGGGGTTCCAATGCGCGATGATACGCGTACCATTTCATACATTTATGACAGAAGGACACCTAATGAAGGCGGTGCACACGTACAGCACACGGCACACGCACCAACACACGTGCGTGAGTGTGCGGCACGGCCGGTGGGCTCCGGGCTCCACGGGTCCACGGATGCTGCGAGACTGCGCGACATAAAAATGCATGTATGCACATACATAAATTCGTCGTTATAATAAAGATTATGATTATCGTTATGTTTATTTTATGCCCCGCGACGGATGCTTGGTCTTTTTTTTTGTGTCTGTGTGTGTGTGTACGCAATATCCTTCGGTTCGCACACGGTTCGGTGGTTCCAGGATGGATGGAAGAAGAAAGTGCATTGCAAATTGGATATTTGCGTCGTATGCGTCGGTCGCACATTCGATTTGATAAATAAAAAAAACAAGTCGGCGTCCGTGTCGTCGGATGTGTCGACCAAATGTGACCAGCCAGATGGAAAACAAATAAGATGCCAGAAAGCTCCGTCACATATCGTCTGTATATTTATTCTTTTTTGTTTTTGTTTTCGACTGGCGTGCGTGCGTTCTGTGGGCCGTGGGAATAAATGTAACCGAGCAGAGCGTGTACCTTGCACCAGAGCGTACGGTTGAAATCGCTTGGATTAAATGTATTTTATTTGAGACGGTTCGCTTTTCTTTCTTTTTTTTCTGTGTCTAACCAACCATCCGCATGATGTCGAATGTCATTATCCTGGTAATATTTAGTGATTTGAAATGACATCGGTACGATGGAGGATTTGTTACCGTACGGCGAAAAAGTTGGCAAGCTTTAACGATCGTTTTTGCTAAAAACGTCCGATGGCATGCAGAGGAACGAACTAATGTTTTGACTGCGCCAGCCGTGTAGCAAGCCGCATAAACAAGCAAAAGTTTCAATTTATTCCCATTGCTGCTAGAAAATACCTTAAGGGTGTTAATAAATGATACACCATTAAAATGAAATCAAAGCCGTAGGTATGTACCAATGCGATAAGTAACGACAGGCGAAATGATAGAAACGAACCGTCCAAACGAAAGCCATGCGGAAAAAGGGGGCGGGTATAGGGCGAGATCAAGTGCGCCCGGGCGTCGATCGGTAATGCAATTAAAATGCAATTAAATTAACCTTTCTAACAGTGCGGTCCAAACGAGGTGGCATTCCCGCAGGTCCATTTCTGTCAACGTGCCCGATCTGCCCGGTTTTCGGGGTGTAGTCTGTGTGTGGAAAAAGAAAACAAAAACCGAAGCGAAACTGGGGGGGGAGCAAAAAATGGAAACGTTCGGACCATCGGATTGAATCGTTTGTACTGTACGTTTCGACCAAAACCGATCGAGATTAGGATGGAGAAAAAAAGACAGGAGAAAATCGGAACGGGATGACAACGCCCTGGAACAACCCCAGCGATCTCTCCTGAGCGCGATTCGTCCAAAAAGGGGGTAAGGCGAGAGATTAAATTTCAATTAGTACCAACCGTCGGTTGGCCATTTGGGGAGTTTTACCCAGGATCGACGTGTTTGAGTGGACCTTGGTAGAAAGTATCCGTGTGCCCCAAAGCCGAACCGATTATAATAAGCCCAGACCAGTGAAGTTGGTTTAAGCAGAAGGACAACAAGAAAAAAGAGGAAACAATTAAATATCTCCCGTGCGGGTACTGGAACGAGCCTGCTTCGAGCAATTGGCAGGAAACAATTCTCACCGTACTCAGCAAGTCTTCAATTCAGGTTAATCTATCAGCACTGAAGAAACTTATACACATTCTAGCTGATGCACTTGCTCCAATCACGCATTCGGACATTATCAATGTTCTTGAAAGCCTTCTTACCTTGAAAGAAAAATTGAATGAGCAATGCACGAGCGCCGGCTGATGGCGTTTTGATGAAAAGCGAACGACGAACCGGTGACCGGTAGAGTAATGAATGAACCGGGAGTAGTTCCTCGGGCGTAAATTAGCACAACGCTCAGGCGCACAATACCATCGCACGCAGAACTTCCATTACGCTGCACCAATCTCGGTGGAGATGCATCGCACATCGCTCTAATTATGATGAGCATACAACACACGAAGCAAATGAAGCGTCCGCATAAGGGATAAGCTGGAGTAAGAAGTAAAGCATTGCGCAATCGTTGTCCAAATGACGAGTGCACGGGCAGGGCTGTGTAGCCATCTTCGTCCAGCAAACGATGCATGGTAATTGAAATATGCTCGGCTAATGGGTGAAGTCATTGGTTAGAATCACACCTCATTAGGAGCCTTTCAACGGCTTCTTTGCAATGCGATCTTGCGGGGCCTCGAATGATGCAACATGAATTAACGATATCGTATTAATCATATCGCAAGGCGCACAATGGCGCGGCCCTAGGACACGTCCTGGAGTTTTGCAGAAATTACGATCATTAGTAGGATCATTTCTCACCGCGGATCGTTCCAGCCCGTGCTTGACGAGCGGACAGAACAGCGCTATGCTAACATTATTAATATTTTCTTTATCCGTTTTTGCGTTCACGGCTCGCTCGCTTTGTACCACCAAACGATTGACTTTCCTTTAATCGGTGTCCGTGGTGATGGATTTAAATCGCTTACAATTGCAAATAATCACCGCTAATGGTGATCTAACTTATCACGCTCGATAGAGCAGCTATCTAGTGTCCAGGAGGGGGGTACTTACATTTTTGGTATCTGAACCTTGTCAGCATCATTCTGCCGGCCAAAGTCGTGCCAGGGCCGGGACCGTGGTGCCGTCGCAGCGCCGGCACTCGCGACGGCGGCCGCCGTCGACGAACCGCCCAGCGAGGTGGTCGGGCTCGGTTGGCTACCGTTGATCGCCAGATTGCGCTGCAGGCTGGCCACGCACGCCGGTATATGGCCGGCCGCGTTCGGGTCGACCATACCGATCGGTGCTTGGCACGGTTCCGCATAGTCAAACTGCTGCTGGACGTTGTTCTGGTCGCGCGGCGTTATCGCATCCGCACCGATGCCGGAGTCGGGACTGGGCAGATCGACCGTCAGACCGGCGGACGTGATCGTCTTCGTGTAGATCGAGCCGGTCTTCGTGAAGCGACCCTCGTAGGTGGTGGCTGGCTGTGGACCTTCCGAGTCGGCGGCCGTACCGTAGATGGTCCGGGCCGGTGCGTACCCCTGGTTGTCGAAATATTCACGGTAGGTGTACGGTTCTGTGATGAACGCTGAGCCACCAGGGCTGGTAGGTATGAGGGAAAGATTCGACCAGAAAGTATTAATACCAACGTATGGAAGATTTGAAGGAGCAATATTTTCAGAAGAAATAAATAGAAATAGATCAAGTGTGCTTAAGTGGTTAAATGACTTACCCAAGTCTGTTTGGCGGATACATGTCATACTGTGCGTAAGAGCTGGGACTGGGCGAGTTGGTGTTCACATTGGAGCTAGCCGTTGCCGCTGTGCTGTTCTGATGGGAAGGACCCTAGCAAAGACAGACAATTAATTTTAATCTTAAATATTACACGAAACATAAATAAATTAAAAACATTCGCATCATTCGTTCGGTAGGTATCTTATGGTTTTGATTAAACCCCACAAAAAAAACGTGCTAACCCCTTTGCATACTTATAGCAACGCCCAAAAACCGTTCAACACCTTTCTAATTACCTCCTCGAGAGAGAGAGAGAGAGAGAGAGAGCCGGCGTTGTTGGGAGACTTTTGCAACTGCGACGTGAAAAGTGAAAATCACTAAATCTGGCTCCCAATCCTGCAGGCCAATCCGGATGGGAAAGCGGGGGGGTTTGCAGTTTGATAAACCTGTCATCCGACCAATGTCCACCCTTGTCCAAACCCACAGCAGACAATCGGACGCAAACCGTTGCGTGACACCCGTACGGAATCGCAACCATGGGAAAGATTCCACCTGTTGCCGCTAGCCGGGAATGGGTGATGTGGACGCCCGTGTGGACGTGTTTATACGCAAGAGTTGAAACGTTTAATTATGTTTTTGTTGTTGTCACTTCACTCTCGAAGCCACTGTTGCTGTTGTTGTTGTTGTTGTTGCAGCATGGTCACTGGATTTCCTGCAGCCGGTGGGACCGACTCACCCGTCGTTTCTCTCCCCCCGCTTCGCCTGTCGGCTGCTGATCTCCCCGCGAGCTGTCAAACCCATCAAAAGGGAAGGCGAACAAAATATAAACGTCAAATGTCCATGCCGATTCGGTTCGATCGATTGACGGATTTCTAGTTTGTTTCGCTTCTTTTTTTTTTCTCGTTGCAGTCGTGGGTCTGGCTGTCTGTCTGCTCCTCCTTTATCCGGCGGACAGTTGTTGATCATGTCCATAACGTTTGTTGAATTTGGCCCGAAAAGCGGACGGCAACCAGGGCCCAGAGGAGAGCGGGGTGGNCTCCCAATCCTGCAGGCCAATCCGGATGGGAAAGCGGGGGGGTTTGCCGTTTGATAAACCTGTCATCCGACCAATGTCCACCCTTGCCCAAACCCACAGCAGACAATCGGACGCAAACCGTTGCGTGACACCCGTACGGAATCGCAACCATGGGAAAGATTCCACCTGTTGCCGCTAGCCGGGAATGGGTGATGTGGACGCCCGTGTGGACGTGTTTATACGCAAGAGTTGAAACGTTTAATTATGTTTTTGTTGTTGTCACTTCACTCTTGAAGCCACTGTTGCTGTTGTTGTTGTTGTTGCAGCATGGTCACTGGATTTCCTGCAACCGGTGAGACCGACACACCCGTCGTTTCTCTCCCCCCGCTTCGTCTTTCGGCTGCTGATCTCCCCGCGAGCTGTCAAACCCATCAAAAGGGAAGGCGAACAAAATATAAACGTCAAATGTCCATGCCGATTCGGTTCGATCGATTGACGGATTTCTAGTTTGTTTCGCTTCTTTTTTTTCTCGTTGCCGTCGTGGGTCTGGTTGTCTGTCTGCTCCTCCTTTATCCGGCGGACAGTTGTTGATCATGTCCATAACGTTTGTTGAATTTGGCCCGAAAAGCGGACGATATCCAGGGCCCAGAGGAGAGTGGGGTGGGAGGGGGGGGATTTGTTTTTATGTAAATATGCTAATTTTCAGCTTCAGCACGATAGACGAATAAAAAGGGTTGGGAAGCAGTGGTGCACATTTTGGGGCAAAGCTCTGTGATGGCGTGGAGAATGGAGAATCCCACAACACACAGGACCGAAAAGCCCACTCTAATACAGGTGATATGAGTGATAGTGTTTAATTCGTCTTGATCGAGCGGTTTGAAGTGGTTCGATCACGTTCGAGGAAACCAAAAAAAAAAACACACACACACACACACAAATTCAACCAGAAGGCTAGGATTACCCCGGTGGCAAAAAAAGGTAAAGGCGATTAAGTCCTCACTCGCACTGCCGCGTGTCGTTCGTAAGCGACGCGAGAAAAGGTTTTTCGTTTGAAATAGATAAAATCCAATCACTCCGCTGCTGCTGTTAATCAACCGTGCGTTTGTGTCGTATCACTTTGCCCAAAACCCCATTGTTTCTTTGCTCCACTTTGTTCCAGTTCACTAGACGATTCCGAAATCCTTCATCACGCTCTCGTCATCTGCCAAATCACGGCAAATCACAAATGAAACAAACGCTCTGCAGTCGCGGATTGATCGGGAGGACATTCGACAGCTCGGGGCAACCTGTCACGATGTTCGAACGGGGATCCTAACACACAACCCAATAACAGGGGCCCAAGGGTGACAGAACCAAACACACACACACACGCACACACAGTGCGTACTAAGACATGGCTTACCTGCAGGTAGATCTGCGTGCTGCCGGGGGCAGCATACATGGTTTCCGTTGAAGGACTTCCAGGGCTGGGTGGAGGTTCTTTAATGTGCAGCGATGGCGACGATACCTAGAGAGTGCAACAGTTTGATATTGGTGTAAGTTTGCAGCGTTCAACACAGGCCCAACAGAANAACAGGGGCCCAAGGGTGACAGAACCAAACACACACACACACGCACACACAGTGCGTACTAAGACATGGCTTACCTGCAGGTAGATCTGCGTGCTGCCGGGGGCAGCATACATGGTTTCCGTTGAAGGACTTCCAGGGCTGGGTGGAGGTTCTTTAATGTGCAGCGATGGCGACGATACCTAGAGAGTGCAACAGTTTGATATTGGTGTAAGTTTGCAGCGTTCAACACAGGCCCAACAGAAGCGAGACAACGTTGTGGAAATAGTCAAAGCATTGAGCAGAACCCGAATATGAAGGAAACAAAACGATACGAAACCAACAATGTGTGAAAGGGTGTTTAGTAGATTTAGGCAATCGGCTATTTCTCCACATGTCCGAATGTAAATAGTTCAACCTCCATCCTTCCAGCGATCGACCGGCGAACCCGAATGCCTAGCATTTGGCGCTGGAGGTTAATTGAAATTTAATTGAACGAGAAAACGTCGCCCAAAGGCAAACCGGGGAACGTTGGTACGGCGCAAAGGACCGAAGCGATCGATAAGCGACGAACCCGCATTGGTGTGGGCTTGTTAAAAGCTTCATTCAAGAACACATAAATCTTCACAACCCAACCCGACCGGGCGCATCATCGGGCGAACGGGAAAGGGAAAGGGAGTAGAGGAAAGGCGATGGAAAGGAAACAAACAGCGACACGGGGTCGGCAGGCAGGCACCTGATTTAATGCGTTCGGTGGTGGCGCCAACAAGGATGCGATGAATCGTCGCAAACCGTTCCGCAACGCGAACGCTTCTCGGCAATTTGTTAGCGCAAACACGCCACATCCGTGGCCGGACTGTGTGTGCGAAGGTGGATTACGTTGAATGAAGCTTTCACACAGGCCCGTTGTGCACGTGGCGTGCAAAGTGGGAAAGGTACGCGATAGATTCTAGGCGGGATGGGAGGCGTTGGGCGACATCGCACCAGCCGAACTGGTGAAATGATGGAAACTACAAACGAACAAGCGGTTATGTGGCATGTAATGGTAATGGCGCATGCAGCTACAAACCGAGTGAGCATGGATTAATTAACGGAAACTCATGAGACGTTGCGCGCGTTGATGATAATGATAAGGACAATGTGCGATGAAGACGTAAAAAAGGCGGGCGTTAATCATTGATTTGTATGGTTTAATTCGGATTAAATCTTACACGATTAGCAGTGAACTGTACAGATGGAAAGATTAATGTACGGAGGTTGTTTGTTTCATGCAGAAAATGGTTTAATTTATTTTTCGATCCTTTTTTTCTGCCACGAAGACACAGCTTTGCAATAAAAAAAAACGAAAGAAATTTCAAACAAGACACGCACGTTTATCTTTGTCATGCCCAACGGTTATCGCACACTTTGCGATTACGAAACACTTAACGACGGGCTTTGAGATTGATCGCAAAAAAACAAAAATGGTATAAAAATTAAAATGATTGATCAGCATCCGTCAGCTACTGCGGGCAGCTGCCGGCTCACGGCTCTTGCTGCTGGCAGTTTTGTGTGTAATGTCGTAATGGCGAAAATGGTGATTATATCTAGAGCGCTAGACAAGTGACCCAAGCGACACAGAAAGCGAAACAAAAAACACAGAAGCTAGCGTGGAGGTTGGGCACGATAAAACGCTCACTTCCTCGACGGTGCTTCGGTTGGCAGCCGGGTGATGATATTCCATTTTTTTGGAAAAGAGAATTCAATCAGCATTCGCTTGGACAAATCGAAAACATCTCCACGCCGGCGGTACAAATTGTGCATTTCACGCGACTACTTGAAAGACTAGCCAGCCAGCAAACGAAGGAACGATGGAGTTGTGCGTCGTCGCGGGTTGTTTGGGTAAATTAAGTTCCTAGATAACTTCGATCGGCTTGCGCTGCCAATCATTCGCTAACAAAAGCTGAAGCAAACCATGCGCTTCATCGTTGAGCGTCGGGCAGGTTTTTCGAAGAGTTTCGTTAAACTTTTGCCCATTTTGGGAAGATCATTGATTAGATGCGCATGTAGTTTGTTATTGCTTCTTCTCGCACAAACAAAACAAAAAACAAACTTCGTCCCCTTGCGGCTCAAAGAGTTTCTCGTTTCTCGATTTCTAAACACACATTCCCATAAATTAATGTTTCGCTTTGATTGATTTTTGTCTTGCGTTGGGTTTCTTGTTACATCGTTTGTCTTATCGGAAACGAAACCTCAACTCGGTGAAGGAGTCGAAAAGCAAATCAAACGATACACGAATGTATGATGAACAGAGTGAAGAGAAGAAATGGACAGCAAACGAGTAAGGAAAATATGTTTCACCGTAAAAAAAAACACACACACACACAAACAACACACAAACAACAAACGATTTCGAACGAAAGATGATTCTAATCAAAACGACAACTGTCAAAATTCAATTTCCGCTGAGCTTAATGATGGTTCTGTCTCATTCTTTTGCTGTCGATTTAACATGCGCGGATGATTGATTTGTTTTCGTACATCGGTACTCATTTGCTCGGCCGCGATGAGATTGACAACAGTCTTGTGACCTTTTTTTTTGCTGCTGTTCCCACTTTATGTGGGAACACCTTAGCAAGGATTTGTTTTTAATAAAATACCAATTTAAAAATGTGATTAACCTTAGGATTGATATTTATATGTCTAAAGGTACAGCAGATAGTGAATGTACTGTTTTTTTTTTTGCTGTCGAACTGCTCACTCAATATCGTCGGGTAAATAGAAACATTGCTGACAAGATTCAGCTACTGTTACGCAAAGCAGTTTTGCCAGAACCCCGGTGAGCGGTTCTGGTTTGGGGCTGAATGTTTACTCTGATGTTTAGACACAGCGCACCGTGCAGACAACACAAACAATGAAGTAAAATAAAGCAAAACACACAGACATGCACAGCACTTCTGCAAGGCAGATTGCAGACCAACAAAAAGGAAAAAAACAAAACAAAAGCCTTCGCCCCGAAAATGGATGTCGATCAATAAACTGTCCGTTCGCCCAATTGTAATGGCGTGTGCGGGACACGGGCGAACCCACAGGGCAGTTCGCTGGCGAAGGACGCACACCAAACGAAGCATTGTGAGCAAATAACCTTCCAAACGAAACAAACTACAGCGAATGGTAGTACAAGGTACGAAAGAACCAAAAGCAAAATGTAATCGAAAATGGATCACATTAGCGCAAACGCGATTGATACGCGCTGTCAGGGAATGAGTCGTTTGTCGTTAATTTATGAGAGCGCACAAATGAAGCCGGACGGTTCGGGCAGCAATGCGAGCAGGTTCCGCATCAGATGTGATCATGAGAAAGCGCTCGTGTTGATTGGATAGTTTTTGTTTGTTTTGTTTTTTTTTATCTAAAAAATTAACAAAAATAGGTTAACAATAATACTAACGATCAGTAATGTTCAACATTTATAATACAATTAGCAGCATTTACGTTGACTGATGCAAAAAAAGAATAAAGCTCATTAACAAACGACAAAAAAAAAAAAACTAAAACACAATTTTGCACACCATTTTGCGAACAAACGAAAATGAAGAAATTAAACGAATCTAAAAGACAAACGAATTTTAATGCGAAACAAAACAATTAACACAACCATAGGCGAAGAAACAAAAGGCAGAGCACGAAGAAAGTGAAAGAATTTTTGTGCGAACGATGCAATGGCGGTGATGCGGTTGACGGCAAACACTCAGCACTAGCATTTGGTAGCCTGGTTGATGATTTATATAATTTACACAAACTGTATAAAATTATTCCGGTAGCCGGTGGAGAAACAAGTTTCACCCGAACCGAGTCGATCGATGCCGATGGTGCGTATCAAGTGACAATTTTTTGTTTGCTTGTTTGTTTGTATGCTTTCCGGTTTGCCGTTTTGCTTCTGCTGTTTTGCTGCCATTCACTTCGCATCAAATTGACCAAATCGCAAACGAATCCATGTTTGCTTCTTTCATTTTTCGTGTTGCAGTGTAGTGTTGATTGAATATTTGACGATATGGATGTATCGAGTGCATACGGTGTATCGATAACAAAAGCGATAAAATCGACACACACCCATTGATCGCGTATGATCGAGAGAGCGATAAAACACGCGATGATCTCAATAACTTCCTCGCAAGTATCTGATTCAATCAGGTGGGGGATGTGTGTGAAACTGTTACGAATGGAACATAAATGGTTCGCACGGTCGTCGCACGGCTAATTTAACGGATTAGCGTTTTATGGTGCAATGGTGCAGCGCAGTAAAATAACAACGAAATACGAATTTATTTCTGTGCGGGTGTAGTGAAAGTTGGCGGCAGCAGCACGATCGATCGCGTATCCTGCGAACGTTTTGTTGCGGGGGCAACTTTCGAAACGCAACCGAAGGAACTTCGTCCTGCCCCGTGTCTTTGGACATTGACTTGCACTGCACTTTTGATGGGTGTGCGAACGGACCGAGAACGCGAACCATTCAGCTAAAGGATGGTCGAACGTTTTCGTTTGTTTTTCTTCGCTCATGATGGACCCTTCCTTTATCCATCTCGAATTGTGTATTTAACTTTGCCATCCTCCATGAAACGCGCACTATTTCGTTCCAGCCAATCACACAAAAATCGGCGTACCGAAAGCCGTTAAAGTTAAGTGCATTTTCACATTTAATATTTTTTAATTGCGTACCCATTTTACGACACACGTTACGTTCCGTTGCCGTTGGGACGTAGCCGTCTTTTTTTATTATTATCGCATTCGACCCAACCCAGAATCTCGGGAGGGGGTGGGATGTTTTCATTTACTGATTTGGGGGTTTGTTTTTTTTTTCTTGCTAAAGCAAACCAATAAACAGGACGAGTCTTCGTCCAATTTGATTTCTTTTAAATCGCGTCGAAAGAAAATTAATTATAAATTCGACAAAGCCGATCACTGGCTGGGTCTGAATGGGTTTTTTAGCTGCTTTCCTAACCGAAACGAAATCGTACCCTTTGATGATGCGTAAACGTCACACTGTGAGCGCGAAAACGGAAATGAAGACGACGATCGTCACCAAAAAATGGAGCGATTTCAGAAGGCCCAATGGGCTGCGGTTGGTCATGGTGACCATCGTACGTTCGCCGTTCGATTGCTTTCTTAGCACAAACGATGGATAAGCAATGAGCTAGCTCACAGCATCTCCACATATGGCCCTGGCGATGTGAAGTATCCTTTTGCAAAGGTATTCAAAATTACCTTTCGTATTATTCAACGGTAAGAAATACGACTCCTACCCCCATTGCCCAGTGCCGAAAAGGGGATCTAATAATTTCTGAAAAAGAATTAATTAACTCCCTCCTCTGCTCAAGGCGTGTTTGAAACCTCACGATCACCTGCTGGCTTGCCACTGCGCGCTGTGTTTTGTTCGATATATATATATTTTTTTTTGGATCTCTCGTTCTCTCTGTCTTTCACGCAGGATCTCATACACGCAAACACAACCATACAAACGCAAAAGCATTGCTCTATCTGCATCGAAATTATTACCTTCGATTCTTAATTATACTCAATAAATTTGGATTTTATTTATCGCCCGTACGCGATTGGTCCGACGAAATAANAAACCAATAAACAGGACGAGTCTTCGTCCAATTTGATTTCTTTTAAATCGCGTCGAAAGAAAATTAATTATAAATTCGACAAAGCCGATCACTGGCTGGGTCTGAATGGGTTTTTAGCTGCTATCCTTACCGAAACGAAATCGTACCCTTTGATGATGCGTAAACGTCACACTGTGAGCGCGAAAACGGAAATGAAGACAACGATCGTCACCGAAAATTGGAGCGATTTCAGAAGGCCCAATGGGCCGCGGTTGGTCATGGTGACGATCGTACGTTCGCCGTTCGATTGCTTTCTTAGCACAAACGATGGATAAGCAATGAGCTAGCTCACAGCATCTCCACATATGGCCCTGGCGATGTGAAGTATCCTTTTGCAAAGGTATTCAAAATTACCTTTCGTATTATTCAACGGTAAGAAATACGACTCCTACCCCCATTGCCCAGTGCCGAAAAGGGGATCTAATAATTTCTGAAAAAGAATTAATTAACTCCCTCCTCTGCTCAAGGCGTGTTTGAAACCTCACGATCACCTGCTGGCTTGCCACTGCGCGCTGTGTTTTGTTCGATATATATATATTTTTTTTTGGATCTCTCGTTCTCTCTGTCTTTCACGCAGGATCTCATACACGCAAACACAACCATACAAACGCAAAAGCATTGCTCTATCTGCATCGAAATTATTACCTTCGATTCTTAATTATACTCAATAAATTTGGATTTTATTTATCGCCCGTACGCGATTGGTCCGACGAAATAAACGAAAGACTCACCAAGCGACGAACCTTCCAGTGCGGATGGCGAGAATTTGGGATATGCGTATTTGTCTGTTTGAGTGTGTGTGTGTGTGAGAGAGAGAGAGAGAGAGAAAAAAAAAGAGCGATACGAGAGAAACTGAAACGATTGAAATTGGAATGAAATGTTCACTCGTTTAGCCGCGCAGTGATGATGGTTAGCCGGTCCCGAGTAAAGCCGACGCTGGTGACGACCATCATGATGAAGATGATGATGATGATAGTATTGGCCTATTCAGCTAATACCGATCGGGAATAGTAATATAATGATCGGCACCGATCAAGCCCCGAAATCTAGCGTCACACACAAACAGAGCCAAACACCGTTCGCGTCCCGGGGTAGATTGGTAGCTCATTTAATTTTTAATCAGATTTCACAGACGCAAAGGCTGAGATTTCTGTCGGCTTCGGATTACTCGTGCGATCGCAATCGATGGAACGATGCGCTCGCGCGGATGGGTATGGCTGGAGCGGCGCATTATGAATATTTATGCGCCAGATTAGGTTATGCTGGCGATACATTCCCCCGCGGACGGTTGTGCTTTGGTTACCACAAGGTGGGCAAATCTGCATAATTTTCTAGCACCCCACTTCTTGCTTTTTTCTGCCACTCGGCGTGTCCTCGATCGCGGCCTTAGCGAGCGAACTGCGCAAGGCCGTATGTGTGTGTGTGTACCGATTGATCTTCCAATTTTCATCACCATCGTCGAGACGGTTCCGTATTGATTGGAAACGATCGATGCGACGATCGATGTGGAAACGATGTGTGCAATTAGCGGAAGCTGCTGCACCGGGCGTGCATGGACCTCGGTGTTGCACGGTTCGGGTCGGGGAGGCCACAATAATTAAGGCGAGTGGGTGACATTATTTTCTCTCCAACCGATACGCACACCACTCATCAGCACTATTGTTTGTCTTTTCGAAAACGCTAAGAAGGCATGGTAAAGCACATATTTGAGCTATTCTTTTACACTCAAAAACAAAACAAAAAAACCGGGGAAAAACACAAGGAAAGGCACACATTCCTATCGCATGATTGTTTTCTCACCCGCAGCGCTACACAAACATTACCTCATTTTTCGTCGCTAATTAATGATAAATCTACTAATAGTTGGAAACATTCCGCTGCCTTGCATACCGTGTCCCCCGCAGTCGTTTCCGTGTCCTACACATAAATTAGCACCACCCGGGCATCTGGTAGGGTGGGGTAGGTGCGCAGATAAATGTGCCATCGAAAAGCCACTTTAGTTTACCGTCGTTGTGGTTGTTGTTTTGTTTTGTTTGTCGGTTACGTTCCGATATTTATTTCCCACCGAGTAGGAAGACGGAACAACGACACACAAAAACAAAAACCGACACATACACACACACACATTTCAGCTGATAGGAACAAACAACAAAACACTATCACGACCTCCCGCTATTGGGTCATCGCTACAGCCCCGTCGGGTTGGTGTGTGCGGTGCAGATGAGCAGTTAATTTATGCCGTCCGATAATAACTCGATAAATTGTCATTTGTTATGCACGGCTGCGTGGCTGGTGTGAAGAAGCAACCCACACACTTCGGCCACGCACACGAGTGTTTGTGGCTATTTTTTTGTGTGTGTGTGTGTCGTTTTAATTTTTGCACCGGAAAATTACTCAAAACACACCAAGGTTTCTTGGCGGCAAAGTAAAGCAAAGGAAATATAATGCCGGTGCAAGAACCACACGGAAAGTTCTCTTTCCTATCAAAACGCAGCCCAAGCTAAGCTGGCAAGGAAACGTTCCATAGGCCACCGTGCAAGTCGGCTGCATTACCGGTCTCCTTCACATTGTAAAGCGCGTTGGATGATAACAGCAAACGACCTGGTTGATAAGCGTTTCGAAGGCGTTTCGGAAGTGTCCATCAGAACGGAAATGGAACGTTCTCATTACGGCCCCGGGTAATGTCGGAAAGCTGAGGCTTTGTTCGTAACTGTAGCACTTCTGGATAGCTGAACTGAATGTTCGCGCTTGCGTAACTTCGTGCGACACATATTGTGTCGAAATTTAATCGTTTATGAAATTAAACAAATAACAATACTTTGTTGTACAAATTTGTTTCGCTTTTCATAACACACACACATGCACACATGCACATCCTGTGTACGATAACAAGCATAAAAAAAAGAAGCAAGGATGGTGTTGAAGGTAGCGCATCGCAATAAGACGCAACGTCACGCACCTATTCGCTCGTCTGTTCGGTGCAACATCGCACAACACGCAACCGTGCAGTTATCGCGAGTAGCTCACTTGTCTGTCTGTCCTTTTCGCAACATTCGACTCGGCTCGATACCGCAATCGGCATCGGAAATTGTTTCACGTGACTACCGTAAAGGTAAAACAATGAGGTCCCAGATCACAGCCAACACACGTCGGCGACACGCAAACCCCGTACACTGCTCGCAAGCCAAGGCGTGCCCCATTAAGGAGCAATTATGCGCAGGACAAATGGGCTGGACGGAGAACTCTACAGCAGGAGGAAGACTGTGGAAGGTGCATGTAGGTAGCGAAGAAGATCAAGCAAATGGCCCAAAGGGAGGTCGAATCTCGAAGACACCTCGATCGCTGCTATCGGAAAGGACGAAACACGATTTCGGGCACGATCGGCACGTACAACACGACCCGTTCGCCACACTTACACACGTAAATTCACCGCACTGGCATACACACACGCGCGCGGGCGCGCATTACTGGTTGGTAAATTATCGATTGGCAAACAGCAGAAGAAGAAAAAACGCGTCGTTTTGGTGGCTACACATTTTTGCCTTAAACTGTCATATTTAAAATAAATTACTGTCCACTCACGGCTCCACACCGGTCAAAAAAATTGCGGCATGTTTTGTAGTTGTTGAGGTTGCTTTCCAATCATTAACAGGATCGGCGGGAAAGAAGATGGTGTCCTTTTACTTTTCCATACATTTTACCTCCAACTGCTCACACGAATTAAAGGACCAGTTGGGACCAAACAAAAAAAAAACGTCCCCAATCACCTACACACTCCTTGGCCAGCGTCTACCGTTCGCGATCGGTCGAAAGGGATTGTTGAAATAGTTTCATCCAGATATGTTTTTTTTCTTCAGCTGGTGCATAGTTTATCGCACACGGCACGCAATGTTATGCTCGGGCAAACCGGGTATCGATCTGGGACAATTTTGCACTAGCACCGACAATGATGGTAAGACCCAGTCCGTACGATCGTTGATCATCTATCCCCATTACATCTTGCTTTAGGTGAAGAAAATAGCCACAGTAACCAAATGCTGTTGTTTCCATCATTTCACGCGATTATGCTCAGGAATTCTTTCAAAATTCGATCGGAAGTCGGAACGGAAGGACACGAAAAGCAAGAAATAACTCACCAGAAGCACACGTTTAAAGGACACACTTGTTTTCTGCGCTTATATTGTGAGGACTTTTGGGCGATAAAATTGTTTCCCCTTGTCAACACTACTTCTTCACGGGTAGGATAAAGATGACTCAAGAGTGAAATAATTTCGACCAGAATTATTCTTCTTGCTTGATGATGCACAATCAAACACACCTTCACAAACACCTTAACTAGCACTATTTCTTTCCGTGATCGGTTTAATTCACACTTTTCGGCGTTTGAAGTGAACCTTCACTCACACACAAAATCGGTTGCTTTTATGCAGCTGCAAGGACAATCGCTCTCGGTACCAGCAGCAGTGAATGAAGCGCGTCACACGCGGCACATGAAAATCCGCACGCACGTACGAGCACGAACTCCCGCCGCAGAGCACGACAATGACGACGATGACAACAGCACAAAACGCACACGCGCGGTTCACTCGATCTCGATTCATCAACGTCTTTTGATAGACTAAATCAAGCAGCCGGGGCCCGCGTAATCAGAGTGCGCTGATGAGGTCCGTCCTCGACGTCGCCGGCTCGGTGTATGTCGGGGTTGCGTTGAAGACCCTCAAGGAGGAGAGGAACGGGAACGGGACACGAAAGGGGTGGGGAACGCACTGTTTTGCAGGGAAAGGAATACACCAGGAAAGCGACCGGTGCAGACGTGGAGTGCGTACGAAAGAAGCGGGAAGCGTACGTGCACGAGCGGGAAGCATAGATGCCGGGCGATCGGGTGAGCGAGAGCACTCGCAGCACGAAGGCCCGCACGGGGCGAACACGAAGAAACGGCAGAAGGAGAAAGAAAGCAGCAGTGAAGAGGAACGAGCGCACACGAAGGGAACTGGCACGAAGCGATAACGAAGACGTACGGTGCGCAAGGAAAAACCGGTAAGCGCAATGCGTATGTAGAAAGCAACGTGAGTGCAAGAAGTTTCCATCATCATCCTCGTCCGATTACGGAAAGGGAGAAGTGGGATGGGAGAAGTGGGATGGGGGGTGAAAAAGGGCACAAGAATATGTGCGCAAGCAGGACGGCGGCATGGATGACGGTGATGGATGCGCAAAGTACTCGGGCGCGCGCAACACACTCACACGAAACCAATCTTTAACGCAGCTCGAAGAAGTGTCTTCCCGTTTTTCCGAAGGTGCTTCTACTCACTCCGGACGTACCTCGGGCTGAGTGATTTCCCAGTGTTCCAAAGAATTTCTGCCCTATTCTGAGTGCTGAGCACACGAATGCGCAACCGAATTCGTGAAGGATTTTCATGAGCATCCTCGCCAAAAAAAAAGAGGTTCGTCGTGCTTTGGCGCGCCAATCAACTATTCTATTCCAATAGTTAATATCAACTATTCTATTCCAAATATATGTGCTTCAGCAAAAGATTTAAACACCTGCAACGAAACAAACCTTTGGTAGCGTGTTTCGCCACAAAGTAATTTTCGTAATTCATGATCCTGGTTTTCAAAATTCTACGCCACGTGTAGCTGTCCTTGAAATTGACCGACATTGGAGAGAATCGCAACCCGTACAACCCTTTTCGCAGGTTTCGCTGTTCTTTTCCTGCGCTTTCCTAAACTCTCGAAAAAACCCATAAAACACTCCCCGAACTAAAATGTCCGAACGTGCGTCTGGTGTGAAGATGAACGACTTCGCGGAACAGGGAAGTTCTCGGTGGCTGCTGCGCCGAACACACTTCCTTGCCGTGTTTGCAGGATCCAACGGCAAATCGCTTACAATAGCGCACAGAATGGGCCATAAAAACTATGGAGGGCACATTCTCTTACGCCGCTTCCTCGTTGGCGACGTCTGTCTGTCGTTTAGAAGGTAGAATTTTTAGTGCCACCACCACCACCACCACACCATTTCCACCGGCTCTTCATCCCGTCCTGGTGGGAAAGCTCCACGACCTGGTAATAGCGTTCGCGTCGTTGGTTAAGCATTTTGCGTTTTATGTTTCCGCTTTTCTAGCGTAAAGACGCTGTGACTGCGCAGACTGAGCACAGAACTTCCATAAACCGGCAAACGAATGGTGGAAACTGTTCTGGGGCCCGTGGTGTTTAGGACGTTTTAGGAAACATTTTAATGGTCTACCGTGTTGCAGAAGCATCGCTAGCCGCGACAAGCGGGACACTAAAACGAACCAAAAAACCCCTCGTGGCCGAGAGTGCGAACGGAAACGGTACAGGTCAAAAGGCAAGAATGGGTTATGGTTTATGTCGTTCCGCGCAGCACTAGAGATCCATTTTCTCGGAAGCGACGTTGTGCTGTTTCGTCTGTTGTTTGTTTTTTTTGTAACCTTCCTAACAACAACTAAACGTCTGCAGAAGAACGTGACAAGCTGTGCTGTCGCTTAAAAGCCTAAAATTAGTCATTGTTTCAAGCACAACTTCGACAGGACTTGTACATTTTCATCAGCTCTAATCCATCCGAAAAGCAAAACGAATAAAACAAATAATAAAAGGCTTGTGCCGAACCCCTTTTCAACATACGTTAATAATCACAATGCGACAATTCACATGTGACAATTGACACAACATATAATCCACCCCGATCGATTACCGATTTTCTAATCGGTCAATTGAAAAATGAATTGCCATCAACAATCACGCATCGGTTGGCAACCACAGTCACCCCTAATGCAACAGAAAAGCAGCGATGCAAGGGATTGCATTTTTCGAGTGGAGTTCCACGCTGAGCTGCAATTGCTTCCTGCCGCGGTGTTTGAGTGTGCAAAACGCACGAAAACGAAACAAACAAACAAAATGTCCCACCAGTGTAAAGTGGCAAGCGAAAGGCAATTTTTTTTTTGCTAAGGGGGTTGTGTGTAAAAGATTTGTACGCAGTGCATGTCGAAGAAATCGGATCAATATGGAAATATTATTCGCAACCCTTTTCTTTCGACGCCCAGTCACACGCCAAAAAGGGTTGCAAAAAAAAAGGGAACACGTTACGTTGCAGGGTGCTTTCACCGTGCTGGTGTGTGTGTGTACTTTCCTTTGGAAAGGATCGCTTTAAAAAGGTGCGGCAAATGGAAAGGCCGTTGATGCGGTGTGATACAAAAGGAAAAGCAAATAAGTGTTATTGATACATTAGACTTTATGAAGGGATTGTATGGGGATCCGGCAAATCAAAACAAACGCTAGTAGCAAGCACTTGTTGTTTGGGAAAAGCAGTTGACCGTTGCAATATCGATAAAGCGAAAACAAAAGTTGTTGATTCAACATACCTTCTTTGTACTTAAAATAATGTTTCCTAAATAGAAAGGCACCGAAAGGATAGTAATGGATCCTGCGAAAACAAACCCCACCCTGATGGGGGAGTAAAAGGTGTTTCAATAAAGGCGAAACATGCAGCAATACGCACTCCCCCGAAAAAGAGAGCGTCAACAATCATTCCGATCGTACTGCAGCAACACAGCAGCAAATGAAGAAACAACAACCGTAGCGCAACAGTAATGCAACATCGCGAGCATACTCGCGCGTCAATCGGGCGCAGCACGGCCACACACTTATCACTTCAGCTGCAGATAATGTGCTGCACAGCGGTGCAGCAACATTTTCGCTTCCACTCTAAAATCGGTTCCTTAATTCACTCCTTTTTCTTTTTGTCTCTCGGACGTCTTGGATACCACAACAGGACGCGGGCGAAAGTTGAACTACCTGTGATCGTCAACATTATTCCACATTGTCACGCACGGGCAGCGTGGCTGAGCAGAAAAAGGATCCGCTTCGCGATCAAATGAGATACACCGGCGGGAGGGAAGGACATAAGGGTGGGTTTTTGTGAAAAAGGACAACCATAGAAGATCGTGTACGATCGGGTGCGATTGATTGCGCTGGCGTAAGCGATAAAAAGCCACCCGCTCGCTGCCACTGCTCGCTCTGAACGATGGCGGTCCTTACACAATCATATATGCATGGAAACGGGCCACACGTTCAGGTGGAAGGATTTGTTGTTATTGTTTTTGCTTCATCACGGGCAGTTTTTTTTGCTTTTTTTTTGTTTTTGTTTTGGCTTCAACGGGAGCAGTGGCGCTTTCGTTTGCGTTTCGGCAGAACCATATATGGAAGGTGGGCACATGCAAGCAAGTACGGCGCAACCATCGGAAGGAGAAATCGCGAGCAAACAAGAAATATGCGGCTTTTGTCAGCTGTCAGGGTAAATTAAATTATCGGCAAATTGAAAGTATCCATTTTTTTTTTGTTTTTGTGTGTGTGTCTGGTGTGTGTGTGTATTGATAGTTGGAAAGGATAGTGTGCGTTGTTTAATCAATGCTTTCGTCAGCTCGGTGAAGGTTGTCCTTCACGCAGGAGCAGAATAAAATTGTGTTATATAAATTCCCCGCGCGTATGTTGTAACGATCGGATGGAATTGATGATTGGTTTGATGAATTTCGATGTTTCCTAACGTTCTTTCATGCGGCAGTGAATGAATCGTTACTTCAACAGGATTAATTTCTCATTAGTATGCTGTTTGAAGTAAGGTTTTAGTCATTTTAAAGGAGATGAGGAAAAATTATTAACATTCATACTGTGCAAGACAATGTGCACTAAGTACCGGGGGAGTTAAAGAAAATTATATTCCCAAGTCTTGGAACAGATATAATCGTTTGAAAAATTCAATAAAACCAGAAAACCCCCGAACGAATGATGAAAATTCGATCTATCGATCCGAACCGAATGAACATGTAATGATGGTAATGAGCAAAACCAAAAACTCACCTTCTGGCTACGCGGATTTTTCGGCTCCTTGCGCAGATCTTCCGGTTCACGCTTCACGTTGATCGCCTGCGTTGATGGGTGAGCACCAAGGAGCAGATCCTGTTTCAAGATAATGATTTGGTGAGCATTCTTTATTTTTTGAAAGAATAGATATTAAAAAAAATATTCATATCAATTATGCAATGATTAAAATATTACACGTGGTTTTCAAACTCCATTGGACATTGAAATACGAAACAAAAATTTTTAAAAGCAATTGTGCGCGCAATGGTGTTGTAACGCATTGTAACGCACGCTAACGCTTCCAGCAAGCGAACGAAACAAGAAACTCATTTGCCGTACTCGCTCACTCATTCTACCACGCGGACCATTAAACACGCCCACTTTTCCGTTCCGAAGCAGCACTACGACTGCCTGAGATACCGCTCCATCGGTCACTCATGTGCGTGAGTGGCTTAGGTTTGTTTGGAACGTGGATACAATTTTTCTCTGCTGAACAAAAATCGATCCACCGTTTTTGAAGGATGTGTGAATAAATGCTTTAAAAAAAATAATAATCACTTAAATAACATACCATTGCTTGCAGCGTCTGTCCATTAAGCTTTGTGCCCGCGTTAGTGCTGCTGGTTGCACGCGTTTCGTGGTGCAAACCGGACGATAATTAGCCCGAACGCGCAACATTACGCATTGTAGCAGCAGAAGCATCGGAAGGCGCGGCGTAAAAAGCGACCAGCGTCGTCAGCATCATTCAGCGCCGTCATTCATCGTTGTCATCGTTGCCAAAGTGCGTCGTGTGTCGTGTGCAAGTGCATACGAACGGCAGGACCGTAACCGGAAAAGAAATAAATAAAACCAAATAACATTTTTCATTAGAGACGCGTTGAGAATCGGTTGGTTAGCTCGGTGCCAACCTGCTGAAAATGGTGTGTCATAAATTGTGTGAGATTATTATGTCGAAATATTCATTTGCTTCGCTCTTCGCAGGGACATTAAAACTTTTTACCTTCTTTTCTTTCCTTTCTTTATCCCCCTCCCCGCTCTCCCCCCAGGGGGTTGGGAAAAGTGTTTCCTGTTATTATTCCTGCAAGCCGCCCGGTCGGACAAATCGGCTCGTCAACTCGTAAATGGATGCGCCACAGTCAACATTAAATTCACGCGTCTGCTAAATATTTTACCGCCAATTGGTGCGCTTGCGATGCAACATTCACACGCCGTTGCAAAACGGTTTGTCCGGTTGCGGGGTGTTGCACTTTGCCCGATCGTCTTTTCAAAACACACACACTTTACCCAGAAACTGCGCCCCAATGGTTCCCTTTTGAACAAAAATAAATCTCTTCCATAAAGGCGGCGAATGTTTCCGTGGCTGAATTATCAATGAAAAACGTGCACTGCCCCTTTATCCGTTTGCAAGCGAGTTTGGGACTTAAGCACCATCCTTCGCCTCTCGCCACGTTTGCTAGGTTTATAAATGCAATTAAAATATTTATCATTTGCAGTTGTGGACGCATCCTAACCGGTGAAAGCCGACGTCTTTGAAAATAAGGCAAAGAAATGGGAAGGGGTTGGGGGATTTTGGGGGAGGAAGGTGGCAAACAACCTCGTTGAGAAAGATCATAAACATTTATGCTTTTATAGCCGTCCATGCTGTGTTTGGTTGCTCAACACGTATCACGAGCTGTGACTGGTGCATCAGCAACACTTGTTGCATCGGATCGCGTCGACGGATAGACGCGGCTGGTGAATCTTCCCGCTGCATACGCTTTATAATGAAATTTCATCAAATTTGGAGCAAATCCGAGTGGGAATGGGCTTCCACGAGAAAAAAAAAATTCCACCCAAATGCGCCCTTATAACCATCTTTATCTCTCTCTCTTCTCTCTCTCTCTCTCTCTCTCTCGTTCCTCTCGGAAAAAAGGGAACGATCCGGAGCGATTCTTCGTTTTCCCTTCAACACCGATGAAGACCGTGGAACATTTTGTAGCTAATTAAGTTTTGTGCGTTGAAGCCCCAACAGGCAACACGAACAAAGCGAACCAGCTGACGCAAATCGCAACACGATGCACGGGGCGCGTCACGGATCGGTTCGGTGGGAGCACACCATAAAAAATTCGGCAGATTCAATTTACATAAAATCATAATAAATACCTCCTGCCTTCTGCCCCCCACCCCTCCCCTCCCTTCCCCTTTAAACCCACTCCGGAAAGGTACCTGCGTAAAAGTACCAAGCATGCATGCTGGCTGCTCCGTTTAAAAAGGGAAGAAAAATATGAAAGATTTCAACTGATTGATCGTAAAACAGACGACAGAATCGATCGTTTGCGTTCCATTCCGCTTCGGCACCCTTTTTTCCCGAAGGTGTTTGGGTGAGGACCCGCAGTCAAAGACGCCCCAAATCAGGGTGTAGGTTTATATTATTTTATCTTTTTTTTGTTTGGGAAGTTGAAGCTGTGTTTTGTCGGGATCGGATCACCTCTGGAAGATCATTTCATTCTTCAAGCGTTGCATTTTTATTGACACCAGCAAACAAAATACAATCTTGCGCGATATCTGGAGCGATCGTAAATATTTTTATGTGCTCTCGTGTGTCCAACAGAAGAAGAAAAAAAAACACACACACAGAACGATTGGAATGATAAAGGAAAGCAAAACTAGCCCGCAACGTATTTATTGGTGTAAAATGTACGGTATTTAAATGGCGGGCCCACCATTGGGAGGGGGGATTTGCGATTGATCGAGAGAAATTCGATTATGAACGCATCAGCGTGCCGAGCACAATTACTTGCCGAGGGTAGAACGTTATATGGTTCATAAAACGGTTTACAACATACCACCGCCCAGCCGGTGACGCGGGTGAATTAACCTGTCTCCGAGCGTATAAAACTAACAGTGTGTGTGTGTGGAAATAAAACCGCCAAATGGGTGGTGAGCGAGCGATAGCGATTGGAAGGGCCCCATTTCGGCTTGGTTGGCTATTGTTGAGTTGAAAGAGCTTACCAAAGGATGGCACGATGATGGTGCTTTACTTTGGTGGTGAAACATTTCCGCTTCTATTTTATGACTTGCGGTTGCATTTGTTCATTAAGGCCTAGGTCCAGGAAACCCGGCGCAGCGAAAAGTTGAGCGTGATATATTATAAATTATTCATGATTTTGACTGTACGTTTTTTTTTCTCGCTGTGGGAACTAATCACCTAAAATATGGCGTGGAACAGCTTACATGTGTGGAAAAATAATTAAAAAAACCCGATCAAAACTAAAACTGTTTAACTTATGTTTAACTATTTCAAACGTTGTTAACCAACAAAACCTTTCCGCTTGTCTTACTGCCGTGGAGAACAAGAAGGCAACGCCTTTCAATCAGCTTTGTCCAACGACGACGTCAAAAGTAAGCTTCATTAATTAGCTTTTTGGACCATTCTCGGCCCTAGAAGTGAGTATGAGAACCCCTAACACATCCGTCGTGCCGATTTTGCATTGAGAAAAAAAGGGACGACGATGATGGGTTGTTTATAGCCCATAGAGTGGTCTCGTAATTGTCGCCCATCGCTGGTGACGACTCGTCCGAATCTCTGGCGGACGGTCATAAATGCGTCGTTTGTTTCGCATCGCATGCGAGACCGTGCCGAGACAGGAATTCCGTGCAGGAAGTGAACCATAAAGGCCAGTTATCGCGCCGACAATGGGATTTGGGCAGGATGTAAGGATATCTTCAATCATAAATGAAACATAACCTTACATTAAGATTTAAATAAAAAAAGAGATTAATATAACAAAGAAGAAATATGGCTTGAAATTTCGAAACGAAATTGAAAAGTGAATCACAACTATAAATACATTATTGTAATTATTTACCATATTTCCCTAATTCTGGCTTCCCAGCAACACTCAAAACGGTTAACATGAGCACTCATGATGCTGTCAACACTCAGCCAGTATGTGAAAATTTAAAACATTAAACCACTAACGAACCTCCCTTAACAAAATTAAACCAGAAAAAAACGAATGTGATTGTTGTGACGTTTAACGTTGTCGGTTGTTGTTTGACTGAAAGGAGAGAAGAACCCAAAAAACATCATCCAAAAAAGTCGACGGCAAAGAACCAATACGGCAGTCAAGTTGTCAAGCAATGCACAGTTCCACATTAGGTTCTCAAGGTTTTCGGGGAGTCTTCGGGATGTCTAAGCGTTAAAATTCTTTTAAAAAAAACTCCCAAGCAAAGCGAAAGCGAGAGGCAAGAGCGATAAATCGACCGTCGGTATCGTACGGAATAATGAAAGGAAATTAATCTGGGATTTGAAAGCGATCCTCTTTGCAGCCGATAATTCTACTGCACAGAAGCAAGAGTTCGCTGCAGCAAAGTTCCCTATCATCGTATCGAGCAGTGCGGCAGTGCGCGATCTCAGGACACCGAGGACTCGATCTGCCTCTGGGTGGCTATAAATTATGCCTTTACCCTCACTGTACACCCGTCTGTTCGCGTAATGCACGCCTGTGTCTGTGTCTGTGTGTGCATGATCCGTTCGCAACCATTTCTCGATGCAAAGCAGAATGAAATGGGTTCAAACATTTCTTCCAACAAACGCAAGCTGTTAGCTGAAGGAAAAATAAATCCTCACACACACACACGTGTGCAAAAGGGGCGCGAAGGTAAAACATTTTCTTTGCCGGCGACTGTAAGGTGCGTTTTACCAGGTTTCCTTTTTTTCATGCCGCACTGCCGTCTAATCATAACAATTCGGAAATAATAAATAATAATGAGGAAATGAAAGTGCTCCTGTTTGCTGCCAATCTTACGACGCTGGTACTGAAGGAATGTGGAAGGAAATTTTAGGGAGCGATCCTTTCGGTAGGGAGATTTGGAGAGATTCGTTACAGAAAACGATTGGATTATTGTAGTGAGGGAATGATTTAAAGGATTTAATCCAACAAAAAAAAAAAAAAACTCTTCGACACATATTTTTATAGCAAGCGCACCGGAGTAAAGCATAATATTATCTCCAAATGAGCATATTCCATTAAACGTTTAATTCATTAATCTTGTTTTGGAAATTGAAAACCATCCTTGCGTTTCCAAGTGCTCCATCATATGGCTGAGACAGAGAGAAATGCTAAATTCACGTTTCCTTCACTCAACAGCACATGTCAGCTTGGATTAGGCTCCATCACAAACAACGTAAATACCTCAGCGGCAAGATTGAAGCCTTTCCCGGTACGAAACCCCGGGGATGATTGTTCTTAGTTTTACCGAACTCAACGGGAGCAAGAAATTGTTAAAAAAAAAGCTCTCTCCACCCGGTAAAGGTGTGCCCGGCTGGAGTTAATCCACAGTAGCAGACGCTTCGCGTATGGCATTTGTTTTATCTATTTAGCTACGGGGAGGAAGCCAAACAATAACAACAAAAAAAAAAAGGAAAAACATTAACCAACCAAGTCGGTTCGCTACCGAGAACTCAGCAGTGACGGCGAACCAACGGAAGCAAAGACGAAGGAATGGAGGTGCAAAAGTGGACGAGAGGTATCAAATCTCATTTCCTTCAGCGCTGTCCATTTCTGGTCTGGTGGAAGAATTTCGGGATAATATGATTAGTCGTGGATGTGCTGCTGCTGTCTCGAATGCTATCTATCATATTTTTCGATCCATTGTCTTGTTTTTCTTCATCCTCTGCTTGCTGCTCTACTTTGCCAAAGCGCTAGAGGAAACGAAGTAAAAACGGATTGTGAAATACTTTCCATGTCTGCAGGTGACATGCTGCGGTGTGTCTGTTCCACTTGGAAAGCTGGTAGCAAACCATAACATGGATGCGATATCGCTACTCTAAGCCTTAGAGATTTAGACCAAAAGCCTTGCCTTCAGAAGTGTGCTGAATACGTTTCTATTTTCATTCAAATCTAATGTCCGTGTGGTTTTTTTCTTCTTCAAAGCTAATTGCAAATCGATCGCCTGCGTTATACATTAGCACTTCATCAGCACTTTTTCTCGAGTTTTCAACGCTAAAATGATAATCGCTTAACTATAAGGCAAAAAAAAAAGTAAAATAAAATGAATGGAACAGAAGCCAACGATTAGAGTCAAGTTCCCACCTCACAGTGAAATATTTCGTTTCCTTTCAAAACGATTGTTAGTATTAAAATTTTAATCGACAGTGACAAAAGACATCAACTGTTCGGAGCAGTTGGGAAGCAAGCGACGAACCTCACCTTTCTAATATGCCCGGCTGCTGCGGCTAGGGATGAGCCGAGATATGAATCGCAAAAAAAGCCCAGAGAAAACAAACGAACGATTATCTGTGCCGGTGAGGTCTCGGCTTTCTGTCTTCCCTAGAGGCCACCCTATGCAAGCCACCCCTTTACGAAGGGATGAATAACGAACCGCAGGGTTCGCCTCCTACTCGATTCAGCGTCTCCGTTGTTCAATGCACGGCCGATAAGCATCATTTTCGTGCGTTTTGTAAAGCGCTCGTTCATTTGGTAGCAAGTCGAAAGGGTTCGATCGTTAGCCCTTCGGTTGGGCTGCCGTACGCAACCAGATTAATTGAGAATTTGTGAAACAAACCCTCTCACAGCTCAAAACCCTTTTTCGCTACCGTGATCTTACGATTGCTGGCGTATTTAGAATGGACATCCTTTTGTTTTTTTTGCTACCGATTGCCAGTCCGATCTATTAAGGCAGGACAGTGAAGAATGTCTCCACAATTTCCAGCGCGTGGAAGATATTCCGATGGGTCTCAGGCGCGCTGTAGCAGAAGCATTTCTTAATTGGAACAAATGTCTCACGCCTATTTTGCAGCCAATCGTTAGCCTCTGGTGGGTTAGGGCCGATAAAGGAGAAATTTTACACAACAAAACGTTCGCCCCGTGCTGCGGAACTTTGAATTGCTCATTTCATCTTCTACAGACACACACAGAGACGCACCAATCCGGTGTCCGATCGAAATTGTGTCAGGTTTGTTTGGGCGCTTTTGTTGTATCACATCGATATAGTGGTTTTCGTTTTATGATCCACTAGCTGCTCCCCACTAGATTAGTATCGTTTTGTTTGATCCATGGTGAAGCCAATGGGGCCACATATTGTGGCTTTCTTGTGGGGAAGATGTTTGGGCTGGAAACGATTTTCACCAAACAAAGGTCGTGTTTTTAACGATTGCATAACGGTGGTTCGATTATTAGTTCGCTCAGTGAAGTTAACGAGACACTTTTGTTATTTAAAGTCCAAGACTTTTACACAGCTTATCCTTTCCAAATATTGTTTTCTCTTTTCTGGTGTGTTTGATAGTTTATGGCACCGTACGGCACAAAGGATGCATCTTCCAAAGCAAACATAATTTTAACAACTGATTTTCGTAGTATATAACTAAAGTTTCAAGCATTGGTTAATTTCTTTAACAAAGTGATTCTACAAAATGAATTTACATTTAGCGTCCTATTTTAGCAGAAAAAAACGATAACACAACATCCGCATGTTCGAATGTCAAACGTAACAAAATTAGCTAGTCAAAGTATAAGCATTTAATTTAAATTTGTCTCTCAATTCATTCACATTCGAATGGGATCCTTGAACAAAAGGTAAACTATATCCGCCGGGTTCGTCAGAACATACCGACCGAATAGTGTTCAACCGTTTATACGGGAGCATTTGCTATCGTAAAACATCCTCAGCTTCAGAGTTCGTGATCGGAACCAAAAAGCAAAGAAAAGGAAAAAAAAAACACCTCCCAAACGAAAAGCTTCGGTTCCCAACGACCAGAGCCTCGGGCTCGTGAGTTCGCGGTTGATTATGCCTAATTTCTAATTTATGTCGCCTCTCTCGCGCGTTCGCTTTTAAATCGAATTAAAATATTTTCCTACCACCATTGTGCGGTACGATTTCCAACACGGATCTGTCGTGCTACGGATTGTCGGCTTATTGATTTGTCGTGGTTTGCTAGAATTCGATCTGGTTTCTTCGGGTGGCATTGTTTAGCCGCAAGTATTCGCCGCGAGGCTGTGTTGGGTGGCTGTGTGTGAGATCGCCTAATGAAGGTAAGCCATACACAGATCGCTATCGGAAATCAGCACGATGAGCTTTGTTTTACCTTTGCAAACATTCATTCCGCAAAACAAAGCTCATCGATTTGACACAAATCCTTAAATACTGTATTAAACTTTGCTCTGCTGTGCTGATGCGCGAAAAGTGTCAGCCACCACACAACTATTGGCCCACAGGCAGATGAGATGAGTTTAATGTCATGCTTTAAATCCTTATCTCTAATGTCGCTTCCCCATCCTTCGGCCGTCTGCTCGCAGCGCATAGGAAGCAACAGAGAATAATGTGTTTTTAAGAGTTAAACTTTATTAACAGAGTGTTAAGATATGCGCCTCTGTTTTTTTTGTTTTCAATACTCGCCTCAACGCCACATCTTCGCCGCTCAAAAGGATGCTGCATTACATCCCTTTTGATTATTTCTTCCCTTGAATTCGTGTTGAATGTGTTTTTTGTTTATTATCTCCCATTTCCTCGCTGCTCGATTTCCATTTCATTTACTTTCTTCGGCAGTTTTCACCTCTCGCCTAGCACTAACCTCTTTCTTCGTACCTTCATTCTCACCACCGGGTGATCGGGTCGGAATGTGTCCATTTTGTTGTCGTTTGCTTCTTACGTTCGTGTCTTTCGTGGGGAGGAGGATTTTTAATTTATTGGATTAAAAAGTTGCGGTGCTTGTTTGACAGTTTTCCCTAAATGCAGGAAAGCATTGGATGCTGCATTCGGAATTCGTCGAGGGTCTACTCGATCGGTATATCTTTCGCTCCGTAACCGTGTCGAAGATGATTTTTTTTGTTTTGGAGACAAAAACCGATAACTCCACGCAAGCGTAACCGGCGTGCTTGCTTTCTTCTATTTTATCCGCTTAGATTTTAGCTGGCGCGCACAGTTCTGGAGGTTGAGCGTGTTTGCGGCGGGAAGCCCGGAATGCCACCGCCATGGTCACCGATCGTTACCAATTATTCACACTCGGCGCAGCGCAGCATCCGTCAAGTTCCCGGGTTCTCCAAACTGGCAAACCGTGGCTGAATTTTGTCGCGGCTTCTCGCACCCATTGCCCCATTCGGTGCCCGAAAGTCGGTTGTTTTACGGTGGAGAGCTCACCATTTTCTCCCGCTTCACAGCTGGTGTATAAATCAATATTTTTCATCCGCTGCGTTCGGTAATTTATTCATCCGCCATCGCCGTTCGCAATCGAACGGTTGGCGGATCTTCTACAGGCGGCGTTTGTCGACGGCGGCGTACAGAATCCATTCGACACGGCCACAAACGCAGGGGTGTTTTGGGTGATTAAGTACTTCGCGGGCTGCTCGTTCACACACACACACACACACACTTACACAGGCACACCTACCGCGCCGAAGGGAGGCCGAATTTGGACGATGCTTTATGCTGCTGTTATTGATTAAATGGTGTCCTTTTACCGAAAAGCACATCTTAAGGTGTGTGCAATAAATTCACTGTCGCTTGAAAAGGGAATTCTAGGCACGGTTGTCAGAGAGACCACAGCAAAAACGATCTCGGTGAAGACCGTTTACAGCCATGTTGAGCGCTAAAATGATCGATGTTCTAGCAGGCCCGTGCAGGGCACACACATAATAACGTTAGTCACTAAAGCCGAAAAAATGTTAGAATTTTGTAAGGAAATTTCATACCATAATGTACATAAATTAGAAGTGCGAAAAGGGGCGGCCCGGTGGTGCATTTGGCAACGGCGCCAGTTGCTAACACAACCGGACCGGGTTCAAATCCCATTCGGACCGTCCCCCCGTAGCACGGTCTGACTAGCCTGCTACGTGGTAAAATTAGTCTAATACGGCCTGGTCCGTTCTAACAAAAAAAAAAAAAAAAAAAAAAAAAAACTGAATGCAAATTAAAAATTATTCAACATAAAATCAAACTATTTTTCGATATCTAAATCAATTGCCTACAGCATTTAATTTTCTTGCAATTTGGACAGGCCCGGGAAGTTTATATTCATAGTTACCCTTTGCAATTCGATTACCACTGATCGAATGTACTCTGCGTTTAAATTGAAAAACAATTTCATTTCATCTTCAGGTAAAGGCATGTTTTTGTCTCCTCCGGACTCTTTGAGTAGATGTGTAACGTAAACCGGATAAAGGACAATAAGACACTTTCAACCCTCTTTTCACATTCCGAAGGGACTTAATCGCCACCACGTATTTGTGTTTTAGAATGTTGGAAGACATTTACGTTCTGTAGCTTTGATTTGTCGCTTCCTTTATGTTTCGTAGATGAGCTGACAACAGCCTCAAGAAAGCAGCAGAAATGACTTCACCGTGAAAAGTTAGTCCCTGCCTAGCATTACCTTGCTCAAGGGATTTTACGAATTGAGCTTATGGAGTGACCGAACCGACCTTCCACGGATTTCGGTCTGTCCGTTTGTTTCACCGATGCTGTCTGCTATTCAACATCATGAAAAATGAAAGAGGCAATTTGAAAATTCATCCCAGTGANTGGTGCTTTACTTTGGTGGTGAAACATTTCCGCTTCTATTTTATGACTTGCGGTTGCATTTGTTCATTAAGGCCTAGGTCCAGGAAACCCGGCGCAGCGAAAAGTTGAGCGTGATATATTATAAATTATTCATGATTTTGACGGTATGTTTTTTTTTCTCGCTGTGGGAACTAATCATCTAAAATATGGCGTGGAACAGCGTACATGTGTGGAAAAATAATTAAAAAAACCGATCAAAACTAAAACTGTTTAACTTGTGTTTAACTATTTCAAACGTTGTTAACCAACAAAACCTTTCCGCTTGTCTTACTGCCGTGGAGAACAAGAAGGCAACGCCTTTCAATCAGCTTTGTCCAACGGCGACGTCAAAAGTAAGTTTCATTAATTAGCTTTTTGGACCATTCTCGGCCCTAGAAGTGAGTATGAGAACCCCTAACACATCCGTCGTACCGATTTTGCATTGAGAAAAAAAAAGGGACGACGATGATGGGTTGTTTATAGCCCATAGAGTGGTCTCGTAATTGTCGCCCATCGCTGGTGACGACTCGTCCGAATCTCTGGCGGACGGTCATAAATGCGTCGTTTGTTTCGCATCGCATGCGAGACCGTGCCGAGACAGGAATTCCGTGCAGGAAGTGAACCATAAAGGCAAGTTATCGCGCCGACAATGGGATTTGGGCAGGATGTAAGGATATCTTCAATTATTGATGAAACATAACCTTACACTAAGATTAAAAAAATTAAGAGATTAATATAACAAAGAAGAAATGTGGCATGAAGTTTTGAAAAGAATTTGAAAAGTGAATCACAACTAAAAATACATAATTGTAATTATTTACCAAATTTATTTTAATTTTTTTCTGACTTCCCAGCAACACTCAAAACGGTTAACATGAGCACCCATGATGCTGTCAACACTCAGCCAGTTTGTGAAAATTTAAAACATTAAACCACTAACGAACCTCCCTTAACAAAATTAAGCCAGAAAAAACAAAGAATGTGATTGTTGTGACGTTTAACGTTGTCGGTTGTTGTTTGACTGAAAGGAGAGAAGAACCCAAAAAAACATCATCCAAAAAAGTCGACGGCAAAGAACCAATACGGCAGTCAAGTTGTCAAGCAATGCACAGTTCCACATTAGGTTCTCAAGGTTTTCGGGGAGTCTTCGGGATGTCTAAGCGTTAAAATTCTCTTAAAAAAACTCCCAAGCAAAGCGAAAGCGAGAGGCAAGAGCGATAAATCGACCGTCGGTATCGTACGGAATAATGAAAGGAAATTAATCTGGGATTTGAAAGCGATCCTCTTTGCAGCCGATAATTCTACTGCACAGAAGCAAGAGTTCGCTGCAGCAAAGTTCCCTATCATCGTATCGAGCAGTGCGGCAGTGCGCGATCTCAGGACACCGAGGACTCGATCTGCCTCTGGGTGGCTATAAATTATGCCTTTACCCTCACTGTACACCCATCTGTTCGCGTAATGCACGCCTGTGTCTGTGTCTGTGTGTGCATGATCCGTTCGCAACCATTTCTCGATGCAAAGCAGAATGAAATGGGTTCAAACATTTCTTCCAACAAACGCAAGCTGTAAGCTGAAGGAAAAATAAATCCTCACACACACACACGTGTGCAAAAGGGGCGCGTAGGTAAAACATTTTCTTTGCCGGCGACTGTAAGGTGCGTTTTACCAGGTTTCCCTTTTTTTTCATGCCGCACTGCCGTCTAATCATAACAATTTCGGAAATAATAAATAATAATGAGGAAATGAAAGTGCTCCTGTTTGCTACCAATCTTACGACGCTGGTACTGAAGGAATGTGGAAGAAAATGTTAGGGAGCGATCCTTTCGGTAGGGAGATTTGGAGAGATTCGTTACAGAAAACGATTGGATTATTGTAGTGAGGGAATGATTTAAAGGATTTAATCCAACAAAAAAAAAAAAAAACTCTTTGACACATATTTTTATAGCAAGCACACCGGAGTAAAGCATAAATTTATCTCCAAATGAACATATTCCATTAAACGTTTAATTCATTAATCTTGTTTTGGAAATTGAAAACCATCCTTACGTTTCCAAGTGCTCCATCATATGGCTGAGACAGAGAGAAATGCTAAATTCACGTTTCCTTCACTCAACAGCACATGTCAGCTTGGATTAGGCTCCATCACAAACAACGTAAATACATCAGCGGCAAGATTGAAGCCTTTCCCGGTACGAAACCCCGGGGATGATTGTTCTTAGTTTTACCGAACACAACGGGAGCAAGAAATTGTTAAAAAAAAAGCTCTCTCCACCCGGTAAAGGTGTGCCCGGCTGGAGTTAATCCACAGTAGCAGACGCTTCGCGTATGGCATTTGTTTTATCTATTTAGCTACGGGGAGGAAGCCAAACAATAACAACAAAAAAAAAAGGAAAAACATTAACCAACCAAGTCGGTTCGCTACCGAGAACTCAGCAGTGACGGCGAACCAACGGAAGCAAAGACGAAGGAAGGGTGGCGCAAAAGTGGACGGGAGGGATCAAATCTCATTTCCTTCAGCGCTGTCCATTTCTGGTCTGGTGGAAGAATTTCGGGATAATATGATTAGTCGTGGATGTGCTGCTGCTGTCTCGAACGCTATCTATCATATTTTTCGATCCATTGTCTTGTTTTTTCTTCATCCTCTACATGCTGCTCTACTTTGCTAAAGCGCTAGAGGAAGCGAAGTAAAAACGGATTGTGAAATACTTTCCATGTCTGCAGGTGACATGCTGCGGTGTGTCTGTTCCGCTTGGAAAGCTGGTAGCAAACCATAACATGGATGCGATATCGCTGCTCTAAGCCTTAGAGATTTAGAGCAATAGCCTCATTCTGCCTTGCCTTCAGAAGTGTGCTGAATACGTTTCTATTTTCATTCAAATCTAATGTCCGTGTGGTTTTTTCCTTCTTCAAAGCTAATTGCAAATCGATCGACTGCGTTATACATTAGCACTTCATCGTCTATTGACTTTTTTCTCGAGTTTTCAACGCTAAAATGATAATAGTTTAACTATAAGGCAAAAAAAAAAATGAATGGAACAGAAGCCAACGATCAGAGTCAAGTTCCCACCTCACAGTGAAATATTTCGTTTCCTTTCAAAACGATTGTTAGTATTAAAATTTTAATCGACAGTGACAAAAGACATCAACTGTTCGGAGCAGTTGGGAAGCAAGCGACGAACCTCACCTTTCTAATATGCCCGGCTGCTGCGGCTAGGGATGAGCCGAGATATGAATCGCAAAAAAAGCCCAGAGAAAACAAACGAACGATTATCTGTGCCGGTGAGGTCTCGGCTTTCTGTCTTCCCTAGAGGCCACCCTGTTCAAGCCACCCCTTTACGAAGGGATGAATAACGAACCGCAGGGTTCGCCTCCTACTCGATTCAGCGTCTTCGTTGTTCAATGCACGGCCGATAAGCATCATTTTCGTGCGTTTTGTAAAGCGCTCGTTCATTTGGTAGCAAGTCGAAAGGGTTCGATCGTTAGCCCTTCGGTTGGGCTGCCGTACGCAACCAGATTAATTGAGAATTTGTGAAACAAACCCTCTCACAGCTCAAAACCCTTTTTCGCTACCGTGATCTTACGTTTGCTGGCGTATTTAGAATGGACATCCCTTTTTTTTTGCTACCGATTGCCAGTCCGATCTCTTAAGGCAGGACAGTGAAGAATGTCTCCACAATTTCCAGCACGTGGAAGATATTCCGATGGGTCTCAGGCGCGCTGTAGCAGAAGCATTTCTTAATTGGAACAAATGTCTCACGCCTATTTTGCAGCCAATCGTTAGCCTCTGGTGGGTTAGGGCCGATAAAGGAGAAATTTTACACAACAAAACGTTCGCCCCGTGCTGCGGAACTTTAAATTGCTCATTTCATCTTTTATAGACACACACACACAGAGACGCACCAATCCGGTGTCCGATCGAAATTGTGTCAGGTTTGTTTGGGCGCTTTTGTTGTATCACATCGATATAGTGGTTTTCGTTTTATGATCCACTAGCTGCTCCCCACTAGATTAGTATCGTTTTGTTTGATCCATGGTGAAGCCATTGGGGCCACATATTGTGGCTTTCTTGTGGGGAAGATGTTTGGGCTGGAAACGATTTTCACCAAACAAAGGTCGTGTTTTTAACGATTGCATAACGGTGGTTCGATTATTAGTCCGCTCAGTGAAGTTAACGAGACACTTTTGTTATTTAAAGTCCAAGACTTTTACACAGCTTATCCTTTCCAAATATTGTTTTCTCTTTTCTGGTGTGTTTGATAGTTTATGGCACCGTACGGCACAAAGTATGGATCTTTCAAAGCAAACATAATTTTAACAACTGATGTTTGTAGTATATAGTATCAAGCATTGGTTGATTTCTTTAGCAAAGTGATTCTACAAAATGAATTTACATTTAGCGTCCTATTTTAGCAGAAAAAAACGATAACACAACATCCGCATGTTCGAATGTCAAACGTAACAAAATTAGCTAGTCAAAGTATAAGCATTTAATTTAAATTTGTCTCTCAATTCATTCACATTCGAATGGGATCCTTGAACAAAAGGTAAACTATATCCGCCGGGTTCGTCAGAACATACCGACCGAATAGTGTTCAACCGTTTATACGGGAGCATTTGCTATCGTAAAACATCCTCACCTTCAGTGATCGTGATCGGAACCAAAAAGTAAAGAAAAGGAAAAAAAACACCTCCCAAACGAAAAGCTTCGGTTCCCAACGACCAGAGCCTCGGGCTCGTGAGTTCGCGGTTGATTATGCCTAATTTCTAATTTATGTCGCCTCTCTCGCGCGTTCGCTTTTAAATCGAATTAAAATATTTTCCTACCGCCATTGTGCGGCACGATTTCCAACACGGATCTGTCGTGCTACGGATTGTCGGCTTATTGATTTGTCGTGGTTTGCTAGAATTCGATCTGGTTTCATCGGGTGGCATTGTTTTGCCGCAAGTATTCGCCGCTAGGCTGTGTTGGGTGGCTGTGTGTGAGATCGCTTAATGAAGGTAAGCCATCCACAGATCGGTATCGGAAATCAGCACGATGAGCTTTGTTTTACCTTTGCAAACATTCGTTCCGCAAAACAAAGCTCATCCATTTGACACAAATCCTTAAATACTGTATTAAACTTTGCTCTGCTGTGCTGATGCGCGAAAAGTGTCAGCCGCCACACAACTATTGGCCCACAGGCAGATGAGATGAGTTTAATGTCATGCTTTAAATCCTTATCTCTAATGTCGCTTCCCCATCCTTCGACCGTCTGCTCGCAGCGCATAGGAAGCAACAGAGAATAATGTGTTTTTAAGAGTTAAACTTTATTAACAGAGTGTTAAGATATGCGCCTCTGTTTTTTTTTAATTTTTGTTTTCAATACTCGCCTCAACGCCACATCTTCGCCGCTCAAAAGGATGCTGCATTACATCCCTTTTGATTATTTCTTCCCTTGAATTCGTGTTGAATGTGTTTTTTGTTTATTATCTCCCATTTCCTCGCTGCTCGATTTCCATTTCATTTACTTTCTTCGGCATTTTTCACCTCTCGCCTGGCACTAGCCCCTTTCTTCGTACCTTCATTCTCACTACCGGGTGATCGGGTCGGAATGTGTCCATTTTGTTGTCGTTTGCTTCCTACGTTCGTGTCTTTCGTGGGGAGGAGGATTTTTAATTTATTGGATTAAAAAGTTCGGTGCTTGTTTGACAGTTTTCCCTAAATGCAGGAAAGCATTGGATGCTGCATTCGGAATTCGTCGAGGGTATACTCGATCGGTATATCTTTCGCTCCGTAACCGTGTCGAAGATGATTTTTTTTTTGTTTTGGAGACAAAAACCGATAACTCCACGCAAGCGTAACCGGCGTGCTTGCTTTCTTCTATTTTATCCGCTTAGATTTTAGCTGGCGTGCACAGTTCTGGAGGTTGAGCGTGTTTGCGGCGGGAAGCCCGGAATGCCACCGCCATGGCCACCGATCGTTACCAATTATTCACACTCGGCGCAGCGCAGCATCCGTCGGATTCTCGGGTCCTCCAAACTGGCAAACCGTGGCTGAATTTTGTCGCGGCTTCTCGCACCCGTTGCCCCATTCGGTGCCCGAAAGTCGGTTGTTTTACGGTGGAGAGCTCACCATTTTCTCCCGCTTCACAGCTGGTGTATAAATCAATATTTTTCATCCGCTGCGTTCGGTAATTTATTCATCCGCCATCGCCGTTCGCAATCGAACGGTTGGCGGATCTTCTACAGGCGGCGTTTGTCGACGGCGGCGTACAGAATCCATTCGACACGGCCACAAACGCAGGGGTGTTTTGGGTGATTAAGTACTTCGCGGGCTGCTCGTTCACACACACACACACACACACTTACACAGGCACACCTACCGCGCCGAAGGGAGGCCGAATTTGGACGATGCTTTATGCTGCTGTTATTGATTAAATGGTGTCCTTTTACCGAAAAGCACATCTTAAGGTGTGTGCAATAAATTCACTGTCGCTTGAAAAGGGAATTCTAGGCACGGTTGTCAGAGAGACCACAGCAAAAATGATATCGGCGAGGACCGTTTACAGCCATGTTGAGCGTTAAAATGATCGATGTTCTAGCAGGCCCGAGCAGGGCACACACATAATAACGTTAGTCACTAAAGCCGAAAAAATGTTACATTTTTGCAAAGAAATTTCCTACAAAAATATACATAAATTAACAGTGCGAAATGAAAAAAAATGAATCAATTCAAACAACTTAATAAGCTACAATAAATTTGCATTTTCCAGATTAATGTACTGCTTATTACAGCATTTTTAATTCACACAACACTGTTTAGCGCTATAAATTTCTTGTCCACCCACCGCTCAATCTAAAGAAGCAACAACAACAACAACAATAAACACCATCCCATGGAAACGGTCTTCTTCCCACATTGGATTAAAAGATATTTGTGCGCTAAAGGCCACCGAGCGCGGAAATGCCCAGCTGCTGGGTGCTTGCACAGGAAGCGAACACAAAAGGTTTGCTCCCTTTTTGGATCCGTTTTGTTTTCCTCTCGGCACAACATTTTCCCGACCAACACGCAGCACACGGGGCGGCACTAGTCTTGGGCGCCTGCGGGCATTAATAACGGACCGTGGCACGACGGGTCGATGCAATTCGGTGCACGCTAGTGGGTGGACTGTTGCCTTTTTTTTCGCAATGGGTGGGCGCTAAGGAACGCGTGCATGTTGTGCATGTGCCGATGCTGGTGGATATGTATGTATGTATATATGTATAAATGTAGATATCAGCCGTCAACTTGATCGCCGTTATGTTCGTTCGAGACGTTCAAGCACAAATAGATAAAAGTTAAGCGCGCCGTCGTAGAGGACAAGGTTCGAACGATCGCGCCTCCTGCACGCGTGTGTGTGCATGTGGGGGGGGGAGGGAGGGAAGGGGGGGAGGGGGAGGGGGAGGTGGCCTCAAAACAGCGGATAGAGACCGTAGGTAACAGATACCGCGAATAAGAAATAACTGTTATTTCTGTTGTTAAACCCCCAATTCCCACTAGTGCCGCACGTTACAATTCCTCCCCCATTAGCAGGACAACCCACCACTATTTCTTTGATGCAGGTGCGATGTGCGAGTGGTGTATTGTTGAGCAAAAAAAAAAAAATATTTAAATAACAATTTGACACGACGAAAACGGCCAAAGAGCAGCGGGGTTGAAACAGTCCAACGATTTGGCCAGTTTGGTCGTGGAAGGACTTACACACATTGTACATACGTTCGTTTTTTCATCTCTCTCTCTCTCTCTCTCTCTCTCTCTCTCTCTCTCTCTCTCTCTCTTTGCCTTTGCTATTGCTTTGCCGTTATGTTGCCGGTAAGGTCATCCCGTTGCACGCGTGCGCACCCCTTTTTCGGATGCGACCTGACGGTGGAGAACATAATGAACGGACTGGGGTGTGATCAGACCCGGGCGGTTTCTTTCGCGACCGACCATTGTTGGCATTGTTTTGCACCTTTTTTCCCCGATGGCTGGTGTATGTGGGACAATACAGGCCTCGCGTACGAAAGGCGTTGGCGCCTACGGGGCCTGCCATGCAACGCAGGTTGAGGTTGACAAGTGATGGATGAGCATAAAATCTCACCTTCACATTCACAGGTTCGCCGTGTGTGTGCGACGCGCGAAAGCCAATGGAGCAGTTTGAGTTTTCGGTGCAGGAATATTGATGATTTATTTGCGTTCGATGATTCGTGCGCTTTGTTTTGCAACGGGGCGAGTGGAAAAGCGGATAAAAATAGGCACTAGGTGCTAAGAGGGCCCGCGCTCAATGGTGTGTGCAATGGGTAAGTGCGAAACATGACGGCAAACAATTCTGTGTGCCTTCTGCGTGGCGAGAGCGGAATGTTTGCGCTAACCATTTGTACGATCAGTATTCCATGCAAATTTGTGCTAAAGATAAAACCTAATTCGCACCAATCACTCGTTTGTGGTGGCATTATGGTTGAAGTTAATGCTTTAATGCTTGATGAAGCTTTTGAGAAGTGTCATTGATATGAACTTTCAGTGAGAAGTCATCCAAATCGAATTTCCAAGGACTCGGGAGATGAAGAATTCCAATAGATTCTAGAAGGTAAACGGCAAAGAGAAACGATTTCGATTTATTCGTCAGACTCTTCAGTTACTGACGAGGAAAACGGCTGGACTTTCCAGCACATTGTCTGAGCGTGATCAAACACGCGGAAAACGATTCCCCGATAACCTTTACCGATAGCCTGGAATAAGTTTAATTGCACAAAAATAAAACAATTACATCCACCAACGGAAATTCGCAACATTCGACACACACACACACACACACACACCACACCCGTACGGAGCGCCTAGAAGCGGAAGCGCTCGATCCGTTGTCTCGACCATCAATGAATAATGGATTGCAATCGATAAGCTGAGTGAGCCATTTAAGTGAACATCCCTGCGCTCCCGATCCTTATCGGCCTCTCAAGCCTACCAAAACAATGCCCAATCGCTAGCCCAATCTGGGGGTGGCCTGTTGCCGCCATCGGGAATATGCATGATAAGGCGCAGAAAACTCGACTCGACGCGCAGAGAAAGCGCGTCTTCAGGGCGGCCAACCCCGAAGCGACTCCGATTGGGTGGTCCCACAGACTCGCCTCCGAAACAAGTGGAAACAATTCGAAATTGGGTGGCACTGAACGCCACGTGTACGGCTGTGTGCTGCAGCGCATGTTTGTAGTATACCTCCACTGTAGGGCGTCCTTCTCCGGGAGTTTGTAGTACTCGTACACGAAGGTGCCATTGTTATTTTGCAGCTGATGAATTTGCTGCTGCTGCTGCTGCTGGTGATGGTGGTCCTGCTCCTGGTGATGGTGTTCGTGCTGCTGCTGATGCTGGTGATGGTGGTGTTCGTGCTGCTGCTGCTGCTGCTGTTGATGGTGTTGCTGAATAAGGTTCAGCGAGGGTGAGATCGATGGATCGGTAACGCCCGTATCGTCCACCGGACTGCCGGACGATACCGGATGGCCACCGGGACCACCGATGATGTTCGTCCCGAGTGGAGACTGCTGATCATAGTACCTGCAAAGAGGTGGTACCGAGTTGGGTTGTGGCTGATGGGTTCGTTGCAGACGCGGGTTCGTCGCTTGCTCTGTTTTTTAGCTTACCGCGCGTATGTGATCGGTGTGTTGGCGGCACTGCTGGTCGCCAGATGAATGATGTTACTGCTGTCGGCACCGGTTTGCACCGGTGACGGATCGCCCGCCATCGGTGTGTCGGTTTGATGCGATGCCGTTTGCATTCGACGTCTGTTGAAGTCATTTGCCAATGTGGATTGGTTGCAAAATGGAAAACGATTGAAGCACGAGGTGTTGGAGATATTTGTTAGTAAACGAAGGCAAAGAATCACACACAATCACAGAAACGAAACCATTACATCGTGCTACAGAATACTCCGTAATTAAAGAAAAATTCTATTCATACTGTTTAGGAACCATGCGAATGTATTTTTGTCGAAAATTCACCACATAAAGGACCACAAATGTAGAGGTGTGAAATGTTCAGCAACAGCAAGAAACGTACGTTTCCCATCTGTGAAGAAACACATGCACCCAGACTGTTCCGAGCGCGACTACGGCAACACCCTGCAGTTGTCGTCTGCGTCTGCGAAGAAAAGCGTCTTCTACGCGCCCCTTACTGACGGCGACCAACCCAAGAACCCTACCCAGCGGAAGTCGATCGTGCGTATCCTAGACGGCCAAAACAATGCGTTCTTCTTAGCCCCTCGGCTTTACGCACCAAAACGAGAACGCTGCTCACATCCTTCTTTCGGAACAAAACAAAAGAAATGAAGCAGGGAGCACAGATTGTCCCGGACGGTCCCGAGCAGTAGCGGCATGTTGCCGGTTCATTTGCATATCTATGCATGCGGAACTGTATTTTGATAAAGGAATGAAAGAACAACAAGCCGCCGAACGTTCGCGCCGCGTCATGAAAGGATGCAACGAGTACACACGTTCATACCGGGTTTCTGGCGGCCGTTGTTTAGGTGATGACGCCTCGTCCAAATTGTCACAATTCGTTGTTCACTTTTTATCAAAGCCTTTCACACACACCAGAAGGAAACTATAAGGGAAGCTTTCCTTTTCCCAATGGGCTGGGTGGTGAGAAGGAAACGAAACGATTTTGCGCTGACAGCAACTCAACACTTACTCGCAAGTGAGACACAATTTGTGAGAGTGTCAAATTACAACTTATTTCTATTCCGCCGTGAAGGTTTGCAGGATTTCGTAACTGGTACGAGTATGTAAAAAAAAAACGCTTAAATTATTGTTTTGAATAAAAAAAAACATACTGTGAGCTAAAATTGTTTTGCGACAAAAAACATCAATAATCTAATTTAAAAAAGGCAGCAAAAAAACGAAGCCCCCAGCAAGCATGAAGCATTTTATAAGCTTGTTTAACTCGCCACAAACAAGACCAAAACAAAACAAAACAAAAAACCATTGGAAAGAAATATGAAGAAGAAAAACATGAAATTAACCTAATCATAAATGACACTCGCCAGGGTGATTTGCTTTCAGCCACTAAAGGAAAGCAGCACTCCACATCGCAAGTGTCCAATCAAATGCTCTATCTCTCCCTACTTATACGCGCTTCGTGTCCAGCGTGATCGAACGAAAGGGAAGGGGGCGAAACAATAACAACAACAAAAATACACAGCAACACGGAGATCGAAACGATCGCCAGCAACCACACTAAGTATCGCTAATAATATGTAAAACAATTTTTATTTGTATGCTAATTCCTCCCGGGGTGCTATTAATTTTTCCACAAGCTGACCGTAAATCAGCGCCATGTTTGCCATTTATCCCCGCGGCACACAGCGATACTCCCCCACCACCCAACCCGTTCCCGCTCTGTGTTGCCCCTCGATCACAACCACGCCCCACCCGGGGCATAGAGATCTGCCCCCCCTCAACCCCCCCCCCCCACCTCCTCCCAACCAAGCATCGGTCGGTAAGGGTGGCCCACCTGACACTTTACCATCGGTGGCCACCACTATCGGACATGCTCGGGTCCGGTCGCAATTTAGTTGCGCGCTCGTGTGTCGAAGGTGATTTGCCACAAAAACCATTTGCCACGTGTAGGGTGAGCACGGGAAAAGGATGAGGGATGGGGAGGGGTGCTGAGGAGGAGATGGGAGGTTGGGTGCACGAACAGGAGTGTGATTAAGTCGTGTAGCTGCAATCGCACGCTGGATGAGGGAAGTGCTGTGCAAACCCATTTTGAGCTACGATGTTGCTCAGCGGCTCAGCTAGAAAGTTACAGTTTCAGTTTGATTATCGGTCCAACCATTTTGATCGACGAGAAATTGATTTTAGATGTTGATTATG
>CM032178.1:7883585-7924577 GCA_018908115.1 Anopheles rivulorum
AACACGACAGACAGAGTGAGAAAGCGGTTGGGAGGAAAAGCATTGAAAATGGAAACAACTTGCTACGGTTAAGCGACGATACCGGCGCGCAAACCGCAATCGATGATGCTTCACTTTCGCAGCCGACTTATAAAATGCAAATTAGGATAAATTTATATTCAAATTGTAAATCGTGTCCAACGCTGGGCACCGGCCCTCCTAGCCTTCTGCGTCCTGCCGGGTCTGTTCTCCATTTCTCAATCCTTGGGCGCGCGTCTTCTTCGGTTCGAACGGCGAGATCGTCGCTTTGCGTTGAGAGAAATGAAAGCGTCGAACGATCGGTGCAGAACAAGTGCTTAAGCACTGAGCACGGAACAGAGATGCAAGGAAACGGTTTCGGTCAACGAAGTGGCGCACAAAGTGTAGAAGGTGCTCCATCTCCGAACCATCTCTGTCGTTTGCTTTGCACTCTTTAAGGATAGGTATTTGCAGCTTAAGATGAGTTATGAAGTGCACAGGAGAGATTCCTGTACGCCTAAGCTGATGTGCGCCGTTGATTAATTTTTCAGCTCATCACCGAGTATGTGAGGAGCTTTCTTCCTATTGCTCATCATGGAAAGATGTGATTCATCTTGATAAATTGCGATTAATGTTTACGATGTACCATTTTACATCAAAGACTTATTGAAACAAAAAAATATATGCATTTAATACGAATTAAAACACAAAAACTGTTCTAAGACCAAAAAAAAAAGATGAACGTTACCTTGTATAGAAAAACTCGCTAAAAGAAAAGCTAACAGAAACGCCAACACAGAGCTAAGAGGCTAATGCAGCTTAGACACACAAAATGGGAAAGAAAAAGATGGCAAAACCCATGCAACTCCGGACGGGCCCCCGGTATGTTAGCGCTAATGATTATTTATGTGTTGCAAACACGCGTCACCAACGCTGTCGCCATGTTGCGTCGCGCTTCGACCACATTACGATCAGCATTGCTGTCAAACGTGGGACCAAAAGATCGATGGTCAAGCCCATTGGACGGCAGCGAAAACGACGACACACTGGCAAGCGAATCGGCGAGAGCGCTGTGGTGACGGGAAAGCATTCCTTGCCGAGGGTTTGGTGGGTTGAAATTAACGTTAATCGATCGAGATGAACACCGCACGCTAGGTAATGGACACCACCGTACTGATGTAACGCGGAATTTGCTAGCCTTTTCACTACTTTACGGCCACTCTGCCAGATCTGCTAGGTTTCAAGCGCTTGGGAAACGGCGAAAATAAATGTCCCCGGAACAGGGACCTTCGAGGCAGATGGATTTTTAGATGGGCTTTAGATAAAATCCACCACCAAACTATTCCTAAAACGCAGCAGCATTCAAAACCTAAACTTCACGAAAATGAAACAACATACATCCTCCTACTCAGAACCTCTCACCTGGGGCCCGCCCCGAAGCGCTGGACTCTTGATCTTCGGCGCGTTATTAATGATGCACGCGTTCGGTGTACGTGCCCGGGCACTTTGCTTCTTCTGTTTGGATCGCACCATTCGACCCTTCGGGTGACGATGATGGAGTGGTTTCAATTTTGTCACCAGGATGGCAGACAGTGTCTCCAATTGAGGAGCTAAAGGTTTTGGTTAATTTTTTTTATGCCGGCCCCTTAGGACATGCCGGAGGCCTTTTGTTTTATTTTCGCTGCCGGAATGCCAAAGTAGAGACCATCGTTGCTATCGGTTTTGTTTGTACGTATTTTATGAATTTTGTGGCTTTGCCGAAGGTTTTGTCCGATTGCTTAGCGTACTCTTAGCGAGACGAAGATGTTAAATTGACAACAAATGATTCATACATCCACGGTTCAAAGTGTAAATACCATCAAGCAAACATTTTGTTAAGGCATGTTTGATGATTGATAATAAATAACAATGTTGTTAAGTTTCATTTCTGCTATTTCAGCTAATATTAAAATTCAAACAAAAAAAACAAAATCCAAGCCAAGTTCCCATCCAACTCATTTCTCGTGCATCGTCAGACAATGGTTCGAATATTCTAAACTCCTTGAAAACGTCGTCCACTCCCCGTCGTTTATTACATTTATCACAATAATCACAATACACCCGTTGGGATGGATCCCACCGCAAGACATATTAATGACAATGTTTTCACTAATACTGCTAATAAGTACAAATTGGATTCGTTATCCCAATTAATGAGAAAGTATCAAGCCATTTTTCCTGCTTATTCCTTCTGGTTTAGTTCGCTGCCATGCGGCCGACTGACTCCTACTCAACCAGCGAAAAGCGGCCCGACGCTAGACCGTGTTTAATTACGATCGCTGCGCCATTTTAAGCACTCTAAACAAAAAAAAAAACATCCTCTCCTCACACACACAGGTGCTCGAAACGCATCCCGAAATGTGGCTGTGGAACGGGAGACTATTTTTCTTCATTTAATAGCTGCGATATTTCAAAATTATAAAAATGCTAACGTTCGTCCAAAAAAACAACAAAAGAATGGAAAAATAGAAATCTCGATCTCGACCACATACTGAGCAGCGCGCCCCATCCCTCGATCTCCTTTACAACTCCCCCCCTCCCCCCTCCCACCCTCCTTGGTAAAGCGTACTTTTGGCGGTCGGCAAAATAGATTAGTCTAGCCGCCCCACACTATACCACCCAATCCCATTTCTGGCTCTTGTTTTTTTTCATCGTGAAGCTTCTAATAAGCCCCAATTATGCCGGCACGATGGGTATGCCGGCCTGCCAGCAAAAGGGCTATTATGTTGGCATAGATTTTCTGTTTATGATACGGCAAACAGTTTGCGGGTCGCTATCGGCAGAGTAACTCTCGCACACCACACAAAGTATTGAATAAATTGAATTAATTGTATCCTTTTGGGAAGGTGGGAGATGCAACTAAAATGTAAATCAGCAAACCAAATCGATCACATCCAATAAAAACATTTCGATTTGCTGGTGGTGTGTTTTCTTTTCCTTCGCTCGGACCAAGCGTGCAACTTTTATGCCGCTAATCAGTGTTATTCCGACATTTTACGGCTGTCCCGATGGCGTCAAAATGCTTTGTGCTTATGGGTGCCTAGATTCCTTTTTTGTTTTGTTTTTGGTCTGATGTTCTTCACCATCAGATAAGAAACGATTCGCAAATAAATCCGATTTATGGAACTGTTGATGCGTGTTGCGCCAAACGATCAAAAGAAACAATAAAACATGTAATCCTTGTTGAAGCAAAATCTACCAAAAAGAAGAAACCAGATCAACCAGAAGGGAAGAAAAAAAACGGCAAGAACAAACCAAAAGGTACACGATGGCGCCATCTTTCAATGTCCCCGCTCGTTCTGCTCTCAATTTTATCCGCACAGGAACCCCAACCATCGCTCAAGGACGTGGCGTTGATTTGATAAATAATTTACATAGCTTGCCGTTGCTGTAGCTACGTTGCAGCCGTTTGTCAATGCGATGTAGTGCGCAATGGTCGAGCGATCGACAGCCCGATCGACATGCGACAAATGACTTCCTCTTGGTGTGTTGTGTGCGAGCAGCCGGAGCAGACCTTAATAATGCTGCGTCCACACAAAGCCGCGTCGCACCGTTGCGCAGTGATTCAATTATAAATTCCACTGGGTGAGGGTGATTAAAATCGATCGGTACAACCCCCTCCCGGCTTGGGCACTGAGCCTGAGCTGCAACGCTGGAAATGACTTCCTCGAGTTGAATTAGGTTCATGCAAAGGGGATTTTTTCGTTGTTGTGCTGCATACTAATTTTACAATGTTTCTGTACGGCGTTACATATTCATGAAGCGGCGATAATATAATATTTCGCTGCAAAAAGGATGTTTATAAAGTAATACACACAACCGTTAGAAAATAAAAATGCTTCAAGGCGAGTAGACAGTTTTTTTTTCTTCTCTCTTTCGCTCTTTTGCTATTTTAACTCCAAACACTGTATCATACCACTTTTGCATCAATGCTTGTGCGCTAGCGGAATTTGACATTTCCAGCAACGCTTGACGCTTCCCTTTCCGTTTCCATAACAAGCTCTTAAGCTTGCCGCCACGATCGTGGCCTTTTTACCTCCCCGATCGCAACTCGCGCAAAATCCATCGATCGACCGTATCGAGCGTACCTGTCGCTGTGCGCCCGTTGCGTACCATTAGAACGGGAATGAAACGGAACGTAATCGGATACGATTTGCTCGACTTACTTCCTTTTTTTTTTGTTTTGTTCATTTGTTCCCAACGAACGAACGAAGCATTTGATCGAACGGGCATGAGCGTGAATAGGCGAGCGACGAAGCAATTGGCCTTCGTTGCGTTGGTCAAGGCATTTCGATTCGGCCACGCACTCTGCCAGCCAGCCTCCAGGATGCTTGGCGCGCATGGCGTGTTGTGTTTGAGGTTTACAATCAAGCACGAACGACGAGAGGGATTCAACGCCGAACGTTGCCCGAAGCCCGTGAGCGTGAAGTCACGAGAAAAATATTAAATTTCAACATTTCCCTTCTTGTGTAGGAATTGTTCTTTTTTTTTCGTCGCTTCTTTACCATTCACTTTTCCCCTATTTGTTCTATGCGATCAGCATGTTGTTCTTACGGAAAAAACTACATTCTTTTCCTAACGCAACGAAACAAAAAACATGATTTGGCTTAACTTTGGTACAGAACCTGACGGACAGAGTGATCATCTAATGATCTCGAATGAATGACAGCAAAAAGTGAAAATTGAAGCTAATTTTCGAATTGTTTTAACATCAATCTAGAGTGTGCTATTGTTACTTTTTTTTCCTTTCTGGCATGTTTCAACCACCCATCGATTCCTTCAGCGGTCTCCCGAGGTGCTAATGAAAGGAATAATGGTAGGGCTTTGTTGTGTTCGCTCCGGAGCACCAAACGGATCCGATTTCCGGAGAAAATGTGTAAAAACAAGAACGCAGACGGTGTCTGAATGGTAGTTCATCAGCAGCAATCTGGCCGACAAAACCGCAATTAGTTGGTCTGTTGGTGAAAATATTAATTAAACGTACTGTGCTATTGTTATTGAAAGGTATTATTCTTGTTGGACTAATGCGGGCTCTACATTAATTGAATGAATTGCTGAAATTTAAAGAAATGTTTCAAATAATATCGTTGCACAAAGATGCTGGATGTAAGATGCAATCGAGTGACATAAATTTACTTATTTTATTCCGATCGCTAATTATATTGAATTGAAAGGAGCGATACTTCTATCAGCTAATAAACATGCTGCTTTAAAGACGCTCCATTAACACGTCACGCGGCAACCTCCTATCAAGCGCCATCGTGGCCCGAAGTCGCACTTTGCGAATGAAATAATGTAGGATATCATTATTTCAACATACTTTACGGCGCAAGCGGATTTAGTGCTGGCAAATGTAGATCTCAATCTACGCGACACACACACACACGCACAGCTGGCCATCTCATCCCGTACGAAAGCGATTCTAGCCCTAGAAAATGTTCGATCGATCCTCCAGCACACAACAGCTGCCGAACCCTTCAAACCCGTACGAAACGTGTTTAAACATCTAATTAACACATAAAATAGAACTTTTTATTTGCACCGATAATTAGCCGCATCGGGCGCGCAAGAACCGACCCGAACGCGTTTTACACCAAGCCACATACGCTACTACCAAAGCTTATCGCTTTATTTCGTACGGCGAACGGCTGCGAACGGAAAACAATTAAATGTGGATTATTTCCTTAGTTCCATTAAGCAAGAAAAAAAGGTGTGGAGCTGATTAACCAGGCGCGGAAATGGGTGCAAAAACTGGTTTAAAGTTAGTGTTATAGCACGCAGAAAGAAATAATATTACCGTTGCGCGACTTTCCATGAAATCCACACAAATCTGTGCCATTTCAATTACTTTAATTGTTTAACTACATTAGCCACATTTTGTAAATATGGTAACCAGGCAGCGGTTGCTGTTCAACATCCAGCAGCGCATTTGTGTGGTTTAGTCTCAAGTGCTCGTATTAATCATATTTAGCTGATTTGGTAGATAGGACGCCCCACAACACGAACCACTCGAGAGAAATGGAAAAGAAAGAAACACATTAGGGGGAAAAAATGAATAAGGACAGCCTTTAAAAAGGCTGACAGCGACACACTGCACGGACTCCGGATCTCCGGCGGGGAAGCTAAACAACATAAATCAAAGAAAACGGCCATCCGTTGTCCCACCGCCACCTTCCAACGATAGTTCATTGAGAAAATGGTCGCGCAAACCCACTACGAAACGGTCAATCAGCCGGAGAAAACAGTTCTGCCTGCTCTGGCCAGTGGCGGGAGTGATCGAGAATACGGGGGAAAAAAGAAGAAAATGATCGTTTCGAAAAAAAATGAACAGCCCCGGTTCGTCACTTGCGCCAGCGCGCAAGTCGTTTGCTTCACCATGAATGAAACAACGGAAAGCACGGGCCGAGTTACGAGCGTGATTGATTAGTTCGTGGTGGTTTTATCTAATACACCCACCATTCTTCACCACTTCTGCGATTCTTCTCCACCCTCCTCCACCCGTTTCGTTCTAAACTGGAACTCACGGCCATAGATCAGAATGTTGGGAAGAGAAATCATCCCTCATCCTGTTGGTCACAGTGCTGAAGGTATCACCAGCTCATCACTGTCGTATCGTGCCTTTTCCTCGAGCTACTGCCGCTGCTTGGGTCCCCGGTTCTTTTGCCCACAGTCCAAGCGTATAAACGCTTCCAAATGCAAATAAACCCCCTCGCCTGATTTGCCATAACAAGGACGTGAAAAATGGTTCCACCGTTGAGGTGGCTACGGTAATTAGCGCGCGGAATAGGCGCGTAATGTTGGCTGGGTTCTCGCACTGGGTAAGGAGTAAAAAAGCGACATAAGAAAGAGAGAGAGAGAGAGAGAGAGAGAGAGAGAGAGGGGGAGAGAGAGAGAGAGAGAGAAAAAAACGCCCCATGTAAACAGCCTGTCCACAACAAACGGAGGAGGTAAACGATTGATTATATAATATAACTCATTTTGTAACACATGCTTGCATTTGATGCACGCTCGTTTAGCAGGACTTCTGTTTTTTTTTGTTACTGCTTCTTCTGCTTGTTGCCCTTATGCACACTTAATGCTCGCGTCAAACAAATCGCTCGCAAGTGTAACGCTGCGGTGCTTGTATATCGGTGGAGCTAGGCAAAATGGCAGGAGTGTGATGAAAGAAGCAAAGCGTTCAAACAGCAAAACAAAAAAAAACGCTAAATTGTTTCAATATTTATGTTCACGATGCATTATGCCACTTGTGCGCGGTGATTGATTGCTGGCCGGCCATTGGATATAGATTGCAAAGCAGCTTTTTTGTTTTGCTTGTTCGTTACACTATGCAGGTAAGATTATCGATTGTGTTAAATCAATTACGCCATTACGATTATTATTGAATAAGTTTTTGCCTTCTGCTCGGGTCAGAAATTTACATTTATATTGTTGACATAAGTATGGTTTAAGTATAATTTTAATTGAAATGACCAATCAAGTTATCAGCGTGACGAAAGAATGTGAATGCTTGATATTTTGATAATTGAAGTAACACCCATAGAATCACAAAAACAATAAATAATATTTTAACAATTTAACAATAGTTTGAATTATTTTCTACAATAATTAAACGATTTTGTAACCTACAACTTAAAATTTGATGCAATTATTCAAAATCTTTCTGTGATTTCTATCAAACTCGTAATTTATTCACCAATTATTCGAGCACGTGGTTGATCCAAACTGGTTTCGAAAGATTGTGTTTTTTCCTTCCTTCCAAAATTACCTAACCAAGAACATTTTTCTTGAGACAGGTTTTGTCGCAAGGGTTCCAGACACGAAATTTCTCCTTGCGTAACCGGATTCTATCCACCGATGGGACAATCGGTAGGTCAAGTGGTTCTGCTTTTGGTCGCGTGCAGACAGTCAGATGGACCTCAAACAAAACAAAAAAAGCCAACAACAAATCAACTGCAGCCTTTCCGAAAGTGCTCAGCGATTCTAATTCCGGTTTTTTTTTCTCTGGAATCCCCCGAAATTGTTCATCCCATCCTCATGAGCCCGAGCGAATGAAGAACCAGTTCCGGTAACAATTTCACTCTTCTACACCAGCAAGTGTACCGGCTTGCTCACGCGAAAGATTTGTTTTGATTTGTTTCCTTTTATGCTTGTTTTTTTTTTTGGGCTCTTGGTTGTTGGTTTATTTTCGGTCACCATTTCCAGGTACGGGTCTCCCATGCCCGACCTTTCGGTTATCGGCGCTACCACCCTCCGCCCGGTTTGCTTATATGTTTGCATTTGTGGTCGTTGTCACGAGCCGGCACGAGATTCGGGCCCGGCCCGAGAAACGGGATTCCGGAACCGGTCCGGGGGTACCGCAGCGTGCAGCCTCCGGTTCTGGGAACCGGTTCAAGAACGCTTCCGACACCTGAACCGGCCGCATCACCATTCCCGGGGGCACTGGAACACGCAGCCGGGCACGCGATCTGACCTGTTTTGGGCCGTCCGGCTGTCTGCGGGTTTTGCCTTCCGCGCGACCGGTTGCCGGTGATTGTGCTGCTGTAAGCTGGACCATCCCGCTGTCGAGTCGAAAAGCGGTGTGGCGTATGAGTTCATGCTGGCTGGATGGTTCAAACATCGTGTCGCCGACAGTGTTACGCAACGCTAGCGAAGGTCTGGCTGGGCGCTTCTACGGAGCAAGTGTGATGGTGAATCACTAGACTGCAAGCGACGAACCCCACGGGCGGTGAGTTCTTAACGGAACCATCACGTGCAATCCAGGAGCCGCGCTGTTTCACCCCTTTACTTCACGCTTCGCTTTTGTGTGCTACAGCTTTATTTCACCGATTGTCCGCACCTTCGGCAAACCGGCGCGATTCCATTGCGCCGTATGCCATGGCGTTTATGCGCAACGATCGCACAGCTTACACGCTCATCTTGTTCTTCGGAGGACTATCACCAATTCCTTCTAGAGTCTTCTTGTACCATCATTTCTTTATTCTAAATCTTCACCACTCGGCCATCGGTGAAATGTGCGTCACGCAATGTGAGAACAGCACACACACACACACAAATCTCAAAACCAAAGGTAATGAAGCACCCGCAGGGAAAAAGGATGCACAACAATTCATAATGAGGGGAGAAATCGGACGAAACCCCTGTGTTTTTTTTACCATCTTCCAAAGTCCATCGTCAAAAGTCCGTTAAAGCAGTCGCGGGACGACCGTCAACCCTTCCTGCGGAGACGTAAAGAAACCCTTTGGCCGTTGGTCCTTTACCAAGACTCGCCTTTTGCATAATGAGCACACACCAACGGAAGGGCAAGGGCGCATCTTTCGGGAAGCGGGAATAGAAGTTAAGATATTAAAAAAAAATCACAGAAAGGATTTTATCATTCCGGAAGGGTTATGACCGTCAGTATCGTCAGCTCGTGTGGCTTAGGACGAAACCCTCCGTTAAAAAGGATCGTTCCAGCGACGTCCATCGTGCAGCGTCCGAAGCATTAATAAAAGAAGGCCGGCAGCTCGTGGCCGGGTCCAGCACACCCGAAAACCCTGCACTGTCCATGAAATCCGTGTGAAAGTTTTGTTTGGTGTTTCTTTCTCTTTTTTCGTGTGTGTGTTTCTCCTTCCTTTTCTTCTCATCGCAATCGTTCGTGCTCCGATGATGTTCAAAGGCTAGAGACACCACACAACAACAACATGAAAAAAAAAGGCAACGCTAACTCAAACGACAGTTTGCATGTCCTTTTTTCCGATCCGTCCTGCCCATTTCAATGATGGTTATTTGAATGGACAGATTGTGAAACGGACGCTTCAGCCAATCCATCAAGCAGCAATGGAAGGTACTGGTGCTAAGCAGTACAAAAAAAAACATGAAATGCTTGAATGGAACGGACTGCAAGAATGTTAAATTAGAGCGATGCGATCATGCTTGAGGGTTCTCGTAAGGCCGTTATTTCAAGGACGGCAGGACATTCCAAAGGGACGATTAAGCAACAGCTGGTCGAGGGTTTCTCAAACGGAATAATCGAGAAAAACGATGATGTTGGATTAATGGACAATATTTATATCATCTAACTCATATAAATAATAAAGAACGTGTTATTAATTGTGAAGTAAAACGACACTCGTGCACTCACAGACAAATCTTTTATACAAGAGAGATTAATTACCAAAGCTTCTTTTAAAAAACTGAGTTTTTGTTTAAAACGAAAAAAAAATCAAAGGTAAAAACGATTACCAAAACATCACCATTCAGCACTATTGGCTTCATCTCGCACCTTTTTACAATTTTAAGCTTTACAAGACCTGTTTGCCAACCCATAAAAAAAGGAAAACGTTTTTTGTGTTGTTTTGTCTTCTGTTTTGTCTGCACCGAGACACTTGCAACTTCAATCGTTCGGTACCGTGCGTGGCTGTCCCGTGCATTAAGGCGCCCATTCGCGTAAATGTGTTAATTTTCTGCTTCCGTTTACCGGACCCATATTCCACCTGGATGACCATGGGGCGGGTCGGATGATTTTACATTTCAATTTCACCCCGTTGCGTGCTCTCCCGGGTGTGAGGTGGGGTTTTTTTTTTGTTAAAGCAGCCGGAAGCGGCGAATAAAAGTAATTTAAAGTGTGCACTGCCGGTGGCCCGATTTGTTCGTACCGGCTTTGCTCGCATTGGTGGTCGGGCTTTGGGCTTTTTTTGTTGTTGTTTCATGTTGAGCTGTAGAAAAGCGATGTAATAAACACATAAACACACATTATCTACGCTGACCGTACGGGGGACCGGCAGAAGATCTATCGTTTTTTTTTCCTATTAACAGAACGTACAGTAGATATGTTCAAAAGAACATTAAAATTTGTATTTAAAAAAAAAAGCAAACAAAATTTTCACTCAACTAAATGAGGATAATCATTAAATTTGCACCCTGCAGATGGTAATGGTTTCGTTTCTGTAACTGTTAGTAATTTACTCTTTCATTTTCAATTGTGCGATCATAGTGCGATCGCCAGCATTACCGATTATCTTCGCTCAGCCAATCCGAGTAGGGCAGGCCGAAGGTGTTTCCGGTATCCAGCTTGACGGCTTTTTTGTGTCCTCCTAGCACTGATACATACAGGGGGGGGGGGGGGGGGGGGGGGGGAAGGCGAAAGAAGATCGTGTGTTTGTGTGTGGCTGTGTAGGGAGCGGAGAGGGACGATCGCTGCAAATCAACCGTCCGATGTGGGTCGTGCGATATTGTTTTATTCGGCTTTTTTTTTTTTATATGCACCCGTCCGCTCCTGGATCGTCCTCGATCACCGGCACCGTTCAAGGCAACGGCTTAATTTTGCACCGGGCCAATCAGCTGCGTAGGCGATCTTTGCGATGCGACTGTGTTACGTTTACGATCGTACGACTTGCGACGCTGACCGTTGCACGACCGACGCACACCGAACGTACGGCGTCGAATGGATGCTGCGACGCTATCGGATTTTAATCGCCACACAACCTTTCATCACTTTCTTATTTATTTATTAGGTTACTGGTTGCTGAATCACACACGAACACTCATTAACACAAACTTCGATGCGGTCACTCGCTCCTTTCTTACTTTTTTTGTTGTTTTACTGCGCACAATTATTTCACAACATTCACATTACGGATTTCGTGTCACTTAATATTTTTGAGCACACTTGTATACTGATTCGGACATCAGAAATAAAACAAAACAAAAACGATTCACAATCTCTTTTTCCTCTTCTCCTTCTTCGCGATCACATTCCAGCAAAGATTTGCTGCTGCGCGACGAAACGCGAGAAGTTTATGTGATATTTAAATTGATCAAATAAAATTATGCAAACTCAACGATAGCCAAATGCGAAGCGTCTTCGCAGTACCGGGACACACATACACACACACACGCGGTTGTGATGCACTTGTTGCGTAACGTAAAAAATTGCCCTCTTCGCTATCGCTGCCCAATCGAATCGAATTCACCAGAGGCGGGTATCGTTTACTATCGTCGCTTGTTTACTGTTGTTGTTGTTTTTTTTTTGCTGTCTTTGCCTTGATCAACGTGATTATGGCTCAAATAACATAGAAACTTGGCGGCAAATATTAAAACAATCGTATTTCCGATATGGCACGGAAACATACAAACACACACACGCACACGTAAACGCAAAAAGCTCTTTCAAAGGCTTCTGTTACGATAACAATAAATACACATGTATGGCACGTAAGGGTAGAATTTCACGGTGTATTTGCAACCTGGCGGGACAATTTGTTCACCGTAAAAGAAGGCAATATTCATCCACGTACGGGCGTACACCAGCTCAACTGATGCTAGCAGGTGGCTTTCCCGCGATACGACACGTTTGTTTGGATAATTACGCGCCCGAAACGAACGTTACGTACGAAATGTGCTTCCCGTACCGACGAGAATGACGCGGATCCCGTCGTGTTGCGTAGTGTGCTCGGTGAGTAGCCGATGTAAACTGAGGACCGCTTCGGCCACATTGGCCGCAATCACCGTAGGCAAATGAAGCGCGCCGTACCGCGACTGCTTCCCGCCTTAGTAAGGAAAACCCGCCAAACACAGCCGCACGGAGCACTGACGGCGAAGAAAGACAACAACAAAACAGGCTCCATGAGCAAAACAATCCAGTGCGCCACGCAGCCTCCGCCAAGCGATCGTGTCGCGTTCCGTCCTTGTCGTGCGCACGATCGTACACACGATCCAGCACTCCATGTTTTGTTACGCTCTCGTTCGCTCCACTGCGACGCAACATCGCGAGCTACGCTTCACTCAAAGCCATACGAAACGGAAAGAGTACAAACGATCGTCGCCTGATTCGATCAGCGTTTGGCGGGGGGTGGTTGGTTTGATTCGCGTGTTTTAAGGGTGCCCCCGTTACGGTTGCGCTAGCCAGAGGGAGACGACACGCGATTTAATGCCGCGGTAACGCCCGATTGAGCGACTCGCAACGAAAGCAAACAAACCGCTCGAATCACACTGCTCGTGTCGGCGCTGCGCTGTAGGCAACGCTGCGATGCGACAAGTGCGCACGGCCCACAGTTTAAGGCTCACGCGCTTAACAGGTGCTCCATGAGTTACCGTGGCGAGTGGCCCCCGAACCTGGTGAGTGTCGATCGGGCGCGTATAGAACCTGTTCCTGCGAAAGCGCGCGCTGCAGGAACGAAACCCGTTACTTTGTTTCTAAAATTCCATTCAATGAATTTTTGCGTGCTGTTTTGATGCAACAGGTGTAGGCGCAACATTAGATGGACTCGACAGAAAGTCACTCAAAATATTACTCAAACTTATCATAATGACTTTAAAATAATTAACAAAACATTTTCTATATAAAGTGTATTAAAATAATTTAAAAATCTCAAACGAATGTTGGAACCCGTTGTTTACACATTGAAACATTCAAACATAAAATTAATCACAAAATTGCTCAGACAATCGTGTATGGTGCGGAGAAGTCCCTTTAAATCTTACCTGCTCATCCGATCGCGTGAGCTAATAACGTAAACATGGTTCGCAGCTTACAATAAAACATAAACTCCCTAACCTTTAAAATCCATCTTTGGGCTACAGCATATGAGACCACAGTTTAGTTTAGACCATCGGTCGGTGGAAGCTTGTCACCACGAGACTTTTTTTTCCTGTCCGAATCTCTGGTCCCAAATAGTAATCCCCTTTGTGACGCTCTGCTCGTGAATCGAGACCAAAGGTCACATCGCGGTCGCGGTCTGTTCTAGCAAACGAACACAAAAAAAATTAAAACCCTTTCACATTTATTTAATCCTTGTCCTTCTGCTCTCGATTCTATCGCTTGCGTGATGCTCCGATCAGGACAACATTAACTGCAAGCATGTAGAAAAAAGCATCGTTCTTGACATAGGACTACAAAAAAAAAACACCCTGAGTGACCGACACGAAAATGGTATTTCATGATTTGTTATGGCACTGGGTTAGGGTGATAATAGGTGCCTCTGGATTTTCAATTCACTTAATCCCTGTGCTTTTTTATAACACATTTAATTTAGGCATTAAGCGTTCCACCTGAGCTTTGTGGAGAGTCTCTTGCCCGCGAGACGATGCTTTAGGACGCGATTAGGACGAAATTGTGGGTACCACATGCAATTGGTCCAATAATCCGTTACGGTCGACCGAAACGGATCGGAACCGTGCACATATTGCAGACCCATGGTCCAGACAAACAAACGCGCCAGAATAATGTCTCGCTGCTTATCTTTAGCCCTTTTTTTTCCCTCCGCCATGGGCTCTTACCTGCAGGACCATTTGCCCTACCACGGGGTCCCTCGATGTGTGCGAGCAAATGAAATATCCTTCGAACGGTGCGATCATTCTAGCGACCGTTGATATGGGTATGTTTCCTTCTTTCCCTTCAGGAAATTCTACGGCACTTACCTGGAAAGAAAGGAATGCAACGAGGCAAGATAACATTAGATAATTGTGTTGAATTTGTTCGAAATAAATTTGTTCATCAAAAAGCAGCAAACGCTAATAAAGGGTTTCTTTTTAACTGTGGACATAAAATAAAGAGATAAGATAAGAAAGTCACAATAAATTCAAAGTATGCTATACACAAAAACAAAACAAAACAAAACGTGCTGAAGAAATAAATGTGGTATAATGTTTTATTATATAGTCGGCTACAGAAAGACACTGAAAACTCTAATGAGATGAAAACCGTAATATTGTTGATTAAATTAAGAATCTTTTAGTTTATGAAAGATGTATTAAACAAATCTCTATATTAGATCTTAATTATACGTTCAATACACGGGACGTATTAAGTTATATTAAATAATTTGCATGTGCATCTTCCAGCGCAAAGGTGCCACAGTGCGACGTTGAATCGTTCGTTCCTTTTTTGATCAACTGATTCGAATAGTTTCCACTGCCTTATCCCTTTTGCAGCCAGCAACATCGAACCCTTACCGTGCGAGTGCGAGAAGCAACAACACCTACATCCACATATGCTGTTCGCCGTTTGCCTGGTGGTTTTGGCAGCGAACCAACATCCCCGGGAATGGACACCGCCCTCGTACACATGCTGAGGCGTGCGACGAGGCGGAACACCAGCAACAACGGCAACAACAACAACAACAACAGCAACAAAAAAGGTGGCAAAGAATATTTGCGTGTAAGTGTACAATTAATTTCACAATATATGACAAGACAAGAAGCTTTTGAAATAACATGAATTCTGCATCGATCGCGTGGTGATGATGAGGAAAAGCGCGTGGGAGATAGGGCACAGGGGACGGAGGCATTACGTCCGTTTCCCACCTTGGTGGTAAGGATAAGCGTGTGTGTGTGTGTGCTTGGTTTTCTTCTTGCATCAAGTCGTACCAACGTCAGCATGCTGCTACGAGTACGTTGTGTACTGCGAACCGAAGTCAACCGCCAGGTTAGACATATTTTGTACGCCTGCCAGTCGACATCAGGCACTTTTTGAGTGTGTTCTTCGCTTTCCACCCTAACGCTGCTGTTTCGATCAGATTTTTCACTTTAGTCGAACGATTTAGCAGAATCGTACGGTTCAGGCGAATCGCAACGAGCGGTTTGAGCGGTTGGGCGGCACATCACAACAGAAGGATGAAAGGAAGTAGGTGGACTAGAGCGGACAGGCGTATATCCACCAACACGTGAAAAACCCCGAATAGCGCGGTGCAGTGCAAGCAGAATAGGGTTTGAATGTTTATCTTTCCCTTCAGGGACCTCGACGAAGGTCAATAAAAGCGTCGTTGGTGGGCGTCTTTCAGGTGGGTGGACCTTCAGGTACCCGATGCATCGCTTGCACTATTGCACAACACTGCAGGCGGAAGTCGATCAGGGCGAAGATCGAACAAACCCCTTCTGCGATCGCGCTTCGCACCCTTTGCTACAATCGCTTTGCGCATGGGTGTCAACAAATTTATGGTGAATTGTTATCATCCGCCTGTCCTTCACGGTACCTACATTCCACAAAGCATCCTTTCTCAATAACTAACCCCACTCCAATTAGGAACTCCCCTCCCCGCCGGCCGCGTAGTGATTTTGCACCCTTTCGGATGGCCCTCGGGATACTGCGCGTTGCGGTGTTCCCGTTTGATAAAGTACGGAATTTGTCATACTTTACTACTGCCGCATTTAATGAGATGCACCACACAAACTGCGATGTTTTGTGCGGGATCGTACGTAAATTCTGAAACGTCCCCGCTCGCTTCGATGGAAACGTCCGCGAGCGATGGCCGAGCGATACAATCATGCTGTGGCGATGGGTTTATGCCACGGGAATGTGATGCCGCCAGCCCGATAACGGAGGGCCCGGGTTTGACAAATTGTTGGCCGGTCGTTTTCCCGAGCAACGATGCTGGTGCCACCGGGGGAGTTTGATGGGGGACCGCTTTTGGAGCCATTGATTAACGTACCGATGGGAAGGAGGGAGGGGGGAAGGGACAGGGTAGGGATCGGTGCGCGGTCATCGTTGCGTGCCTGATTTATGCGTCAATTCAATCAGAATCGCGCGCATCCTGGGAACGATTGGATAATTGTGGGGATCGATTTATTTCGATAGCTTCAGTGCAAGCCGCAATGTGGAGGTCATGAGAGCCAAATTACATGCAGGTAGAGATGTATTCTGTAATTTTTAAATTAAATTACTTACAGTAGTTTCTTAATGCATCGTAGACTCCATTCTAGAGATTTCATATAGAAAATATTCAATTAATAAGAAATCTCAATCAAATAATTAATATTCAACTAGTATATTCAAAGTTATGCAACTAGCGATAACTTGTTATAAATGCATTGTCTTTACAATAATTATGTAAAGATTGTTCTAGTTTCTCAAACACTTTAAGCTTCATATTTATTCCTTCCTATACAAAATTGAAAGACATCTTCAGCTTGATGCAACAGACACGATAGCATTGACCAACGCGAAGGTAAATGTACCCCACACACGCTACAGCAGTCACATACACACACACACACCCTATGATGTTGTGAAAAATAAACGAAAACGCAGAAAGAAAGGCAAGCAGCAACAACACAAAATAAAAAGCTTCCGCTGATTATAGTGATTATGCATATGCAACGCGAGCGCTGCACCCGATACTATCGATGCATCGATCACTCATCATCGATCGCGGCCACCGTCGCACCATCCTGCCTTCCTGCAGCCGCACGATTACACACACACACCGCTGGCGACGTCGAGCGTGACGCGTATGCAAACATAAAATGGCGACAAAATTATTGCATGCCGCCGGGCTTAACTGTGTCCCCGCCGCGCACATCCGCTGGCCCATACTCGTCTGCTCCCCACTCCCCGTCGTCCGTTTTTTTTTTTGCCTGACAACACACTTGCACACGCACAGCGGGGACCTTTGCTCGCCACCCGTTTTTGGGCAATGAACCTTTTTGCGACTCGATCGCGACTCGATCGCGATTGTAGCCTGGGCTGCCAGTGTCGGTGCAACACGCAAACACGTCACACAGACACACGATGTGATCGTAAATGTGTCGTCCGACGTCGTCGTTGTCGTCGTCGTGGTTGCTACTTATTAATTATGCTGCGACCCCAAGAATACGGGGATGATCGACCACCGATCGGTGTGTGTGTGTGTGTGTCTGCTGTTCGTAGGGTTGCTTTTACTTTGTGCGCTTATTAACCGCACCGTACAAGTGCACCAGTCGCACGAAACAATGGCAAACGTTGCAAAGGAAAAACCCTTCTCTCTACTTATTATCTGCCGTTTTGGTCCTTTTGGTCGCCACCGGAACCATTCCCGACCTGCTTGCTTCGATGGTATGCCTTTTTGGTTCTAAATATCCTACCATAATTACAACACCGATCGAACCCCACAAAGAGGTCAACTCGGGGTCCGATGAGGTCAGACCGGCTGGAAAATGTCAATAAAATGGAACATTTTGCATTTGCAGCCACCAGCCCACCAATGCAAGCGATGTGTGAGAAAATTATCAGTTCGTAATGAGGCCCCGGGCGAGGTTAAGATTCAATAAAGCTAAATTCGCACCACACTATCAACTACACGATTTTTTTTTTGTTTTTGCCTGTGTGCAATTAGTACAACCACACCCTGGAGACGGGACGGGACCACCGAGGCAGCAAAACGAGAGCAACAGTAGGCAAATTGTTGCAAAAAAAATAAAAAAAAGAGAAAATACCACACTGTTTCCATCGGGGCAGTTTGCATAATAATTCACACCAAACTGTGGCCGCAGCCCTGGTGCAGATAAGGATCGGTTAGGCGCAAAGGCGAAAGCGCTGATTACCCGTCACGATAACAACCGCAAACTGCTTAAGACGACCCTGATTAAGCCCGCAGCTATGCGCCACGGCACAAGGCACCGGGCAATTTTAGGTTTGCTTTAATTTTATTACCACCAACATCTTGCCAAAGTTCGCGCGTCGTTCAACGCGCACTGTACTTAAAGCACGGTTGCTGCAAATTGCTCGGTAGAACAAAAAGTACCGCCCCGGCTGCGAAATGTCAGCCTTCTTGGTGCGCCTTCAATCACACCAAAGCGGTGGGGACAAAAATGAGATTAAAAAAAATAAATAAACACCACAAAACAAGACGCACGAATGCGAAAATAAAAACACCGGTAGCAAGCGTTCGTTAGTCTAACCCCTTTTTTTTTGTTTTTGCTTTCCATTTGTCTTCATTCCTTCATTTAACACCCCTGCTCGTAGTGACCTCTTCGAAACGGCATGTTCGATGCATTACTTTTTGCAAAACAAATAAGGTCGATTGCTAATTGGTTGTGCAGGGTTTGCTTAAAAATATCAAGGCCACCGTCGACGCGTCCGGATAAAGGTGGACCGGTTGTCAATTATGGGGTGGCACGTCGAAACCAACAAACGCTTATCAGTTTTATCGAGCATAATTTATTTCACTCGCGATTAAATAATTGTGACAATGAGCTGTGGTAGCTTCTTGTCATTGAAAATGGAGGGTTTTTGGTCCATTTTCTTTCTGTGATTTAAGGCTAAGAATTAAAGAAGGAGCGTGAGCTGCGTAATGACATTTGGGTTATTCAAGAACAGACATTGTAAAATGTTATGTTTTATTGGTAAGATGGGTAACTTGGGTACAATTCTTCTATTCGAAAATTGTGGATATCGAAGTCACCGTCGAAGAAACATAGACAGCTCTTACACCTTTAGTATCATCTTTACATTGATTCTCTAGTATAGAGATCCAGAGTATTCCCCTTCGAGTAATAGAGTGTGTAGTTGAGTTGGATGAGCAATTTATCCTAAAAACTTGTGTAGTAACTTCGGAAGACGTAGAGTCCTTCTAATTTCAGCGAATATCTGGAGGATCGTAGAGATCTTTCAAATCCCTCGTATGTCCCCAAGGCACTCAAAAAAATGTGGTCTCTTTCATATATATTGAACCATAATTTTACCAAAAATATTGCATTCAAATATACTTGATATGCCTATTATTTTCCATACTTTTCTCCAGGTTTTCTTTTAATTTTTTTTTATTTTTGTTGTGCAATTGTTCAGCTGATTTTTGTAAGACTTTATTTGTTCCTACTTGTTGCTAGTGTCTTTATTACCGTGTGCTGTGATCGTGTAATGTAATTTGTGTCCCACCGCTGCCCATCATTGTGTGGGATGCTGCACAACATAAAACACTTTCTGTCCGTGGCAAGTGCCCCCAATGCCCAAGCCACAAAATCCCGATCGCATGCGATCACGCTCCGGGGTGATATCAATTTTCCATTGCCATCGCCACGGCACAGTCCGCAAGCGGTTCGATCATAAATTGTTGCAATTGCACCTTTTGCGGTGCGCAATTTTTTCGCTTTCGCCCTCGAACGTCCGCCCCAAAACAGGGTGTGGGGACGGACATGGAACCGACGCACGCCTCCGAATGCAGTGCGCACTCTAATTAGTAAGGCTAAAGTGTCCGTGTCGACGGCAGGGAAACGGCAATGGCAAGGCTAAAATAAAATCGCGATCAATTGCGATGGGACCCCGGCCAGCCGGAATGGTATGGCCGAAGACAAAAGGACAACAAACGCACACTCCGATACGAATGGCGGGAGAGTAAGTTGAAAGCAGCAACACGTAAAAAAAGACACGAAGAAAAACAAATCGTACCACAACACTGTCCATTTGGTCATGAAGAAGGCGGAAAAGGATGAAGCTGCGCGCTGGTATCTGAACAAACGTAACGAGGAATATTAATTCGAACAGTGCCGGGCGCAAGAGAAAGAGCAGCATCCGATCCGAAGTAGCTGCCGTAAGACGAATAATTAATATGGAACCGAATAAATAATTAATTCGTTCAGTTCCGAAAAAGGCGATTTGTGCTGGCGATGGCTTGATCGAATCCGAAATGGCATTGATTGAACGACTGGCCGGAGGGTGGTGGGCGGGGAGAAAATGGGGTGGCATACATGGAGGCGTACGAAAGCGTACCGTAAGAAAGCGAAATAACATGAAAAAAAGGTTCTCTTCGAGGCGTACGTTTTATTGTGTTTCCTTTTTTTCTGATTGTCCGCTGGTTGGCGATCGGAGTTTTGGTTTCTGTTTTTGAGTGAATCTCCCAAAGCAGTTATCATAACGTCTGGGTTTTAATTTATAACAACTTGATCATTTCTTTAACTTAAGAAAACCATCGTATAAGTAAAATACCTAAACTCTGTTTAACTCACGCAACAAACAAAAATTTCTTTCCTCAACGATCGAAACAGATAACATCAAAGTCACATCTAACGAGCACGAACATTATCACGATCGATCGGTTTCATCATGTACCCGACCTTAAATAGGGTCCGAGCAGCTCTGGTACAGAACAACTGGTGGTCACTTTGCCGTTATAATTAAACGTTTGCTTTTTTCTCAAATTGTTCGACGCCGCGAATTGCTACCGACGTACATGGTGTAGTTTATTCTTCAATTTCTAGTTCACATGCTGCTTAGTCATACGTGAGATCATTTAGAGAACTGTTAGAGCCGTAACTTTTATAAAAGCTTTTAAATTTATAAAGGACGCATTCGCTTTGAATTTAACTAACAAAATAAATTTCAGTATAAAAATATAAAAAAAAATAAACACACAACAATATTCTTTTCAAATAGATATAAACATAGTCATTGAATCGATCTTTCTACAAGCATCATTTAAGGACCGCAAAGATATTTATTAGGTAAACTACGAACTCCAAAAGCAAAGCAGTTTTATTGATTGCGTCAAATCCACAGGGCCCGGTCACGGTGTCACATAGATTGATGGTTAGCCGTATTTATTTAACTCCCATTTGAACAAACCCACCCACTCCGCAGTGTGCACACCAAACGAACGGTCCCCGCATGCTTTACACCAGGACACGCAAGTGGTGGTAACACTTGCACTTTATTTTTTGTTATTGCACATTGCAATATGCAATGCCACTAAACAAATCGAGGCAAATTAATATCAGCCAGATCGATCGATCTTTGTACTTGTCGAAGTCAACTGCGTTGGGGTTTCGGGTTTTGGGTGCATAATAATACTGGCAGGCGCAAGGCCAACTAAACAAGCTTATTAATTGTTACACCCTCCGGCGATGGGGCGTTTAGTTTTGATATTCTGAACCCAACAAGCGTTGATCAATGCGGATAGATAAAATGGGTGTTTTATTCCTTTACCGCTTGCATTACATTGAAACTATGAGGAGACAGTTTAATGTTGTAACTCAAGCGATCAATGCATATAAGCCAGAGTAATCAGGTAATGTAAAGCACTTCTATAGAAAGAAGAGTTATATACTAAACTACCTCTAGAAAACCTTTGGCACTATTCCTGCTGCTCGAGCGGCCATAAACTCTAATATGTTACAATTAAAGCACAAACCGACACAAAATAAGTGCCACAAATAATACGCTCTGTCTTCGCCGCATATTTAAACGAAACGAAAATATCTTTATGGCAACACTTGCTAACACTATAGGAGGGCGTAGCAGGTAACCTCGGGAGTGTAATAAAAATGGCACTGTAGCATTAAACCGCACTGCATCGGTAGTCGGTCCTTTTTCTGCGCTTTGTAAGCATTGCACAGACAGACGCACAGCTTGTGCGCGCGCACTGCTCGTAATTGCAGCTCTTGGCAACGGTGCGCATTGGATGTGATATTAAAGTTATGCAAGACACGCTGGTATAAACACACAATTTTCTCGAGCTTCTGGTCGAGCTCACCGCATCCCCGGGCCCAATCCTTATCCGTGGCGGGGCCGTTGCCGTCGCCCAAGGAACGGTGCATAGAGCAAGTGCGGCAGGCCAACGGTTAGGGGAAAATAGTAGGGGTGGTTCTCCACCCTCCGACGGCCGAGCCGTACGGCGCCTAATCAATAAATCTTCGGTGCGGAAGCATTCGAGTTGCAAATGAGACGCAGGCAAAACTGGAGCCACCCTGAGCGCATGGTTTCGGCTTCGGTGCGGTGCTTTTAGTCGTTATCGTTCCATCACACACCGAACTATGGACCTGTAGTAATACTTCTTTCATTCACAGTAGTTCAGAGGAGTATTTAAAAGGATGAATTGATTCAAGGAAAATCTCTGCCCGGTTTCAATAAAAGTTAGATTGTCTGTGGCACAGCTGACAGATACACCTGATAATATGCTCTGCATTGGTTTTTACGGCAAAACAACACGTAAGCGTTAATAAGTTATGTCATTAACACGAAAAGATTACAAAAATACATACAAAACAAGGGTTTCATCACGATTAATGATCTCTGTTGCTTAAGTTATTGAAAAGGACGATAACACAATGAATATTAAAACCATTATCTCTTACCTACAAAATAAAGCGAAAACAAAAACAGATATTTGACATTAACATAAATCTATATGTATTTGCAATTGACTTATAAATAATTTCCATTTTTCACTATCATTAAAACAGGTTCATAAGATCCCACTGTCCAGCAGGTCTTAATCCACCGGCCAAAGGTGCAGCGCTTAATGTCGATCAGATCTAATTAGACACTTCCACGGCGGTCTGCTGAAACAGGCGGCTAATTTCATTTTCCCCGCTCCCGGGCACCACAAAAGGCATTAATTCCCGCTGCACTCACTATCACATTCGATCAGCCACATGAACCGAACGGGGAACAAATAATTTGTTAACCAGCCCACAAAAAAAAAAGTGCCAACGCTAGCGCAAACCGACACCCAATCGCGGGCGGGGTAGAATAAAATAATGAATGAGATAATCAGCGTGCGCCAGCATTGTTGCAGCGAAACGTTGCAAAATAGTTTACGGAAGTAGAGCAAATTAGAACAGCGTTGCACACTGCGGGTAAGATAGGTATCGCTTAAAGTCGGCGCACCGCTAGAATGCGCTGATTTCAGCTACCTCTGGTGCACTCCTGAAAGCACCGAGTGTGGCCTGAAATATGCACATTAATTGGCATCCGTTTCGCACATTTGCAGGCAGCTCCATATATCCTTGGGGCAAACCAAATACCCACACGGAATGCTTACCGCTCGTGTGCATATGGGTTGCAGCTGGTGCAACAAGATTAAGTGTACGCTCGAACCGAAAAGTCGACCGAAACTGACCTTGCGGGTGAAAAATTATCAACCCTGATCGATGGAGGATAAATATCCTTCTCCTATCCGTAACCCAAGCTTCCTCCATCACCACTTGATCGGTTCTACTGTCCGGCCAACGGGCAGCAAGCAAACCGGCGGGAAAGAGAGAGAGAGAGAGAGAGAGAGAGAGAGAGAGAGAGAGAGAGAGAGAGAGAGAGAGAGAAGCAGAAAAAAAAGAAACGTTCCAGCAGGAAATGGTTGAACAGATCCGGTTGAACGTCAACATAAATCATACAAAAGCCAACGTTCGGCAGCGATGGTAATGCGATCCGCGCGACCAAGCATTCGATCAAAATTGGCCCCACAAACTACCCCTCCCCCTCAACCCCCTTGCACCAACTACCACCACCATGCCGCCCTCGGTCATGTTTTCTCTTGTGCGCCGCGATAGAAATCGACTGATAAGGCGGCAAAAGCGCAAGCCCTGCTCGCAGTATATTCCCTTTTTTTCCTCCTATCATAAATCTGCCCTTGTCAAGCGTTTTTTTTTTTCCTTTGCTCTACACCATTTCGATCGGCTATCGATCGGGGGCAACTTTGTCTTCCCGCGTGCTTTGCCAGCGAAGATCGCTGTAGCATCGATTTCCACCGCGTTTGCCGTTTTGTCGCTGCTGCTGTCGCGTTTCACACGTAACACACACCGCCGTACACGTGGAAAGCTGTGGCGCGTACGGACAGCAGGAAGGTGAAATCCCGCTAGCGTTGAAGATGTTTATAAATTGTTTAACAGTGCAAACTCCCAGTGCGATTAATTCACCTGTCGGGCGAAGGAAAGTCCGGCGCGTAAACGCAACGAAANATCATAACGTCTGGGTTTTAATTTATAACAACTTGATCATTTCTTTAACTTAAGAAAACCATCGTATAAGTAAAATACCTAAACTCTGTTTAACTCACGCAACAAACAAAAATTTCTTTCCTCAACGATCGAAACAGATAACATCAAAGTCACATCTAACGAGCACGAACATTATCACGATCGATCGATTTCATCATGTACCCGACCTTAAATAGCGTCCGAGCAGCTCTGGTCCAGAACAACTGGTGGTCGCTTTGCCGTTATAATTAAACGTTTGCTTTTTTCACAAATTGTTCGACGCCGCGAATTGCAACCGACGTACATGGTGTAGTTTATTCTTCAATTTCTAGTTCACGTGCTGCTTAGTCATAAGTGAGATCATTTAGAGAACTGTTAGAGCCGTAACTTTTATAAAAGCTTTTAAATTTCTAAAGGACACATTTGCTTTGAATTTAGCTAACACAATAAATTTTAGTATAAAAATTAATAAAAAAATAAGTAATAAACACAAAACAATATTCTTTTCAAATAGATATAAACATAGTCATTGAATCGATCTTTCTACAAGCATCATTTAAGCCCCGCAAAGATATTTATTAGGTAAACTTCGAACTCCAAAAGCAAAGCAGGTTTATTGATTGCGTCAAATCCACAGGGCCCGGTCACGGTGTCACAAAGATTGATGGTTAGCCGTATTTATTTAACTCCCATTTGAACAAACCCACCCACTCCGCAGTGTGCACACCAAACGAACGGTCCCCGCATGCTTTACACCAGGACACGCAAGTGGTGGTAACACTTGCACTTTATTTTTTGTTTTTGCACATTGCAATATGCAATGCCACTAAACAAATCGAGGCAAATTAATATCAGCCAGATCGATCGATCTTTGTACTTGTCGAAGTCAACTGCGTTGGGGTTTCGGGTTTTGGGTGCATAATAATACTGGCAGGCGCAAGGCCAACTAAACAAGCTTATTAATTGTTACACCCTCCGACGATGGGGCGTTTAGTTTTGATATTCTGAACCCAACAAGCGTTGATCAATGCGGATAGATAAAATGGGTGTTTTATTCCTTTACCGCTTGCATTACATTGAAACTATGAGGAGACAGTTTAATGTTGTAACTCAAGCGATCAATGCATATAAGGCAGAGTAATCAGGTAATGTAAAGCACTTCTATAGAAAGAAGAGTTATATACTAAACTACCTCTAGAAAACCTTTCGCACTATCCCTGCTGCCCGAGCGGCCATAAACTCTAATATGTTACAATTAAAGCACAAACCGACAAAATAAGTGCCACAAATAATACGCTCTGTCTTCGCCGCATATTTAAACGAAACGAAAATATCTTTATGGCAACACTTGCTAACACTATAGGAGGGCGTAGCAGGTAACCTCGGGAGTGTAATAAAAATGGCACTGTAGCATTAAACCGCACTGCATCGGTAGTCGGTCCTTTTTCTGCGCTTTGTAAGCATTGCACAGACAGACGCACAGCTTGTGCGCGCGCACTGCTCGTAATTGCAGCTCTTGGCAACGGTGTGCATTGGATGTGATATTAAAGTTATGCAAGACACGCTGGTATAAACACACAATTTTCTCGAGCTTCTGGTCGAGCTCACCGCATCCCCGGGCCCAATCCTTATCCGTGGCGGGGCCGTTGCCGTCGCCCAAGGTACGGTGCATAGAGCGAGTGCGGCAGGCCAACGGTTAGGGGAAAATAGTAGGGGTGGTTCTCCACCCTCCGACGGCCGAGCCGTACGGCGCCTAATCAATAAATCTTCGGTGCGGAAGCTTTCGAGTTGCAAATGAGACGCAGGCAAAACTGGAGCCACCCTGAGCGCATGGTTTCGGCTTCGGTGCGGTGCTTTTAGTCGTTATCGTTCCATCACACACCGAACTATGGACCTGTAGTAATACTTCTTTCATTCACAGTAATTCAGAGGAGTTTTTAAAAGGATGAATTGATTCAAGGAAAATCTCTGCTCGGTTTCAATAAAAGATGGATTCTCTGTGGCACAGCTGACAGATACACCTGATAATAAGCTCTGCATTGGTTTTTACAGCAAAACAACACGTAAGCGTTAATAAGTTATGTCATTAACACGAAACGATTACAAAAATACATACAAAACAAGGGTTTCATCACGATTAATGATCTCTGTTGCTTTAGTTATTGAAAAGGACGATAACACAATGAATATTAAAACCATTATCTCTTACCTACAAAATAAAGCGAAAATAAAAACAGATATGTAAAGTGACATTAACATAAATCTATATGTATTTGCAATTGACTTATAAATAATTTCCATTTTTCACTATCATTACAAATGGTTCATAAGATCCCACTGTCCAGCAGGTCTTAATCCACCGGCCAAAGGTGCAGCGCTTAATGTCGATCAGATCTAATTAGACACTTCCACGGCGGTCTGCTGAAACAGGCGGCTAATTTCATTTTCCCCGCTCCCGGGCACCACAAAAGGCATTAATTCCCGCTGCACTCACTATCACATTCGATCAGCCACATGAACGGAACGGGGAACAAATAATTTGTTAACCTGCCCACAAAAAAAATGTGCCAACGCTAGCGCAAACCGACACCCAATCGCGGGCGGGGTAGAATAAAATAATGAATGAGATAATCAGCGTGCGCCAGCATTGTTGCAGCGAAACGTTGCAAAATAGTTTGCGGAAGTAGAGCAAATTAGAACAGCGTTGCACACTGCGGGTAAGATAGGTATCGCTTAAAGTCGGCGCACCGCTAGAATGCGCTGATTTCAGCTACCTCTGTTGCACTCCTGAGAGCACCGAGTGTGGCCTGAAATATGCACATTAATTGGCATCCGTTTCGCACATTTGCAGGCAGCTCCATATATCCTTGGGGCAAACCAAATACCCACACGGAATGCTTACTGCTCGTGTGCATATGGGTTGCAGCTGGTGCAACAAGATTAAGTGTACGCTCGAACCGAAAAGTCGACCGAAACTGACCTTGCGGGTGAAAAATTATCAACCCTGATCGATGGAGGATAAATATCCTTCTCCTATCCGTAACCCAAGATTCCTACTTCACCTTCACCACTCGATCGATTCTACTGTCCGGCCAACGGGCAGCAAGCAAACCGGCGGGAAAGAGAGAGAGAGAGAGAGAGAGAGAGAGAGAGAGAGAGAGAAGCAGAAAAAAAAGAAACGTTCCGGCAGGAAATGGTTGAACAGATCCGGTTGAACGTCAACATAAATCATACAAAAGCCAACGTTCGGCAGCGATGGTAATGCGATCCGCGCGACCAAGCATTCGATCAAAATTGGCCCCGCAAACTACCCCTCCCCCTCCACCCGCCTTGCACCAACCACCACCATCATGCCGCCCTCGGTCATGTTTTCTCTTGTGCGCCGCGATAGAAATCGACTGATAAGGCGGCAAAAGCGCAAGCTCGCAGTATATTCCCTTTTTTTCCCTCCTATCATAAATCTGCCCTTGTCAAGCGTTTTTTTTTTTCCTTTGCTCTACACCATTTCGATCGGCTATCGATCGGGGGCAACTTTGTCTTCCCGCGTGCTTTGCCAGCGAAGATCGCTGTAGCATCGATTTCCACCGCGTTTGCCGTTTTGTCGCTGCTGCTGTCGCGTTTCACACGTAACACACACCGCCGTACACGTGGAAAGCTGTGCCACGTACGGACAGCAGGAAGGTGAAATCCCGCTAGCGTTGAAGATGTTTATAAATTGTTTAACAGTGCAAACTCCCAGTGCGATTAATTCACCTGTCGGGCGAAGGAAAGTCCGGCGCGTAAACGCAACGAAATGATGGTATGCGAGTAAACGCTACAACATTATTGAATACTTCGATAAAATCCAATTTTCTTGCGGGTTGAGCATAGTTGTCTAGCAACTCATAATTTATTAGTAACAATTTTAGAATGTAAAATAATTTTAATAGAGAAAATTAAACCATAATCACAAACCTTTAACAATAGGAAAGATGCCAAGGTATTTAACACAGAGAGTAGCGTGGAGTTCAGATATTCATCATTGAAGATTTCGGAATCTGATTTCCCAGAGTCGCAAAAACAAGGCATTCGTTACTGCATTGTGCAAGAATTCAAATGCCCAATATCCGAATCTTGTTGATGATAACTTTATTAATTGAAAGAAACAAGATACTCTTCCAATAAAAGATCCGTAAGGGTCCTATAGTTTCCAGTTTGCCAAGATCAAGATCAAGACAATTGTATGTTGGTGTATGTGCAGGCAAAATAGATTCTTGTACACTTATTTGGATATTAGTTTGAAGGACTTTTAATGTCCAAATGTATGGAAATTTCAAGTAACCTTAATCAGTCCAAACTTCTGTTGATGGTTCATGGACACTACATATTTGGCATCTTGTTCTTTTCTCTCTCTTCATATTAGCAAACCAACAAGCCTTACCCTTTTCTAACACAGGTGCCACAGTATCTAGAGCACCACCATCTTAAGCGGGCGCGCAAAAAGGATTTCAGTGTGGTGATGATTTATATCCACACAGTGAAATCGTGCTCACGTGTCGGCATTGGCTGGTGGCCGGGATGCATCCCTCGGGGGCTGACGTGCGAAGGAAAAAGGTCAGAACACGTACACCCAGGTTGTCGAATGCCGATGTCGAAAGGTTTAGCAAACATTTTTGCACGTTCGCCGATCGGCCAGAAATCAATGGTCGCTGCCGCCGCCATGTTCGGCGACCTAGCAACTCACGATCACGATTCGGGCTAGGGAAATGCAGGTGTGGGCGCAGGACGGTGCTATTTCGCATCGACAAGTGTTCATATTAGCGCTCAATTATGCCCTCCCTCCTCTTTCCCTTCCCAGGATGGTAAGTCTTCCTACCTACTACCGACGTTTGCTGCACCGGAACCAACCACAGCTTACTCCGTGACAGTGATTTATCGACCAAAAACACAAAAAAAAAGCTGGAACAAAAAAAAGTAGTTGCATTCCAGCGGTGCACAGTGTGATTGGGAGTGATAGAAAAAAAAATATGTATCTACAAACACTTGCATACGGGCACAACGCACCATCCTCCCATGCGGCGAGGATCCGGAATTAGCCGCAGGGTATGCAGTGAGTTTGTTTTTGCCTGCTCGACAGTATACCGGTAGGGTCGGTGTCGAACAGTTAAGCACAGGCAGCCCACAGCTATGACAGCTATTAAGCTGTTACGAGCTGTCCGGCCACGTCTGTGTGCGTACGAGTGGGCGGCCGCCGAAGGATGGCGTAGATGACCCGATCAATTAATCATAATCAAATACTAGCGACGGGGACTTCGAGCGCTCAGGCACCGGGGTGTTTGTCGTGAGCTAATCGCACCCATAGCGCTAACAACGTGCTGCTGCAACGTGACTGCGCTCTTCCTGTCGTCAATTGCGGGAGATGCACGCCTTGGTGGATGGTGGCGATCGACAGCGCCGGATCAAACCCGGCCATTTGATGAATTATTAAATTATTGACTATTTAATGAATGAATCGGATACCTAGCGGATACCTAGCGGAGGTATCGATTTGATGATACCATTCAATAGCTCACAGAGTGGTGCTGAAAAGGTGCTGAAATGCTATCTTATTTGAGGTTTCTTTATCAAAGTTCGAATTCGTGATTAAGTGTTTCTTTGAATCCAGGATCTTCAAATGCTGAAGGAAATTGCACACAATTCTGAGCTATAGCTGGCTACACAGAACATATAATTAACTTTAACGCAATAGCTGCGCACTCTCTACCATACCACATGTCCACAGAGTTATGAGGAGCTAAAGCTCCCAGAATATAATCAACTGCACACAAAACGAATGGCTGCAATAAGTAACACATTTCAGTGCACTCATTGTCGGCGAATCAAAAGTAGAAGCCGTCGCAATTCCAATTGGCAGGCAAAAAAAAATTATCGCACTCGGTGTTACGACCATGCCTGCTACTGCAAGAAAACCCACGAAGCCATCGTATAAAAAGGCATAAAAAATTGCATCGTTTGTGCCGTTGGGGGGTTGCCATCCAGAATCAGCCGCACCGGATCCGCCAGCAAAACACATCCGGCAAGGACACAAAAATCGTTGGCGGAACAGCTGCACCCGCAGTGCGGTTGATAATTGCAGCAGATTACGGGAGCATATTTTATTGTCGTGGAAAATTTTCATGAATATTTTAATGAAATGAGTGCCCTGGGCAGAGAAAATGGTCGCAAACGGGCTGCCGGAGAGCCCACTGAATTTGTCTATTCTGCATGAAGCCGGGCACAAGGTGCGCAAGGTTCAAATCAGACTCCTCTTTTCGTTTTTTTTTCTGCGCGCTAAAACATTTGCTTCAAATTTGCGCACAGTCTGATGCAGCAATGGAAAGGCGTACGGAGGCGTTCGGTATTGAATTGAATAAGCTACCCCCGGGTAACGGGCTTTCCCCCCCATCTGCTCGCCACGATTACATCAAGAACGGAAACGTTTACACCCGAAGCACCCCCGAAGCAGCATTTCATCGCGACCCAGAGCTCGGGGCGAGATTTCCCAGCGAACATGCGGGGAAATGAAGCAGAAAAATTACAATTTTTACTACATTGATTGGATTCCGGTTGCGACCGGCACCGCGGCCGACAATTTCATTCATGAACTTCTTTTTCCGCTTCTTTATTAATGCAATCGGCAGAGAGCGCGGGCTCGCGATCCCCGTTTGCTTGCTTCGGATCGTGGATTAATGTTGCGGTTTGCACGGCGTACAACTGGGGAAGCAAAGCTACGCTAATTCACTACAAACCCTTGGGGCCTTGTATGCAAAGTGCTTCGAGCCGATCTGCTAGTGCGCGCGAGGAAGCAATTACTTTAAGGCCAATCATGGTCAATCATAGGAGAATCTTTATCTACCATGGGATTTAAAGTTTTGTGTCCATTTTGTTTATCTTTTTTTTTTTTGTTAGGAACTTTGGACAGGTTCCAATTTGCCTTCCATGCGAGAAGCAGGATGGTAGGAAAATTCTACCGACCTCATGTCGATTCATATGTCTTGGTGAAAAATGTTTCAATCGCAAAACGACCGTGAGAACTTGAAATTTGTTGATACGAATAACAGAATTCCATTGCAATTATAGAAGAACATCAACATATTCTATCACATTTTCAAAAAATTTAATGCCTTATTGTAACAAACGAAGGATAAAATAAAACAAAAAATAAAGACAACAAAATAGTTATTTGTTGTAAATGACCGCATAGGAATGGGAACCCATTCCTGAAAGTTATTTGTGCAATTATTCCGAATGCTTGGAAGGAACTGAGCTTCCCTTCAACCTGTTTCGATGATCGTTTCAATTTGAGAGACATTGCTTTTACGTTTCATTACTACCACCGCACCATTTAATCCTACCATCTGCATAAACACCATTTCAAACGTCTTTACTACGCCATGGAAAGCCGCATGGCGTTCATTCCATTAAAAAAAACACACAAAACGCAAATCCCACCGCAAAATGTCACCCTTATCTGTCGCGAAGTAGAGAACTCCAGCTCTATTATTCCACGATTCTTACCTTTTTTTTTCTCTCTCTCACTTGCTCTCTCTCTCTTTCGTCTACCCTTATCCTCGATCCTGAAGGGGATTACTCTAATTGTACTTATTAGTTATTGAGTGTTCGCGACCTTCCCGCACCACCAGCTCGAACCTCCCTCCTGTACCCGGGGTTGGGTACGTAACTCCGTCACTGCTCTTAATCCCCATCGGAAAGCCAACGGGATTTTTGGTCGTGTACAGTTCCGTTTGCCTGTCACCGTAATCGCGACACACCGGGTGGACGACGGGCACATGATAAGGTGTCGTTTTCCCATTTACGAAGCCAACCATCAAATGCGTCGCGCCACAGTGCAACTCGTGTGCCTCGGGGCAGCGTGAAGCGTCCAAGCGCAGTGCCTCCCGGTCACTTCTGCGGTCACTGCGGTATCGGCATTGCTTTAAATTTTATCACTTTGTTGTCCTGACACGGCTGGTATCCCGGAAAACGACCGTGGTGGGGAGGGAAAATAATCTTTCTCCTTGCTCGGGCTTACCCGGATCCCGTCTCGACCGGGCCGCGGCGACTCGATCGGCGAACTTTATCTTCGCTCGTTGTGTAAAATGTATTTCAATGAAACGAGAAATAGCACGATAGCCCTAATCACCACAGGCGGATCTTTTTCTAATATTCCATCACCCCTCGCTTTCGGACGTCAGCCCCATTTGGCCACCCTTCCACCAACTCCATGGTGTAAACGGTTGGTATAACTGCCATTTTTTTTCTCCATCGGATATGTCAAAGGTTAGCAATTACCGTGAATCGCTCTTCGCACACCATCACCGATGGGGGAAAAAAAGCGTTAGCCCGGACGATGCGGGCTGCCCGCACTGCTAGATTAAGCGAAAAATCTGCTAGCATTGCGGTAAAACCCTCTTTGCCCCATGCAACCCTCAGCGGAACATTATGGGAATGTTTTAATAAAGAGAAATGCTTTGCCACCATCGCGAATCTTCATTGCGAACGCATCGATAAATGAAAAATCGCAATATTAATAATTCCGCTTCCATCCATTCGCTGCCATGCCACTCGCTCGTCCTGTAACTGGTTTCAGGTGCAGCATGGTACGCGGGCGCCCTATTCGCCGACTACATACACCGCCGCTCAGTGCGGAGTGCCGAAAAGGATGGCGCAGCATAGACGCGATTTACCCCATAGCGGCATCCGCGCGTTAATACGCCCATAAACGTCCGGTGCAATCGAAGTGCGTAAAAGTTTTATGTCCCCGCCGTGGAAGCACCCAAGAAAGCTGGTACACCCTGCAAGGACATGAGGTGGGCTGCAGTCGGTTTGGCGAGCGACGGGAGTGCAAATCTTGGATCTTGCACGCTGCACGTCCCGGCTGCAAATAGTAATTTTCTCATCAACGCGTCTTTGCGACGATTGGCTCATCGAGCTACGCGAAGTGGTGGCGAACGAATGATGATGATGTTGAAAGTGTGCAGTTTCTTAACAATTATTTTAAGACGATTTCGAATACAAATATTTTTTACAGATGTTTGTTGTATAAATTATGGAATTAGGAAAAATTAGGGTTGATATGAGACCTAAAACGTTGGAATTTTCTGCTTTAAAAATTCAATTTTATTCACCTGATTCACATATAATTGTAATTTAATCGTTCATGTCTACCTAGCGATCTTAATGCATAGAAGGTTAGAAACACTTCCGTCCATTCACCACCGGTGACATCGTGGTTCGAGGATTAATGCTTCACCAGTATATATCGTTCCGGCACTCTCACTTCTACACCTCAGCAAAGCATCCCGTTGGGGCCGATGTCGTAAATTATAGACATCCCGCCCCGTTCATTGAAAAGTCTATTACGGATAATAATCGTTTAGCCCCAAAAGCGCACAATAGCCACCGCAGCCGGGAGAAAATTGCAGAATGTTATGCCCATGTTCGACGGAAGGTGTCCTCCTCGGAGGCTCGATTTTCCCGTCCCATTTTCCTTTCCCCGACTCCACGCTTCCAACAAGCGGCGAAATCATGGTCTAGTCAACGATGTCCTCGTTTGGTGCTCGGCTTGCCATCGATAAGCACAATCGATACCCCACAATTAGCTTTCATCAACTGCTTGCCTGTATCTGCGACCATCGGGCGACCAAGCCAACGCCACGGGGTAGCGTGATGACTGAGTGCTTTCTGTCCAACGGTGGACAACGATGACAACGAACAGAAGACAGTGGCGCGTTTTTCGGTTCCATCGCACAGTAAGCGACACGTCGCGTCTCGTCAACTGGCACCCGGCCAGTTGCTGGTTCGAAGTGCAACTGTTGCCCTGTCCCAGGCTTTCGACCCGAGACCCGAGCACATAGATTTATTTGTAATCTGAAGAAGCTCTTCTTTTTTTTAAAAACATTTTTTCTTTCCGTTTCGTTTTGGTTTCCACTTTCCGTGGAAACCCTTTTTCTGTAAACGGGCAACGGAATTCGGTACGTGGTATTTTCACAATGCTTCGTTTCCCCCAAACCCCGGGGCGTTCTCGGGTGCGCAAACCAAACACGGTCTTCCAGCGAAAACCCACGTTTTTGCACCTGCAGCCACACATCCGTATGGCCGGTGGGCAAAGTATGCGTACGCGCAGAAACGGAAACGATTGTACATGGAACGCCAATGGCAAAGAATGATCCGATCGCAAGCCATGTACGTTTCGTAACCGCGACGGATCGTCAACGATTGACAAATGTATTTCAGTTTCTGCAAGACAACACACATCTCGTAGCAGCGAAGCTGCAAAGTATTGGTTGTGTTTAATTTTTTCTTTCTTCTTTGTTATCATGTTGTCTTCCACTGCAAATGGTCTTTTCCTTTATTTGCCTTCATTTTGGCACGACCTACGTCAAAATATATAATGTGAAGAAAAAAACATCGAAGGTTCGTGCCTTCATTCCTTACCAGCTCGTTGAAGTCTTTCGTTTTGAGCCATTCAACGTTTCGTTTTGAACCGTTTTCCACCATCACACTAGCGTACGGAAGATGTTACAAAAACATTTGCAGACATCAAACACACACAGGAAAGCAAAAATCAAGCGACAAGTAGAGATGTAACCCATCCTGTCACGGAAATGTTACTCGACATATGCTATACTAACATCGTACTCAATCTGCATCGGTCCCGTTCGCTCAACGGCAGTATCGCCAGCATCGCCCACGGAATTGTGGCCGCAAAAGTGTTTGCCATTTGCTGTCCATTCCGCATACCGCATCCATGCACACACATCGTGCTGCCAGCCAGTGTTGACCTACCGTCTCGCACGTCGTACGCTGATAAAAGCTACAGCTAACCTTCCTTCGAGCGTTTCGTCGCTCTCCCAGGGTGATAATGAGCGAAATCTCGCCAAACTACACACCGGCCACGGCAAACCGACGCACGTCGCGCAGGACATAAAATATTATTTAAGCGTTCGCCTTATAAGTGATTAATTAATGCAGCATGCATGTTCGCAAACCCATACCCTGCCGGTGCTGCTGCCCCCGTTAAATGCTGCGTTGACTCGTTTTGCCGTTTTTGACCCGAACCGCGTCCGAGTGCAAGTCCGATGGCCGGACACGGCGGGAAGCGCGATCGAGAGAACGTTGCCAAATAGAATACCGGGACCGGCAGCGAGACCGACGTCGACTTAATTAGCGCTAAGCAGGGTACTACTCCCTCGGGAGCTCGATATTGTTATGCCACTTCCCGAGGGCTTTCATTCATTCAAATCGACTGGTGGGGGCCATTTTCGGGAGCCGTGCCGTTGCTGGTTTCGTTAATTTGGCGTTCGGGCACGCGGGATGTCGCTTTTGCTTCATTATGCTTTCTTTTCCGAACCGCCCAGCCTTAAGGCACGTCTGATCGATTGAATGAAAATTAATTCATACGCTGCTGAATTAGGAGCGTAACGGACGGAATGCGTTGGTGAAGTACAGCGATGAATATTCATGCGAAGGGGTCAAATTTGCAAAAAAATAAAATTTTGCTGTGCAAAACATATCCGGGCATGAACATGAACATGACGAGAGATTTTTCAAATTTATTACAACTGATACTAATTTATAAAATAACTAACAACTGAAAGGATATTTCTCATTCGCAAAGGGAATATTTCGTATACCTCGCAAATTGCTTTCACTTATTTATTTCGTTCCGTAAAAATTTGCTATTTTTCTTATAAAAGTCATCTTTAGCACTTATTTTACAGTTGATCTGATCAGTACGCACCATGATAATCAATCACTATTCCTCTACTGTCGTTTGACTTGAGCAAGTAATGAAGCAACCTACTTTCGGCTGACATTTGAAGGTTTCTGAGAATGCAAGAAGCATTCCGTCTGAAGACGGTGCAACCGCAAAAGCTCATTCGTGTATGCGATGATGTTATGACAGGATAGTCAAGGCTACATAAGAAGTGCACTCTTTATGTAAATCTTCGCTATCTATATTGAAAAAGTGATGTACAAATTCTAAATGTAAAGTTTCCAATCATCCTGTTTCTTAGCATCTCCAATACCTATACGGCCGCAAGATCAATGCACCACACACGAAAGTGTGTAACTCTCAACGAATAATGAAAGTGTTAATTGGATCAACGAGACGCACAATGTAAAAGTACACCAATGTGATCGCCGGTGAACGTAACGACCATACGCTGCACAGTTTCCTCTTAAGAACTTTCCAAAGTGAACGTGTGTCTGGTTTTTTGGTGTTTCAGCAACGATCCTTTACCTACACACACACACACAAGCACACACACGCACACGTTTCACCGCATCCGTGACAGCAACTTTCCACTGGCCAGTAAAGCCAGTACAATCACTTCTTCCCGCCAGACCTTTTTAAAAATTGGAATATAAGGAAAAAGGGATGCTTAGGCTTTGCAACGGATCGCCCTCGAAAAGTGAGCGTCATCGATGTTACACAACAGCAACGGAGCTCAACAACGCCAGGACACGACACGACGGCTGTTTCATGTGTCAGAAGGATAAAACCTGGGCCGGTTTAAGTGGCCCTTGCCAAGCCCGGCCCATGGACCGGATCTGAACGTGAACGTTCCGAAAAGTGCTTTCGGGAATGATTTATTTCGTAGCGCCAGCTATATTTCTACCCATCGGACGTAACCGTCCCCGATGATGTTCGTTTGCATGGATCTCGTTAAAATTGCCTATCAAACCACGGCGTTTTTGTTTTGTTTTTAATTTTGCTTTTGGAACACAAAGTAAGTACGGCAAAAGTATTTCGCTCGCTTGACAGAGAAAGAGAAACATATTAAAAATGCTTTTATTTTCACGTACGGGCTATGGGTGAGCGCACCAAAAATATCGAAATCGGTCCCCGGGATGGTACGGAGCTGGCAGCACTGGCAGCCGAAATGTAAGACAGAAATAATTGCCTCATCGGGCCGTGTTCGGGCATCCTCGCGGACGCGACCACTGCCGATCGGTTATTAATGAGGTTCGAATGGGTTTTTAATTAAACGTAATTCCAGGGTGCGTCTGGATCGGACTCGTGCTGAGCGGGAAATGGAATCTCGCGTTAAAAGGGAATGGGGTTTGGGCGAAAACCGGTGCCCAGAACACGGTCCTACGATGGGTATATATACATATATATATACATATTTTTGTTAACATTATTTTACCTGCACAGTGAGCAAACCTAAACCCGGGACCCGGGCTAATGATATAAGCCCCGGAGGGAGTTTGGGACGCATTTCGATTCGCGTCGACGCGTTTTTGTCATTACGCACACGTCACTATTGGCAAAAACGGGCGCAATCGTGCCGGGATTGCCAGCTTCAGCTGCAGGCATCATTAACTAAGTGGAAGCACCATCGTGGGTTCGATCAGTTGAGGGCGCCGGAAACCATCCTGCCCGTATCCTTCGGTCGGTTGGCCAAACGAAGGCAAAAGGTTCGCCGCGTATTTGGCAAAAAAAAACAACAACACAAAATGATTCCCTTTCATTTCCGCTCCTTGAGGGGGTCGGGGTCGCTTTACGATATCGTGTTTGCAAATTGCCGATTTGCATGGATTATTGTAATTAGTCTACGCGGTGGCGGTTTGGCGCGAACCGGACGGTCAGGGACATGCGACCAAACAAATGAACGACGCCATTTTAAACAGGTGTTTATTTGCTTCTCATAATGTTTGGGGTCACTTTTTTTTATTTCGCTGGCTGATGATTGAGCGTAAACACAAGTGGTAATGACAGTACAAGAATGCGTTGTGTTGAAATGCAAACAGAGCAAGATGAGCTGCCATGTTAATAGTAGCAGCAACATTAAATTTGTTTTTTTTTTCGTTGAGAAAACATGCGTCAATGGCATTAGTGGACTCCATGCAAGCTTTCATAGCAACATAAAATTAAGGTAAACAAAAAATCTCCATCACAATCTTAAACTGATCAATTATACAAACAAAACGTAACACTACACCGCCGCTATGAATACAACCCATTAACTACGTACAAGAACAAAACTGTTTTAACAGCAACAATAAAGAATGGGCGATCGCACCGTGGTGTAACGAAGCACGTGCACACTCTAGTTGAATGGGAGAATTGTTCAAGGTGGATAGGACCAAAGCCTTAAAAGCTAGAAACAACGCCAAAACAATACACTCGCTAATCATGATTTATTGCCGCTTAATCCGAAACCCGAGATCGAGAAAGCATGGGTCGTGGGTACGGTCAGCTCGATCGCTTCGCTTGCAACAAGGGTTGTGGGTACAGCTAAATGCAACATTGGCCGAGGTTCGCGTTCCCGTTGCGTGACGGACCGTTAGTCATGTCGCATGCCAACACGTTGCAGATAAGCAATAAGTGCTCCTGTTTATTCAGCAGCCGCAGGCAGGAGGAGATTATTTGATCAATCACTTTAACGGGGTTTGGAGAGAACCCTTTTTTTTCTGCTTTGCTCCACTGTTGTGTTTTTTGTTTTCAACCCCAGCGCCATTTCAATGGATCAGGATCATAAATGGCGGATCCATTTGGAAGTGTTTTGAAAGCAACACACACACACACACACAGAAAAAAAAACACAAACAGTTTCTTTGAAAGTTTAATTGTATTAAATCGAGAAAGAAGCGGGATGAAAATGGAGAACTTTGCGAAGAGAAACGTAGCTAATCATGTGTGGCTTTCGTGTCTAAAAAACTACAACGAAAAAAAAACCTCCCAACGCTTATCGTTATGTTGAAGCAAAACGTACGGAAAACGAATATGTTCGTACCGCCTTCGTAAAAGGAGTCCGATCATTATTTGTGCCCGCTTTTAACGGACATACAGAAGGTAGCTTTTCTCTTTGACGCGTTACAACGCCCCGGCATGTGCCGTCATCGCGCGTTTGGACTGATGAGAAAATTACAGCAACTGCCAAAGGAAAAACGTACGGAATTCAATTATGCGCCAGCTATCGGACCATCGGGGTTTCATAGCAAAGGTTTTATTTTTTTTAAGAATAAAATAGTGCTTTTTCCAAACGCATTTCAAAGATTTTTGCTCTGACAAAGAAGAATAGTTAATTTTATCATACCCACCCATTCCACTGTCGATGTATCTATCAACCAAATGGGTAAATAGCCCTTTCTTTCCTCGATCAACGTCCACCGATAAACGTTCTCGAGCAACGTTGATTCATCACTTACTCACTGCAACGTTTCATTTTGCGCGTTACGTTGCAGTGAGTGGGGAAAAAAATGTTGCTAAGCGCAGCAGAAAGAACACAAAAACAAAAACCGACAGACTAAGAAATTGAATGATAATCTGTATCGTCCCGTCAGCACACGACTGTCACACGCGGACGGCGAAGAGAGCACAAATTACTGCTTAATCGCAACGACAAAGTAAAAAAAATCTTCGAGACAGCTGTCCGTCTTAGTCGTGGTGGAACGCTGACGATTCTTCGTCCATTCACACACACACTCACACACACGTATCGCAAACATTGCCAACGGGTGGTGAAGAAAATATGTTTATGGTAAACATTTATCAAACATTTTAATTGTCTGCGTAGGGAGCTCGATTTGTTGCCTCCGTCCCAGTCCGCTGGTGATTTGTGACATTGTTGTAGCTGGCCGAAGAAAAAGGTAGAATCGCTAAAGCGTATGGATTTCTTTTTTTTGCTTTGTTTTGCTGTGTCTCCCGTATCGTTTGCTTGTTTATTTATTTACACAATTTTCTAACCGTTGGCGTCGTGCAAATGAAACGCAAATGCACTGTGACGGTGTGGTGTGTCTCCGTTTTGTTTGCAGCTAATAATCCTGTTTGCTAACCAGCTCAGTATTGATGACGAACGCTCAAGCTGGTGCAGAAGCGAGGTTGATGATGTGATTTGTTGCTAATTTTCATAAAAATAACTATCCACCGGGCGGAAGGGCGGGAGGGCAGGAGGGATGGGACGCTGACAAAACGCTTCGTCATCGAGCGCCATCTGAAAGGTCAATGCTATTTACCGGTATGTGTCGCCTGTTGCTGATAGTAACTGACACTGTTCTGACACAGTGCTGGTTACAGAGAGACAACTCCAACCTACCGGTGCTTGACTAATTGCTGATCGACAGGAGGCGCACTGTCGATCGTTTTCACCATTTAAGAACATCGCCAGCGAACTCTCGCCGCTGGAGAAAAAAATAAACGGTTCACCAGCACAAGACCAAGAACGTTTACTCGCTTGCGTGCGCATTGAAATCTTTCGTCTCGACACGGTCGGTTCTAACGCAGCAGTGTGAAGCGGCGAGGGGTTTTTCATTTATTGCCCGGCTCGTGATACGGCTCGTGATATAAAGTATGATGGTAATGTCATAAATTTCGAGGCGAAATCAGTCGCAGAGAAATAAATATGGAAATGTATGCCACAAACCGTGGACGCTTCTCGAGGGCGAGCATCTCGAGCCGAAAACTTATAAAATGCAAATAGGCTCGTAAAAGTAGGAGAGAAAGAAGACAAAACAAAAACAGCAACCATGAAGAAGAGCGTTAGTTCTCATGATCGCACAAAGCGAAAA